>OU015499.1:162461487-162578987 GCA_907164885.2 Dolomedes plantarius
GTGAGATGAGATTTTCTGAACACGGTAGTTTAAAAACACATCTGCGCACCCACACAGGAGAGAAACCTTTCGCCTGCATTGCTGTGAGATGAGATTTTCTCATAAGGGTTTTAAAACACATCTTCGCACCCACACAGGAGAGAAACCTTTCGCCTGCACTGTATGTGGAAAACATTTTCTGTACAGGGTAATTTAAAAAACATCTGCGCACCCACACAGGAGAAACCTTTCGCCTGCACTGCATGTGAGATGAGATTTTCTGAACAGGGTAGTTTAAAAACATCTTCGCATCCACACAGGAGAGAAACCTTTCGCCTGCACTGCATGTGAGATGAGATTTTCTGAACAGGGTAGTTTAAAAAAACATCTGCGCACCCACACAGGAGAGAAACCTTTGCCTGCACTGCATGTGAGATGAGATTTTCTGAACACGGTTTTAAACACATCTGCGCACCCACACAGGAGAGAAACCTTTCGCCTGCATTGCATGTGAGATGAGATTTTCTCATAAGGTAGTTTAACAGCACATCTTCGCACCCACACAGGAGAGAAACCTTTCGACTGCACTGTATGTGGGAAAACATTTTCCAAACAAGGTCATTTAAATAAACATCTCCGCATCCACACAGGAGAGAAACCTTTTGCCTGCACTGCATGTGAGATGAGATTTTCTCAGAAGGGTAGTTTAACAGCACATCTTCGCACCCACACAGGAGAAAACTTTCGCCTGCACTACATGTGGGAACCGATTTTCTAAGCAAGGTCATTTAACAGCACATCTTCGCACCCACACAGGAGAGAAACCTTTCGCCTGCATTGCATGTGAGATGAGATTTTCTGAACAAGATAGTTTAAAAACACATCTTCGCAACCACACAGGAGAGAAACCTTTCGCCTGCACTGTAGGTGGGAAAACATTTTCCCAACAAAGTAGTTTAGATACGCATCTCCGCATCTACACAGGAGAGAAACCTTTTGCCTGCACTGCATGTGGGATGAGATTTTCTGTGCAGGGTAGTTTTAAAAGACATCTGCGCACCCACACAGGAGAGAAACCTTTTGCCTGCACTGCATGTGGGATGAGATTTTCTGTGCAGGGTAGTTTAAAAAGACATCTGCGCACCCACAGGGTGAGAAACCTTTCCCCTGCACTGTATGTGGGAAAACATTTTCTCAACAGGGTCATTTAACAGCACATCTTCGCACCCACACAGGAGAGAAACCTTTTGCCTGCACTGCATGTGAGATGAGATTTTCTGTGCAGGGTAATTTAAAAAAACATCTGCGCACCCACACAGGAGAGAAAACTTTGCCTGCACTGTATGTGGGAAAACAGTTTCTCAACAGCGTTATTTAGATAAACATCTCCGCATCCACACAGGAGTGAAACCTTTCTCATACACCGTATGTGAGAAACATTTTCTCAGTAGGGTCATTTAACAGGACATTTTTGCACCCACATAGGAGAGAAAATTTTCGCCTGCACTGTATATAAGAAAAGATTTTAATCGCCGTTTAATTTGAAAACGCATCTCCTTATCCATGGAGTCATGTCCTTTGAGTATTTTTTAAAGAAAAGCCCTTTCATTTGCAGTGTATGAGACATATGCTTATGGCTTGAGAATACAGGAAAAACGTATCTCCCTACCCATTCAGGGATGTAACTAACTCTATCGTTTGAAAGACTATTTTATGGCGCAAAGAAATATTTTGTCCCATCATTGTGAAAATGGAATTCAAATTCAGGTTTCATGGTCCTTACTTAGAGGAGATATCGCACATAATTATGTTTTGGAATTAAATTAGTGTTTTATGACATTATTAAATTCTTTAAATATATAAAGGCGATATCGGTCATGACCTACGATACCTGAAGAATACTTGACCCACCAAATCGATTGAAGTAAAAAAACTGTCATTATACCTGTTTATATTGCAGGAAAACGTGTCTTGAAATGTCACTTATACAATACTTTGGTTTTTCTTTTTGCCTAATATTTAATTATAATTTTTAAGATTTTACTGTTTTTCTCTGCATCTGTTGTGTTCTGTAAATGAGGAAATAAATGTTAATAATGGTATATAATAAATATTTTATGGCTTCATATCGAGCATGGATTAATTTTTGCGTTTCTCTATCTTTTAATTATTTTAAATTAATTTTTTATTATTTTATTAGAAGGGTTATATACTCTTTTATATTAGATATTGTCTCAAATTTTTATGTATGAAATAATATAATTTCAATTTTGAACTGAGCTCTTAGAAAATGTTTAAAATTTATAAATTACACCAAGTCTCGTGTATCGAATAATGGACTCTTTACTGAGTCTTGCAATATATTTGGACAGGACTTGGGATCATCGGCCAATGTAAGTTCGCCTAAGTGATAATAGACACTTCACCGAAGATTTATGTGTTGCAGGGTCCAGAAGTCGCAACCAGGAAGTGGTGGTGGGAAAAAAGAGTCATTGTCAGTGGATAAAAGTGAACTCTGACCTGAACGGGCAGAGATTCCCCTGGGACAACATAATAGGGCAATGTTTAGCTAAAGCGTTTACGGGGAAACTGATGTCATGTCTAACACAGAAAGGTATTTTTTACGACTGTATTCCATCCCAACGTCTTATCAGTCTTTCTTTTCGAAAAGTAAAGAAAACTTCCTGCCTTTTGAGGGTTTAAGATTTTTTGGAAAAATGAAAGTAAAGCGAAGATTCTAAGCTGATTCTTAAATCCAGTGGATTGATTCTTTAAGGCTAAAATTTTTACATGGAAATAATACATTTACTTTTGTTTTGCAATATTGATACTTATAAACGGTTGATTCTTATAACCACTGGTCGCTATAAGCGGCGACTACTGTATATAGGAGAAGGTCCAAATATAGGCTAGGGTCTAAAATGGGCTATGTGTTGAAATATATACAAGAAGGTTCTGCCACCTCGCAGCGAAGTCATCAAGCAATCACATTTTTGTAAGGAAGAAGATATTAAACAGATGATACATCTTTGCCATTTTCGTATAAAGCAGTCGCCATTTCTTTTCCAAAATCGCATATTTTCAGACTTCGAAACTATCCGGTCAGTGTATTCGAATTTCTGTATATTTTAATCCTTAACTAGTACAAGTTTTGTTGTTACATTGTTACTGATAAGATAGTAAGTTACGTTTTGGGATAATTAATCAAGGTATATCTTTAACTGATAATGGCTGCCTTTCGGTAAAAGTTGAACTTACTATTGCTGTAAAAATGGGCTAGCAGAGTCGGCCTAAAAATGGCTAGCCCAAATTTAGACCATTTTCTCACCTATCACACATCTTTTTTAATATTTTGGCTTTTTATTCTAAATCTAAAGTATTTTTTAAAATTATATATTTTTAAAATTGATCTTTCGGTGTTGATATTTCATTTTCTGTAATTATTTCAATTCCGGACTTGCGACCACTGTAGGTCGTGTGTCCTCAAAGGCATGTCTTGTGACGGGCATACCCTACCGGAACGGGTTCACTCAGTCCTAGTGCAAATCAGCACTAAACAAAACAAAGCTGATTCTACGGTCTGTAAGTGATGTATAAGCCGTAAAAACAAAAAAAGAAACCTAAGACTGGGCAAACTGGAATTGGTGCAAAGAGGGCTACCAAGAATCAGCCTTCGGAATCGGAGGAAGAATGTAGTAAACCCAAGTTTGATGATAGTGACACAGACATGGATTCTCCATCAGGAGATTACCCGGATGACGGCGATGCAGCCTGCATCTGTTGTAAAAGACTTTTCAGCGGCACAAGAGGTGAAACGTGGGTGCAATGTTTTCGGTGTCAAATGTGGGCACACACAGAATGTGTGTGTGGGGGGGTGCAGAAAAGGTTGCATATGTGTGCGACTTCTGCAAATAATATTAAAAGATAGTATCTTCCCGATTTTTGATTGATTTCTTTTTTATATTTTTTTACACATATGTTATAGGTATCCCATACTTAGACCACCATTTGAAAAACTAATAATTTCCCAACTTTTGCAATTATGTTTATCGTAAAATACACAGAATGTTGTAACATTTTTTTACCATGTTTTTATTAACTTGCTTTCTTGTTTGTTTGTGTGTGTGTTTGTACAAATCCCTTACAATCTTGCAATCGATTTTTAACTAACTTCCGACTGGCTAGACATTTGAAACTTTTGGAATAGCTCAGAACACGATGACGATGCATTCTTTTAATACTTTTAGCCATCTTTAAAAGAATTAAATAATTTTGCAGTTAATTTTGTTTTGTAGACTAGTGCAGCCATCTATCCTCCGGGACGGGAACGAAAATTAAAACGCAAGTTAACCTCCAATTACACATTTCTTTCAAGTTCATGAGATAATTCATGCAAAAAAAATTGTAAAATGTATTTATTAATACACAGAGTTGGTGAAGTTTACAGTATTCAACAGAAATTTGAAAACTGGTATATAAAAAGTTTCTTTTTATCTTGTAATTATGACCTGCCTTTGTTGATCCTTACAATGTTTTAGGTTGTATTAACATCTTGAAATAATAACATATAGCTGGTCTGACCTCAAAATGAAACATGTAGCCCAGAGTTTGACCTTCTCTCCTCTATATATATATATATTACCACACACAGTAGAACCCGCTTAATACGAGCATGTGCTAATACAAGATGACGAGTAAAACCCACAAATTGTTTTGAAATATTGGTTTCTAATGTGCAATAATTCAAATTTCACGCTTTATCCGTGGACCTTCACGGATATTAAGAGAGCTGAAAGACCACATTTCGTCACTTTCAAAGCAATGAAAAGTCCTTTTGACCGCTGGCAAGAGGCGGGGGGATGACCCTTCATTCTAGGTGTTCACTTTATTGTACGTCCGGTATGTAGACACAGGAAAATGGCTTTTTCCCAAGCATTTGGACAGTGAGAGGAAGTACAAAATAGATTACTTACATGACGGTTTGAAATCAGCTGAAAATTTTCCTTTCTTTGAAATATCCCCTTTCTTTCCGAAATTCCAATAATAAGCGCAGTATACAATTCCTGGATGTCGAAAGGGAAACTTCGTAGATAGAGTTTCTCGGATTTTATCAGATTTTTATCAATATGGCTGGCGTAAAAAGGAAAGCTCTGTCAATTTCTGAAAAAGTTCAGATTGTTCATAGTTTTGCAAAAAGGGAAAACTAACGCATCGCTGTGTAACAGACTTAAATTGTCTCTTCAACAATACAACATTATGGGAAAAAGAGAGCTAATTTTGTCTACTTTTCTAACAATGTTACCAATTGCAAGAAGTGAGAAAGTGTGATAAAAGTGGCGTTGATGAAGCTCTGTTGGCGTTGGTTTCCAGAGAAACGGCAAAATGGATGCCTCCGCAATGGGTCTGTATTAACGTTGCAGGCAGAGAAAATTTGCTAAACCCCTTGGACAGTGCCCCCAACCATTTAATCGCCGCGGACCGGTCAACGTTTGATAATTTTACCGCGGCCCGCTGAGGGGGGCTATTACTGGCAATTTTAATTCATAATCTTGAAATGTTTAATAGCAATAAGCTAATTTAAAATAGTTACAAGATTTCTTTGTTAGAACGGTATAAATTATCACAAAGTCGCACTAACCCGATAGAGTTCACAGTAATAAAAAGGAAATAATTAATGTTCTTTGGGCAGGCCCGGTGGTTAGGGACCACTGCCCTAGGATATGAAGATTTCCAGTGCACCAACGGGTCGACAGACAGAGTTTAAAAATAGAAAGAACATTGTATACGCTGAAATTTCCGATGAATCCTCCTCTGTAGACCCACTGACAGTGAGCGACTGGATACCAATGTTTGGTCCACTTTTTGAAGTCCGAATACAGCGAACAAGACATCTTCACGCGACGAAACTGCTCTGTTCTTCAAAATTTCTCCCAGAGAAGATAATTAAGTTTAAAACGAAAGTGGATAGGTGTTGCAAAGGCTGAGGACAAATTAACAATTTTAGTAGCAGCAAACGTGCTCGGTAGCCCAGTTGGCAAGAGCAGCGGGCCAGTGATTGAACGTCCCTGGTTCGATGCTCGTCGCTGCAAATCCACCGCCGGTTTCACTAATGGTGGCCGGGGCACGTAAAATAGGACATGGCTACAATTCCTCCAAATTCTCAATTGACCTCTGGAGGTGCGGGGTCAAGTGTTCCGGTCTCGTTACTTGACTCGGTTCAAAATGACGGGACCGGTCATTTAGCCAAGTCGGACTCCGACCCTTGTGGTGATGATTCAAAACAGGAGCCGCTCCTTCATCGCCCATAGCCTTCGGACTTCATGTGATGTTGCTGTCGTCAAGTGGCATAAGCAACAGCAACAGTAGCAGCAAACATGACAGGACCTGAGAACGGAAACTACTTGTCATATGGAAGGCCAAAAACCCACGTTGCTTCAACAAGTGAAATAGCCTTTCAACATGAGTTGCAATTTTTGCCACCGAATACAAGAACTGTGATGCAACCTATGTCCAAGGTGTTTTACGGAGTTTTAAATGTTATTTCAGGACTGTTTTTAACTCTGATGATCATAGTAATAGGGATAAGAAATTGGTCTTGAACATTGATGTATGAAGTGCTATAAGTTAATGTGCGATGCATGGGATGAAGTTTCAGTTTGTACATTAATAATTGCTTTAATAAAGCTGGGCTCCAATCAAAAGAAGAAGAGATGATGATGACAGTGAAGATGTCCACCTTCCATTACGTGAATGGTTGAAAAAAACAAAATCTAAATACATTTGATGAATGTGAAAATTTAGATGATTACGTTAATTCGTGAATGAAGTGTTGACTTTAGGTATATTGCAAGATGAAGAATTATTCCAGATGTGACAAGCTCTAACTGCCGCCAAGTGCAAGTGAAGATGAAGATGACAGTCAAGATCTTTAGTACCAATTGTAAGTAACAGTGAAGCGCAGGATGGCTCTTCATCAACTGATTCTTTTTTTTTTGGGGGGGGGGGTACTTAGAAGATAAAAAAATCTTTAAACGCACGTGATGCGGATTTTGAGGATTTTAAAATGAAAGGCAATACTTAACTGACTAAACTTACTGAATATTTAAAAAATATATTAATAGTAATAATTAAAATACTAAAACAAAATCAAATACATTACAGCAGTACTTTAAAAAAAAAATAAATAGGTGGGTAGCGGCGTTTCCTCAAATAAATGTGCGTATTTTAGTACCGTGTTTTCACACTTCACGTCACGTCCAGGGAAACAACAATTCGCAATAAAAAAAATACTTCTATTTATATTAACAGTTGATTCGTAATTTTCTTAAAATTTCGGTTCCTGAAAGGTGCGCCTCCAGGACCGTGGGAACAGCACATATTAGTGGTCTGGTCAAATGCCGAAAAATTTGTTGAATATTTGAAGCATTTTATTCACCACGTCAAATGTTCAAAGGATCAAAAAGTCTTGTTATCTTGGACAACCACGAAAGCCACGTCAGTATTGAAAGCAATCACTTTGGCTAAAGAACATGGCGTAGTTATGTTTACTTTTCCTCCACATACCAGCTATAAGCTTCAACCTTTGGATAGAGGCGTGTTTGGACCCTTTAAGAAATACTACATTACGTGTGTAGTAATTGGATGCTGGCAAACCCTGGAAACCAATCACCATCTATGAAGTTGCAGAGAATTTCTGGCAAATGATGTACTTTGGTCTTTACTCCTGAAAATATTCTAGTGGGATTTCGTGTGTCTGGTGTATAGCCAGTGAATTCAAACATATTCACTGCGGATGAATATTTGAGTTCAAGTGTGACCGAATAGATCAGATCCATCCATAAATTGCCAAAATAACGTTTTCCTGAGGAAAAAAAGGTGAGTCACAATGACGGAACTGGAAGTTTCTGTATCAACTCAGTTTCACGACTTGCAGAATTTTCAGAGCCTTCGACATCAAACTCCATATCATGTGCTGCTGAATTTTGGGAGCTTCGTACATCTAACTCCATTTCATTTGTAACGCCTGAACGGGTAGCATATTACCATTCCTTACATGAATTCACGCCATTACATCGTTTGGCGGCTTGCTGATTGGTCAATTGTGTTTACATTGGTATTTGTGTATTTGGTGCGCTGATGCTATGAAAGCATGTCTGTTTTTCAAGAATCAAACTTCCATCACTATTTTGGTAATTTTTAGAAGAGTATTTATAATTTTATTTTTTAAGAGGAAGGTGTAAAAAACTAAAGTGTGCAAAACAGAAAAAAATACATAATTTGCATCTTGCAATTAATATTTTAATTTAAAAAAATAAACAAATTTTTTAAAAAATTCACATTTAAATTTAAAATAAATAAAGTTTTTATTTGTTTTAAATTAAAACATTTAAATTTTAAAAAAAAGAAAATATCTTTCCTTCTTTTTAATTCAACATTTAAATTTAAGAAAAAATTCAATTTTGAGTAATATTACTTTATTTTACTCTACTCCTAAAATTTTACAGTGAAATTACTACGGAAATTGGTAATTTCTTAAAATTTCCATGCATAAAAAGAAATATGAAGGCATTTATGGCGAAAAATTTCTTTACAAATAGCTTTCACTTTAAATTACTTTTACATTAATAGGTGGCGCCACTTAAAAAATATTCACGTTCCTTGTGAAGTATGACGTAAAAAAATATATAAAGATGAAAGCAACTAAAAATAGATTTTATGTCCTTTAAAAATACGCTTAGGATCAAATATAATGCAATTATCAAAATGAAAGTAACTAAGAAATATATTTTAGCATTTATTTCATTTGAAATGCGATGCAAACTCAATTGACCAATCAGCAGCCGCCAAACGATGTAATGGCGTGAATTCATGTTAGGAATGGTAATATGCGAACGGGTACGACCTTTTCCAAAAGCAAAACCTCGTACATCCAAAGGAGGCGGCCGAAAACCAGGGAGATGTAGAATCCTAAGAGACACTCCAGAAAAGGAAGAAATTGAAAAACAACATGCAATTAGAATGACCAAAAGAAAAATTGCGAAAAAACCCGTGTTTCAAATAGAGACAACTTCATCTGAAGAATGATGAATCATTAAGAAAATACTTGTAATTCACTAATAATTTGGCACATATTAATTTGATTTGTGTTATAAAATTCATGTGTATATGTGTATTTTCTATTCATTATGGAGTGATACCTAACTTTTAGGGAATGGCCCTAGGTACAATGCTGTCTTGTACCTAGGGCCATTTGTAAAATTTCTTAAAAAACCTTCTATTTCACAGAATTTATTATTTTGAGTATTTATATCAATCCCAATGGGATGGTAATTAGTATAACAATGTGTGATATCAGTTTCACAATTTTAAAACAGGTCAGTGGGGTCTGTTTTCGTTCATTCATAAAAAGGTGGCCCTAGTACACAGGTCTCCCCTATATGTATATATATATTTCAGCGGCCCTAAAAGGCTCAGTCGAAATCACATTTTGCGGGGGCTTATATCCAATGCAGCGAATTTTAAAAATGCTAATCAATTTGAATATATACTTTATATTTTAGGCAGGGCACGGTGGCACAGTCTGCAAGAGCAGCGGACCAGTGATCTGAACGTCCCTGGTTCGATGCTCGTCGCTGGAAATACACCGCCGTCTTCACTCATGGTGGCCGGAGCACGTAAAATAGGTCGTGGCTGCAACGTCCTCCGAGTTCTCAAAATTGACCTCTGGAGGTGCGGGGTCGAGTGTCCCGGTCTCGTCACGTGACTCGGTTCAAAATGACGGGACTTCGAGGTCAAGTCAGACTTCAGCCCTAGTGGTACCTCGACTTGAGGTGAAACTACTTACTACCCCTTCGTCAAGGACCTAGGATTTGAGGACCTAGGTCCTTTGCACTTGGTGTAGGCTTTCCTACACCGAGGGGGTTGGAAACAACAGCAGATTTTGGGCACTTTGGTTACCCTCTATGCTACAGGCGGACTAAAAATCGAGCCCGAGTCGAAATGCTCCAATCATCTATGATATTGCTATTCGAATCTCAGATATAAGAATTAGCTTCATAGCCCCTCTATCTTCCCAAAGAATCTTACCAGGTATTGTAATGTGATGGTAAAGAACTCGCCTACTTATGAATATATACTTATGAATATTTTCTCATAACGCATGTTTTGAAATGTAAACTGCCCATTTGTCTATGAAACAGGTTAAGTCATTTGATACATGAATCCCATGACAGTGCATAAAACATACTATTTTTATTAGCATACTACGTATAAAATATTTTTCAAGTATATTTTTTATATACTTCTGAAAAACAATTTTTAACGTAGTATACGTTCCTCGATAACGGTCCACCGTAGAGATAAAAATTGTCCTGCGTCGCGAGTTATAAGGTCGGCAGCGCGCCAAACCCGGTAGCAGTAAACAGTTAAACAGAAAAGTACGAAAATACATCAAAACAAAAAAAAATTACAAGATAAAAAGAATTTTTTATATACCATGATTTTGAATTTTCTGTTGAATCATATAAACTTGACAATTCTATGAATTAATAAATACTTTTTAAAAAAATTTGATGAATTATCCCATCCACTGGAAAGAAAATTAAGTTAACTGGAAATTAACTTGCGTTTAACTTTTCGTTCCCGTTCCTGCGATAGATGGCTGCACCAGTCTACAAAACAAAATTAACTGAAAATAACTGAAAGTTAATTCAATTCTGCTTAAAGATGACTAGAAGTATAAAAAAATGCATTGTCATCGTGTTCTGAGCTATTCTAAAAGTTTCAAATGTCTAGCTTGTCGGGAAATTCGTTAAAAATCGATTGCAAGATTAGTACTAGACAAACACACAAACACACACACAAACAAACAAGAAAGCGGGTTAATAAAAACATGGAAAAAAGAGGTAAGCAAACGATAAGTAATCCTACGTTAATCACACGCGGTAGTTTCGTTACAAGAGACTACATGAAATATTTTTTGTCAATTTTTTCGTTGTTATGCACGTGAGGCAAAATTATTAAAAGTATCACAAAAAGAAAAGAAACCACGTGATCGGCATTTTATAAATTAAATTGCAAAAATGAATCTTTACAAAATCACCAAAAAATCAGAAAATGGAGGTAAGGATTCGAAAAGGGTTTCATTTAAAGGAATTTTAGCATCTTTCTCGCTATATAAATTTTATAACCCTCGTATTATTATTTAAAGTGCAAACTTTAAAAAAGTGACAAAAACTGTTTGAAAATTTAATTTAAAAAAAATCTAAGAGGAATTTCTCAAAAATCTTTTTTAGTGCACCCCTACACTATAAGAAAAATCGCCAAGCAAAATGTCAGCCCTTTAAGTCCAGTGGTTTGGTCGGTACGTTATCTGTCACTCAGTCAGTCATTCAGTCACTAAACTATTTTATATACGTAGATAAGTATATATACGTACACATATATATAGATACATGTATGCATAACATATACATACATATACACATACAAAAGAGGTAAGCAATGATAAGTTATCCTACGTTAAGAACCCGCGGTAGTTTCGTTAGAAGAGACTACCTGGTTTTTTTTGTGTGCTAATATGCATAGTATGTATGTAAATGATATATGAAAATCAATATATAGATAATATATAATAACATATGAAAATCTAAAAGCATCTAAATAATTTATGAAAATGAAAAAATTATTAACCTTAAACCGTATATTAAATAAAGTAGTTATTAGGTACGTATAACTCTAGGTGAGTGAAGGAAACTATTAAGTATTTAAAATGAAAGAATAAAATACATGTTGTTATTAAGTACACGAGGACTTAATATAATTTGTATATTAATTCAAGCTAATGTGCAAGGACAAACAATTTCAGTTATTGCGTGAGCAATAAAGCTTCTAATAAAGTTGATAAATGCATAGATCTTTTTTATATTTTGATGTCTGCTAAAAAATCAGAGTTCTTACTTCCATGCAAACGCCCAGGCCCAGATTTCCGCATGGGCAAGTGGGGCACTTGCCCAGGGCCCCCAAATTTTTGGGGCCCCCTAATTTAGAATTAAGATGTACATATTCTTGACAATTTCTTATACGTACTCAAATTAAAAACGGTTTCCGTAATTTCTGTCTCAATGACGTCATTAATAGTTGCGTATGTGACGTCATCAGAAGTTTGATCACATCTAAACTTCCTTTTTTTCCCAATCAAATATGCAATTTGAAACTCCACCCTCTGAATATGAATATTTCTTTCTGATTGGTTAACTTTTACAGCAGTGGATTTTGAGTGTTGTGTTATCTCCATGGTTTTTCATACTAGTGAAAAACATGGATTAGAAGAATCTGGCAATGCTTATATGTTTTATCTTGAAGATTACCATGTGATTTTAGTTAATGTTAGATGCAGTAAATTTTCTAGTGTTTTTGTAGAGATTCAGAAATTTCAGAATGTCTGTTAGGAATTATTTATGTGGCTCTGTTAAACGAAAACTTAGAAAACAAAGAGAAGATCAGCAAAAAAAATTGGCTGGATCTATTTCAAAGTATTTTGAAAGTAATTGTGCATCATCCTCATCGTTATCGAAGGATAACGATGACAGCAACATTCATTCTAATGTTTCCCAGGATGGCTTTGTCCCCTGTGATAATCCCACATCTGAAAATTTTGTGCAGAATGACAGAAATATTGAAGAAGATCATATTTGTTATGGAGGAGATCCTGCACTATGGTTGAAAATAGACGAAAAATGATTGACTTCTTTCTTTCTAAGCCTCCAAATCAAAATTTACACATTCTGCCAGAGACTGAGAGGCAATTTGGCAATGTTAAAAGAAAATTGACAGAAGGACATTTTTACCGCATAAAACAAAACTCTGAAAAAGTTCTCCGAAAGTGGTTGGTTTTGTCACCATCAACAAAAAATTTATATTGTTGGGTGTGCAAATTGATGATGAAAAACGGTTCTCCAAATCAGTTAATAACTGGCTTTAATGACTGGAAGCATGCGTCTACAAGACTCTCTGAGCATGAGAACTCCATTGATCATAGACAAGCTGTTCTTCAGATGTCACAACGCATGGACGTAGCCTCTAGAATTGACTCATCATTGATGGATCAGTGTAATGAAGAGTCAAATTACTGGAAAGCTGTTCTAAAAAGAGTTGTTGCTGTTGTAAAGTTTTTATCACAGCGTGGTTTGCCCTTTTTTGGAAGCAATGAAACAATTGGTTCTAAGTTAAATGGTAATTTCTTAGGATGTATGGAGCTTATAGCTCAATTTGATTCATTTTTATCTAGCCATCTTGAAAAATATGGAAATCCGGGATCAGGAAAAGTCAGTTATTTATCATCAACTGTTATTAATGAGTTTATAACAATAATGTCAAAAAGGGTATTAAAGCATATTGTTAGTGAAGTTTTAACATCCAAGTACTTTTCAATAATTGTCGATTCAACACCAGATATTACCCATATTGATCAGTTATGCTTTATTTTACGGTATGTGATTGATGGGAAACCATGGAACGTTTTTTGAAATTTTTCCAATCTACAGCCATAGATCAGAAGCTTTAGCTGAAACAGTATTAACAAATCTTAAAGAACTTGGTATTGACATTCAAGACTGTCGTGGCCAAACTTATGATAATGCTGCGAATATGTCAGGAAAGTATTCTGGGCTTCAAGCCCGAATAAAAGCTATAAATCCACTGGCTGAGTTTGTACCCTGTTCAGCACATTCTTTAAATTTAGTTGGTGCCAATGCAGTACAGTCCTGTAGTACCGTTCTAAGGTTTTTTTCCTTGGTACAGAATATTTATAATTTCTTTTCAGTTTCCACACATCGTTGGCAGAAACTGAAAGAACAAATAGAAAATGATGGTGGAAACTTTTCAATAAAAAGCTGCTGCTCTACACGATGGAGTGCCGATGCTTCAGCAGTCAAGTCTTTGAAGAAAAATTACAGAAGTTTAATACATGTTCTGGACATGTTATCCACTAGTCAGGAAGAAAATGCTTCCACGAAATCAGAAGCTGCAGCTTTATGTAAAAAAATGAAAAAATTTGAAACAGCATTGAATATAATCGTATGGGATACTGTGTTACAACGGCTAAATCAAACAAGTATTGAGCTTCAAAAAGTAAATCTCAATTTATCTGAAGTAGGCCCTTTATATCAATCATTGATTGATTTTACACAAACTGTCCGCGACAATTTTATTGTATATGAAAAATTAGCAGAGGAACTATGTGGTGAAAATCACAATTATGAAAACTTTCGAAAAAAGAAAATACCACTGAGTAAAGATCTTTGTGCACTTAATGCACCTGAAGTGCAATTAACAGCACGAGAACAATATATATCTATGTGCCACTATGCTTTGTGTGACTCTCTAATTTCGCATCTTTATGAACGGAAAGAGGTATATGAAATAGTAACTCAAAAATTTGCTTGTTTAATCAATTTAAAATGCTCTTCAAATCTACTTGAAGAATCAGCCTTTTTAGAAAAATGCTATGCATCTGACTTAGCAGACACTTTTTCTGATGAATTGCTACAATTTTCATCAATAATACAAGAAAATGATACTTTGTTGCATATGTTAAACAAAGCTAAGAAATTTGAAGAAACATTTCCAAATGTTGAAACTGCTTTAAAAATTTTTTTAACTATACCCGTGACAAACTGTTCAGGAGAAAAGATCGTTTTCTGTTTTGAAGAGGATAAAATCGGCAGTTCGAAACAGTCTTCTGCAAGAAAAACTTTCATCACTTGCTTTATTACATATTGAATCTGAAATAACAGTGAAACTTGAGTTTGATGATGTTATTCATGATTTTGTAAATTTAAAAATGCGTAAGAAAATATATATTTAGATAGTTATGAGTTATATTGTTTCATCTATCTCCTTTTTTTTAGGGGGGGGGGAGTGCTGTAGTGTAGCAGGCCTCCTCGTGGTGCATCCTGTTTAATACTAAATCTGCTACAGTCTTTGCCATTACCTTGCAGTCTCATAGCTTTATTTGGAGACTCCCATGGAGGTTTATAAAAACTGTCCTTCCAAGGGCATGGACAATCCTGGTTTTTAAGTTCTTTACCAGAGACGTGCTCAACTTTCCCTCCTCCCCAGTGTCGAGGAAGTGGTGTGTTTTAGAGTCATCACCGGGCGTAATTTAAAAAAAAAGTAAGTATAGTTTTATCAAAAATTTATATCCACATTAATGTGGTTGAGAGTATAATGATGGAAGCAGTCAAATATTTTGACCTATCTAATTATAAAAGTTTTGATTTTATTTTACTACTCTTGCAAATGATATTTCTATTACTTTTAACAATATTAGATTATTTTTTAACAACATGATGGCTGAGAAGGATTCAAATACTGATCATTTGATTGTTATCATCACTTCCAAAGTTTGTTTATAGATGTTTTTTCAAATTCAGTTGCAAAATCAAGTCTGTATTGAGAGTATAGGATTATAGATACTGCTCTCCACATACAAAAAAAAGGTGTGATGCAATGTGATGTGAAAAGAGGAAAAAGTCCAGTATAGGTTGCCCTCCTATAGCACGGCATCTTACAACATGGTTTCGTTCTAACACGATAAGATAAATTGCGGGAACCCTTGTATAACACTGCAACCTGTAACACGGTTTTGCTCTAACACTATAAAAAAAATTACAGCACTAGATAACATCATTTTTTTAACACATTTAAACACTAAATTACCTTAAAATAATGACGGGAAGGAATAATGAACTATAGTGACTTTACATGAAAATTTATAAATAAATTATAATTTATTTATTTATAACTCTATAAAATTACAAGTAGGCTTAAGCTTATCTGAAAATCTTGAATCCTTTTTCCTGAATGCAGACCCTTCAGCTGAAAGAAGCCGAAAATTCAAAAGGGAGCTGCAAAATTGTTTATCTCTATACAGTGAATCAGCAATGACCTTATAAGAGCCAGCAAACAAACCAAAATTACAGATATTTTTAAAGAGGATAGAAGTTGCAAAAAATCTAAATGAAGAAAAGGTTCTGAAAGTGAAGGTGATATCGTTCAATCGAAAAAAACGTTCTCGTTTGCCTGTATTGAGCAGTGGTGAGGAAGAAATTCACTAAATTAATGTCGCATTACATGAAAATAATATTTTTTGTGTCTTTTCATTTTGTGTTATACATACATTTATATTTTTAATAAGAATTAAGTTGCTTATATGGAATTTAAAAAAGATGTTTGTTTTCAATAAGTTTTCAGAACATAAGCCCTCTTTTTTAACTGTCTCTGGGTCTCATATAAAACGGTTTCACACAACGGTTTCTAGGAACCTATCTACCGTGTTGTAGGAGGGTTACCCGTTACCTGTATTTGGAGCTTTCCAATATTTTCTTTATCATTTGTGTGTAGTGAAATGTTTCTTCTGCTTTCTGTTTTTATATTTAAAAAAGCCTCTCTTCCAGTCTACACTTTGCACCCTCTACCATCAGTTTTGGAAAAAAAATTCTGGCTGTTAGCTTGACTTTGGTGTTTGGTTAATACAGTAAAGGGGGACAGTGGCAGATACAGAAAAAATCTTGGGCGGGGCAGGTTGCACCCACTATAGTGAAAGCATACTTACACCTGTAAGCTTTTCTGGCTAATTTTATTTTATTTATTTTTTTGGCGGGGAGGCTTGTAATAACTCCAGACTGTCATCTATTTTGAATTTCAAAAGAAAATTTCATGAATTTATTTATTAACATTAAAAAGTAAATTAACTAGCACTTATTATTATTATTTTCAAATTTTTGACTTGATCGAAAATTCTTTTGAATTTCTGATCCCAATTTATGGGGGGTCTGGGTGAGTGTCTCACATGTTCATGTGGAAATCTGCTCCTGGAGGGCACGTGTCCCCCCCCCCTGATCTGTCCTTTGATGGGGCCCCCAAAGTCGGCTTTGCCCAGGGCCCCATTGGGTCAAAGTCGGGCACTGCAAACGCCTCTGTCTTTTCTTTCTGAAATTTAAGGGGGGGGGGGGGAACATATTTTCAATTCGCATTCACAACCCATCTTATTATTATTAACATTATTACGTCGACAGTTGCTTTGAGTTAAAAAAAATGAATTTTACCGTCTCGACTTGTTTCAAATCTAGTGCCAACTGACAGAAACGGACAACTGAATTAGAGTCATGACCAGCTTTCAGTAAAGCTACTTTTTTAAGTTATCATCTATCGTAACTGCAAGCAGAACACTGTATTGCTACACCAAACATGATATAACATTTTAACAATTTAAAAAGAGAGTGTATCAAGTTAAGAATTTAACTAATTAAATTAATTTTCCAGATTCAAAACTAATTTTTCAGTAAAACGGAATCCTCATAAATACGCAATAAGAATAAAGTAGATACCACGGCACAATTTACACATAATTCAACACGTGCGAAGTAAGATTAGAACAGCTATCGACAGTTTTAAATATTAAGGAAAATTATACAAATCAAACTTACAACAAAGAAAGGGATCTAACATTTTACCATAGGATTACGTTCCTCCATAACGGTTCTCCGGAAAGCAAAATTTCAGACGCTAAACCAGTCTGTCTTCGTGAGATATAATTTTGGCAGTGCACCAAATGCAGTCTATATCGCCTGGGCAAGCAGTAAACAGTTAAACAGAAAAATAATACCAAAATGCGTCAAAATTTAGACAATATATATATATATAGATATATATATTTATATATATATATTCATACAAAAAGAAGTAAGCAACGATTTGCAATCCTACGTTAATAACCCGCGGTAGTTTCGTTAGAAGAGAATACCTGAAATATTTTTTTCTAGTTCCAAAGTGCAAAAATCGTTCGATATCGGATTTCTTTACAACTGGCCATAGGGAATTGTCATCCTTCCAGCCTTCATTTTTTTAATAAAAGGGGATCTCGAAGGCAACAGAAACTTCCATCTTCTTCTTTAAAGATCAATTTATCAACGTAAGTTTGCTTGCAGGATCTGTCTAAAGTATTGGCATATTTTTATAACTTTATATCGAATTTGTGGTAAGCTTGATCATAGAACGCCATGATAAGCTAGCGGATGTTTTCCCAACCAGCATTCGGCGTCGCAGTGTCTGTAAACAGACGCAAAGCCTACTGGAGAATGAAACGAGTGAAGGGCTGCTACGCCAAAAATTCTGCCGAGTGCGAAAAAAATTTCTCGATCTCTTTACGTAATTGCTGGATTTCGACAAAAAGTCCGGAATCACTCGGATGTGTCGAAGTAGCGTGAGAGGCTAGAGGAATGAAACTTTAAAACACCATCTGCGCTTAATACTTATATAAATACTTATAAATAAAGTACGAAAACACAACTCTTTTTCTTGAGTACGCTTCCAACTCCACAGCTTTACTCTCGTGTCCTCAATGATACAGTTCGCGTTCGCTAATTGTTCGCTCGCGTACACCACCTGTCTGTCACGTGAATTTCACAGAACAGCCAAAACCGCAACGGGATCACATCTCGTGTGAATTGAAGCCTGCGGCACCGGGGCGAATTCACACCGGCACCGGATCGCTCGTGTGCACCGAGCCTTAAAATACTCTCCTTATGTTTACTTTTCAAGAACTATTATCGGAGTAAGTTGTTTCTGTAACGAAGTGCGGTATATTTCCGCCGTGTCACACCGGACCATCTCACGAATCACAAGACTGTTGTCGCAGACTCCATGATTTACCATGGTTTTCACTCGTTGTTTGATTTACCTTTGTTGACTCCTGCCACATTTCGCGAGATAACTTTTTGATGTTTGGCAACACGCAATTAAATTTTGAGTTTTATTCTTTTCTTTTATTTTTTTTATGTTAAGATACGGCGCCTGTTGGTGAGTATATTTTTCGATCCCGTTTTTACGGCAGGAAATATGTAACTTTGGTCTGAATTAATATATATATAAAGTTGTGTGTGTGCGTCAATATTAATCTGAATTAAACATTTGAATATTTCTCGATATTATATGAGTACCTAAAGAATAACATCACAGGATCTGTTTCATTTAAAGGAGGTCCCCCGGGACAATGGAGGTAGGAATTTTGCTTACCCTATAAGTTCGGTGTCACTTCGAAATATTTAATTTGAAAGTTGGGCGGAGTGACAACAACTGTCTTGACTTGACTCATGAGAACGTAGGATTAGGCGCAGCTAAGCACGGTGCAGTGCATATCCCCATCAAACTCCGGTGCAACGCGTACCCCCACCAAACTCTTCCCGTACCCCTGGGGGTACGCGTACCACACTTTGGGAAACACTGAGCTAGAGGAATGAAATTTTAAAACATCATCTGCACTTATCCCGTACCAAATCGCATTCCTCAATGATTTGTGCTAGGGTAAGTTTTGCTGCTTCTTTGATTTCATGACGTGGAGAGATATAATATTCTTTAGTTTAAAAGATATTAATTTTTCTCCTTTCTGATGCCTAACATGGCCTCTGTGACGTTTCACTTTGGTAGCGTACACAGGAGTATATTTATACCATGAAGCTACAGAAGGAGGAGCAGCTAAGTGTTAAAAATGTGTCTCACATTTTCTCGCCGCCACTAGATGGCGCGTGAGTGTAATAGCGGGCGGTTTAGACACGGACAACCATACGCTTGAATATGGATTTTTCGTATTTTTCCTAGCGAAAACAAGTTGTTTTATATTTGTGCGTATTTAATATGAATTTATTTATTAAATTTAACAATTGTGTATTTTCATTCAAAATCTTTATTTCAAGTGCTTTTTTTGCTACAATTCATTAAAATTCTTAAAGGAAATGAGTAAATAAACTTTTTCAGAATAATTGTGTATTGGTTTCAGAATAAATGAGTTCAGAATTTTGTAATAATTTAATAATTAAGGAAATGAAATTACAGAAAAGAATTGTGAAGAAATTTTTTTATCATTGTTCATATTCTCTTATGGAAAAAATGTGAGAAATAATACTGTTTAACCAAAACACACACACACACATAGTAATATAAGAATATTTTTATTTGCAGATAAGTATGAATAATACACCATATATAACAGGCCTTTAAAAAGAAAAGCAACATTTTCTATCAATCACAAATAAATTCTTATCAGGACTAATAAAATAGGAAGTCAATTCAGTATTTAATCAGACAATACTTTAAAATATCTTCCTTTGGAAAAAAAATCAGTCAAAGCATCTCAGATTACACTTTTTAAAACTGGAGGTATAATCGTCAAGTTGGTAAATTACTGAATACAAATATTTTCAGCAAATTAAAAAGAAAAAAGCAAATAACTTTGACAAGGACAAATCAGCTATATTTTTGAATTTTCACAAAGTACGCTGTTAACCTTTATAGTCGTGATCCGACAAATCATTATCATGTAGAAGGAATTATAATTGTAGAGTCAACTCTTATTTCATGAGGTTTATTAACATATTAAAATCTCGATTAGATAAGTCATTTACAACGGTTCGTTTTTACGAACGTACAATCCACCATGGGAGTAGAGCTCATTATTTCCAAGTCCGATGAGCTTCCCGTCCCTCTGTAAGCGTGTTGACCCTTTCAACAGTCCAAATCTATTCTCCTCGTTCGTTACTCGCGTCTGTCTTTTATGCCTCCTTCTCCCTTTCTCGAACGACAATCGGCCTTTTTTAGCCGCGATACGCAGACCACCTATTGTGGGTTTCATTGTCCACCGTTCCTACCTTAGATGACGTGCGCCGCTGTGTTTCCTTAATCATTCTAAATGAGCTGACTACCTCCTATTGTCAAGGGTTTCCAAAGGTGTATGGCTCTCGACACCTGTTTGCGCTTCTTTTGATGCTTATTGAAGACGCTATTACACACGTTCATTAATTCCACTTAGGAATGGGAGACGAGAGTCTGACATACGCCCCTTCATTTAGAAGTGAAAAAAGTCCTTTGAGACGTTTTCACGTTTGAACAACAGTCCCTGTTGATTAGATGATAACGAGGCACACACATGGAGTAATAACTGCGCTTTTTAACTTGTGACGGGGACGCTTTGTAGCCACAACAATAACGCATTTTTACAAGTAAATGATTCCATGTTTTCATCTGCATATGAGATATCCACAACATTTACAGGTAACAAAAATTACTTTTCACACTTAGCCTTGAAACAAAATTAATATTATAATTCTTGCTCATTTCTTTACTTTAACCTAAACACTAACAAATTATTTGCCTACCAATCACTTATCTTTAAAGCAAGAATTTCTAAGTTAATTACACTTTTGATTCCTTTTTTTTTTCAAACTCTTTAGGAATTTCCTGGCTTAATCTTAACCAGTTAAACTTACATATTTTAATGAAACTTCCCCAAATCTCTAGGGAATACTTACATTAATTTAGTTCTTCACTTAAAAAAAAACATAAACCAAGTGTTCATACAACAAAACCACAAAAAAAATAAATATCACATAACTTATACACTTAAATTCTTAATACCATTATATTTACAAATTTAATCCGTTTTTCTTAGGATTCAACATTAGTTATCAATGCAATTACCAAAATACACTTTTAATTAAATTTTCAATGAATTTTTCGAGAGCAACTTACATCAATTTTAGAACATTTATCAAATACACCATTTCATGAGTTTCCCGGAATTCTTTGGGAATTACTTAAATTTGTGATTCTCTCTGCGATTTTACGGGACCCTAAATAAATACGAATGGGTTTTTGGCTTCATTATTTCACCATCTCTCATTGACTGAATTGAATGATTGTTGTTCAATTTTGATTTTGTGAATTTGTGATCTAGTGTCGGTACAAAATCACCCTTTTCTGTGGAACTGTTTTCTCCCATCGTTTGTGTCTGTTTCCTACCCTTATCGTTGGGGCTTCCCTGGGCATTTAATTCTTCGTTTCGTGTTTCCCTTTGATTATTTCCATTCTCATTATTAGTTTCCTCTAACCCTTTATTCCTTAACATATCAATTTGATCTTTCCTCTCTTTTTCCGTTGAAAATCCAATTTCTCGTACCTCATCCAAATTCTCATTGAGACTTAATTCCCCATCCAAAATTTTATCCATTTCTCTCACCTCATCTAAATTCTCACTGAGACTTAATTCCCCATCCAAAATTTTATCAATTTCTCTCACCTCATCTAAATTTTCATTGAGACTTAATTCCCCATCCAAAATTTTATCCATTTCTCTCACCTCATCTAAATTCTCACTGAGACTTAATTCATTACCTCCTCCCTCATAGTACATCTCCTCATCTTTCGTCTGACTTCCCATCTCAAACATATTAAGGGGAATAATCATCTCCTCCTCTGTCTCATCTAAATTCTCATTAGGACATAATTCACTACCTCCTCCCTTATAGTTCATCTCCTCACCTGTGTCTCTTGCGCTTTCAAATCTATTCGGGGGACTAGCCATCTCCTCCTCTGTATCCCTTACAATTTCGAACATATTAGGAGGAATAATCAACTCCTCATCTAATATCTGATCTATACTGTTACTCAAATTCCTTTGAGAATATGTTACCCCTTCAGGAACCTCCTTTCCTTGAGTAATTACATCCCTCACTTCCCTTTCCTGTTGGGTTTCAATTTTATTCTCAGGTTGAATAATTTCGCCTCTGTTAAATTCCATCTCAAATTTATTTCCCATCTGATCCCCTCTATTTCTGAGATTTTGAACTCTTTTGGGGCACCGATATTTCAAATGGTCTTTACTATTACAGACAAAACATCTTTTATCCCCCCTTTTCCGGTCAATTTTGGCAAATACCTTATCTGTTTTAACTAGCGGTTCCAGAATAACCCTTTTTTCATCTCTCAAAACTCCTTCGAAATTATTATTAACCCTTCCAATACTTTCTCTGACCATTAAACATGAAAGTCTTTTACTTGCCCTCATCCTCAATTCTTCAACTTCTAATTCTTTCAATTTTAACATCATTTCTCTTTGTTTCTCTCTTTCCTGTCTATCTATCTCCTGTTTTTCAATTTCCCTTTGTCTATCCCTCTCTTCATTTTTTTCTCGTTCTAATCTCTCATTAATTATGGCAAATAACCGTTCCTTAGCGGACTCTTCCTCATATTTCTCACTTCCTAATATCATTTCCTTAAGATCAGTGTATGTCCTGTTCTCCGAAGACGGACAAATCCCTGTTAACTCTGTAGCTAACAAAATTAAATCGGCTTTCCGCCCCTTCCCTATGAATGCCATTTTTAGCTTATACCACTTAATCACCAATGCAGCAAACAAGTACAAATTCACTTTTACAACTATAACAAAATTTAACCAACTATACTTATCTTGAACTATTTACCTCCACAATTATGATAATTCTAAGAGCATTTAACTACTACAATTATAAATCACTTCCACTAATAACTAGTACGAACCTTTGTACACATTTCCCGTTATACAAAATAACACTTTTTCACTTTTAAATTATTATTCCATTTACCAAAATTCAATAACTCAACAAATTACTTCCATCATTATACACATGAATCAACACTTCAAAACTTATCAAAAATAATTCGATTCCTTCAACTAATTACTACCGCTATCTCATACACAGGGAGAAAAGATAGAATCACTTACCCCTTTTTCACCTCGATGAAAAACTGTCACTCTAATCTCTCTCCGCTGCCGCACTTTGATCACAGTTCAAGAGAGTTCAGTATATAACCACGTCGTTGATGCACACTTTACTCCGACCTTGAATTTCTCCTGGCCCAGGTTTCTGCTCCCGTTTCTTGACCAGTTGCCGAGTAAATATCTGTCGCTAAAGTCGTGTCTAGTCGAATTCTCTGATGCACACCTCACTCCGACCTTGAATTTCTCCTGGTCCAGGTTTCTGCTCCCGTTTCTTGACCAGTTGCCGAGTAAATATCTGTCGCTGAAGTCGTGCCCAGTAGACTCGTTCGGAATCCAACTTCTCTTGAAACTGCGTCTCCTTGAAGATCTATCACCACTCTCGTACTCTAGATCATCTTTTTCTGATACCTTCCGTATCACTGGGGTCCTCCCACGTTCTTTAATTCGACTACGCCAATGTTAACCTTTATAGTCGTGATCCGACAAATCATTATCATGTAGAAGGAGTTATAATTGTAGAGTCAACTCTTATTTCATGAGGTTTATTAACATATTAAAATCTCGATTAGATAAGTCATTTACAACGGTTCGTTTTTACGAACGTACAATCCACCATGGGAGTAGAGCTCATTATTTCCAAGTCCGATGAGCTTCCCGTCCCTCTGTAAGCGTGTTGACCCTTTCAACAGTCCAAATCTATTCTCCTCGTTCGTTACTCGCGTCTGTCTTTTATGCCTCCTTCTCCCTTTCTCGAACGACAATCGGCCTTTTTAGCCGCAATACGCAGACCACCTATTGTGGGTTTCATTGTCCACCGTTCCTACCTTAGATGACGTGCGCCGCTGTGTTTCCTTAATCATTCTAAATGAGCTGACTACCTCCTATTGTCAAGGGTTTCCAAAGGTGTATGGCTCTCGACACCTGTTTGCGCTTCTTTTGATGCTTATTGAAGACGCTATTACACACGTTCATCAATTCCACTTAGGAATGGGAGACGAGAGTCTGACATACGCATTTTATTGCATAAGCAGATTTTGTATGCAGATTTTGCATAAGCATTTATAGTAACAACATTGTTTATTATACAATGAAAACTTATTTACTTATCAACTAACTTAATAGTGATTAAATTCAATATTATGGTTCCAGCATTGTCAGGAATTACCTTCAAGTTGGTAAATTATCGATTACAAATATTTTCAGCAAATTAAAGAGAAAAAAACCCCAAATAACATTCATAAGGACAAATTAGCTATATTTTCGCATTTTCACAAAGTATGGGTTTCATTGTGCTCACAGTATAAAGATAGGAAAATATTAATTTTTTTTTAAATTATACTCAACAGATTTTGCATAAGCATTTATAGTAACAACATTGTTTATCATACAATGAAAACTTATTTACTTATCAACTAACTTAATAGTGATAAAATTCAATATTAAGAAAAGTTAACTGGAAATATTTTATTTGTGCACAATTTAAAAAAAATGATGGCTTTAGTTCAGACGTGTAGCTCAATTTGCCATAACCACAAAATATATTGAATAGAAGAAAAGTATTTCATAATTATAAAGAACTGAAATTAACAACATACACTATTAATACATTATTATAAAATAAAAATTAAATGTGTGATATACAATTTACTATAGATAAATTTGATCAAAAAATTATACATGACAGGTTTTGCAGATATTGATAACATTATTCATTGATATTGACAAGGGAATAACTTCAGACAAGAGAATAATTCAATTCAAAAGTAATATAAAATGAAAGCTTAAATTTAATAATACAGAATTATAATTTCGATTGTTTTCTCAATCTTTTAACATTAGCGCAGAGTTGAGCATTTTTATTTTCTTGTTTGCATATAAAATGCATGCGCGTAATCAGAAAAAAGTTAATAACCTTTTGAATTAAATTAAAGTTATGTTGCTCATTAAATAGGAAAAACCGCATTCTTTAGTTAGATACGACATAATCTCCAGTGTGCCTTTTAAGGTTACTTTTAGACCTGTTGCTGTTGAATTCGATAAGAATTTATAATCTCTCTGTTTAGTGAACTCCTCCCACTTTATTGCATAATTTAGAAGATCTTCAATTGCCAAAAATGTTAAACATATACTGTCAGTTATAAATGTAAGAAATAGAAAAAATGCAAAATTACATTTTTAATTAAAATTAATTTTAGTCATTTTGCACAAAACAGATATTGAAAAGCAGTGTACTTCAATTTCTATTATTAGTAATATTTAATGATTAAAATCAATATGCATTAATTCAATATGTCATGTATTCTTAAAGTAAAGAAATCTATTTAAAAAGTACTTATGATTACATTAATCAACACAACAATTGGAAACAACTGTTCATTACTTTTATATCTAATAGTTAAGGTGGAAGTAATAGACTTAGAACATTATTTTACACCATTTAACATTTTAAAATTAACCATTAACCATTTTTCAATTTCAACTTTTTTAAACAATAATTTTCTGTACATACTTTTACTGATGAATCCTGACAAATAATGACTCGTCGCTCACAAGAATATTTAGAATACCATTTTGAACATATCAGATACTCTTGAGTAGATGCTACTGTCCACCATGAATCTGGTTTTTGTATATTTTCTAAATGAATTAAAAATGTAGAATAATATTGTGCACAGAATAAATTTGTGCATAGAATAAATTTTAAAATTTGGAAAACAACTTTCACCACCACGCCGTATAACTCAATGAAAAATCGTCACTTCACTTACATGTCACGCCATCTACCGGTGAGCGACAATAACCGCTCCATTTTTCGAAAATTCCCCCATTGAAGCTTACGCTCCTTCTGTAGCTTCATGATTTATACTTACCAGTGGCAACGGTATCGCTTAGGTTCGTAGTTTTTGTCATTTGCCGTGAAGCTACAGATGTTATAGCTTCGTGATTTTGCTTCTTGTGTTCAATTCTCTGTAATCTAAATAATTCAAAGAGAAAAACCATTGGCGATAAAATTTCCCACCTTTTAGAATGGATCATGTTCCGAAATAACGTTGATCTAGGTGCTAGAAAAATGAACAGTATTCAAGTAAGTATAATTTTTAGGTTATTATTTCTTTATTGTATGACAGAACTGTCTTGTTAAGCTGTTGAAAATGATATATATCATTTCTACATTTTAGGCTATTTTTTTGTGAGTGAAACTAAATGTTAATACGATACGTATACCTATTAAATCGTTAGGTACAGCATGTACAGCTATAGTATGTAAATTTTCGCAAATTTCTAGGTTATTACTTTCCGGTCGATGTTGGCATGCTATTTCAAGAGATTGCTAAAAGTTGCCCAGGTAACTTTATTTACAATTTTTATCTAAGGTGTATAAATATATCATCATACAAGTCAGACATACCGTATTTAGCAATTTTCCTGGTAATGAGTTATACAAAAGTTTTTGAACTGTTAATAATTGCGATAAAAGATAAAGTATACGGGGAACAGATCCATATTCTGTAGCGTTCGGCGGGAAGTTGTCACACTCCACTAAGGGGAGTTCTCATTCAGGAAAATACTTTTTCTTACTGTTTTAAATCTTTAAGCCTGACAATTGTCACTTTTTATGAACATTCAACAATAAGTAGCTAATAATCAACATTAGAATATTTTAATGAATAAATATTGAATACAACATTTATCTGGAGTAAATAATTAAAATAGCCCAAATATTTCCAAAGTCAATCGGTCATTATACAAGTTTATCAATCGGTTTCTAAAAGTAGGTCCAAATTTAAATTTTTTAAAAATATGTAATAGGATAGTGCTCAAACAAGAAATAGGAAATGCAAGAATTTTATTTTCATGAAAAATTCTTAAAAGGTATAAAATAAGCATGTAATTACTTCAGGATAGTCACATAAATATACAAACATTATAAAAAAATAAATATAATGCATAAAATTTAAAAGTTTGTAGCAAGATAATTTCAGCGTATATAGAAGCGGAAAAAAAATTATTACAGTAGTATTACAGGCTAATTTATAGAACAAAAATTAAAATTTAAAATTTTTCCAAAGTATAAATATCAATTTATAAAAGTAATAATTGAGATATGAATAACCAAGGGTAAGCTCTGATCTTCCTGATTGTATTCCTTGAAAAGAAAGATAATAAAAATGTTTTAAAAAGAATTGAAAGATTTTTCATTCACTGAACTTATAATTTGTTATCTGAAGGTAATTTCAATTGTCATGGGCTAAAATCATCTAAATGATCGTCATTCAGATTCGATTTGTTAAAACTGAAAAAAACCAAGTGACATTTCTGAGATATAATCTCTGACATTTGGAGATGTAAGCATGAAGCTTAGCTGGATCAGGATTGCAGAGTATGAAGCCATTAAACTGATAATAAAACATTTATTATAAAGATTACAACCCAATTGTAGCAGAACATAAAGAAAGGAACCACTTATATAATCACCAAATTCGAGGCTATAAAAAAATTCAGCATTTTCCCCACTATTCATGTGTTTGGTGTTTTTTTAATTTCATTCCATGCTTAAAATATATTTAAATTGTTAAAACATCCAGTCTCATCGAAGTCAACAAACCATCATTTATGTGCTTTAAATTTTTAAAAATGACAATGAAATTGATATGCACTGTTAATTTTATGTAAAAGTTATAGATAAATCTTTCTAAATAATCAAATTTTCCACATTAATTATGAATTGGTACAAAATTAGAACTTTTTATTTATGATGTTATTTATACCTTATTTATATTATGTTATTTGTTTTTGTATTCATTCAGTATTAACATTTTTGAGGACAAGACTTAATAAATAACATTCATGCCCATCTTTCATTGCAACTAGGGTTTTTGACCCGAGTTTCCCCGAACCCGAAAACCCGGGGAATTTTGAATATAAATCTGGGGAATTAGTTATTTATCTAATACAGTAGAATACCAATTATATTCCTTCATTTGGAACCAAGACCGAATTTAACAAGCCGGACTCGGTATGGCTCTCAAACAAATGAATAAAAAATACGAGACGAAGTGAGATGGAGATATATTGGCGGCTTAGTATGCCATAGCTATATTTCACAAAAGTTTATGAGTTGGGGATTCCCAGCAGCACGTATGTTAGCGCAATACTTCAGCTACACGACCATGCCTGCTTTCTGTGGTTTGTGTTTGGGTGTGTTTAGTCTATAAACTTTTCAGGTCTTTAACAACAATTTGGCCAACTTCGATGGAAGCAGAACGAGCATTATCTGTAATGGGTCTCTTTGCTAATAAACTCAGAAGCCGACTCAATGATGATACGTTTAGTACAATGATGGTTGTAAGGCAGTTTTATAAAAAATGAGATATTTGTACCATTTTTATTTATGTTATACATATATGTATATGTTTATTAACATTAAATTTATTTCTTGATATTTTTTACATTTGAAATTCTGAAATAAATTAAATGCTTCTAATAAAATATTTATTATTTTAGTTCTTTGCCAATGACCCCCTGGAACCAAGTAAACCCGGGTTTTGAATAAAAAAACCTCGTCAAACCCAAAACCTGGGTTTTAAAAAAATTGCTCAAAATCGAAAACCCTAATTGCAACAAAGTTAACAGCAACAGCATTAAATGTAATACTCCTAAATATTGATAATTTTAGGTACACCATTCATTACAATATACTTGTTTAAAGTTTTAACTCGGTGTATTTCAAAGAGAATGATTTAAAAGTAATACTTAATATTTAAAATTGAAATTAACTCAGAAATAACTATGATATTAATGTTTAATATAAAAATGTTTAATTCTCTCTACAGCATGCATTCTAAAGATTTTTTCAGAAGACACATTTCAAGATTCATACAGTCTGTTGAAACTGATATTTATGACATCCTTGATATGGTTTTTCAAATTTTTTTATTGTAAAAATTATACTTGTTTCAGTTTAGAGCTAGATTTGAACTGTCTGTTCTCTTATGTGCATATTCTTTATACTCAATAGATTATTTTGTACTGGTAAAATTTGTAACTGTGTTCTTGCAGTTCATGTCTAGGGTAAATATTTTAATATATATATATTTTTCAGTCCTTAAGATCAATGTTAACCAAATTGATGTTTGTTGTATTACTGTTTATGTATCCTATCCCCTCCTAGGGATAAAAAGTTTTTAATTAATAGAAAGTAACTGTAGTAAAAGTGTTAAAGATATAGTTTTGAAAATTCTGTTGCTCTTTATTTTTTTCACTGCTCCAGAAATGTGTTGTATAACTGTGCTGTGATGGAATATGCATAAAATAGATTATATTTCTATATGGAAAAAATTTAAAAAGGCATTAGAGGATTTTATATTAAACCATTTATGTGAAAGATAACTTTGCCCCAAATGTGAAAATATAGGCTGGTAAGTTTTCATTTTGCATAAGGGAAATTTGCTTGAACATTCTGTATAAGTTCTTTTATGAAAACTATTTGAAAATAATATGTGAATAGAAGTCGATGATTTACCGGAAGATTTTTTTTCCTTTGCAGTCATTTTGTTAGCTTAACATTTCATGTTGAAGTTTATTGCTCACTATCTGTTTCTTGGACAGTTAGTTACATATAACTTTGTTTTAATCATTTTAGAAATCTTACAAAAAATCTTCAAAATTTTTCTTTTTAGTCTTCTACATTTTAATATTTAAAAATTTGGAAATTTCTATGTTAACTCAATATATGAAGGTAACAGAGTATAACAATAAATTGCTTTGCTAGAACTGAAAAATTTGACATCCGAGTTCTTGTCATTCATGCTTTTGATCAGGGCCTTTATGGGGCCCAATTGCAAAAATTTTGGTGGGGTCCTCTAAATTCTAATATACAATAAAAGAAACATTTCATGTGAAGTATGAAAGAGAAAAATTAGGAAAGTGGTCATATTTCCTTTTTTATGTACATTTGTAAGAAAATTAAGAAATAGCTAGATTACATATATTTTATTCAAAGATCAAAATTATTTACAATCAAATTTTGCTAGATTTTTTATTTGCAAGATCATTTAGAAATTGACTTAATTTTTATTTCCTAGTTTCTACATGCTCTATAGATAGTATTGCAAGGCTGTTGAATCTCTCCTGCGATGTTGTTGACGTCAGGTATGTTTTATTTGATATTTATGTAGAAAAGCTTTGTTTTCCCAATTCTAAAGTTAAATGAATGGTTAAAAATATCTTTAAAGATATATATATATATACATTTCAAAAGCCAGTGGCTGTTATTTGTAGTAATTGAAGAATTTTTATAGGGTTCCCGAAACAATAGGTTTTAATACTTCCATTTCCTCTGTGTGTACATCTTTTGTTGACATCATTTGGTTATTATTTTCAATCATTTTTACATCTATCAAAATAATTTCTAGTTCCGATGCATATTTTCGATGTTTGTTATGTGGAATTGTCTGGAATAAATTTCTCTAGCCTGTCTAGCTTTCTACGGTATTTGTTAAAAACAATGCACCTCAGCCATTTCTTTCCAGTTATGTATTGGTTCATCCACATAATTATAATTGAATATCCTTTTTCATTTTTGTAAACGTGTTTCCCGAAATTCAGGAGTGACTACTGTATAAGTCGCAAACTCTGTGGCTCCAACTAAGACTTTGAAACCTGAGTGGCTATCTTTTATCAGGCATTCTAGAAGGTTTCTAAATGATCACAGTACTTCGTTTCAAACATATTTTAAATGTGTCTTCGTGTTTGTCTCTGTGCTAGCTCGGGACCAGTACATCTAATCTGAGTCAAATCAGATCAAAGCAGCCCTGCCTTTGATAAATAATTCTTTATATATTTTCTATGCTTTTATGCGTAGTATTCCTAAGGCTGTCTTATGATTACTCGTATTGTTTTAATTCTGTGGTTGACTGTTATGAGTTTGGTTTCACAGACTTCTTAAAATTTTATAAAGAGAACACTTGTCTAGTTGCCAAAATCTGTTGTCTTGATTTGGACATGTAAATCTTCTTAGCAGAAAAATTGTGGGCATTTTGTATCTTTCACATTGCATGTTATCTCATCGAATCATCTTTTAGGAAGTGAAGTTTCAGTAGGTATTTAGCTCTATTAAACCATTCATCTATTTAAAGGAGTTTCACACAAACTTTTAAAATTTGCAGTTCTCTTTTCACAAGAGAACCTGAAGTGCTATATTCATGCTGTTGTAGTGAGAGTTGATTCCAAAGTGCCAATTTTATTATTTCTTTCCCTTTGATTCTTCTGTACAGAAGCTATACACTACAAGGTGTGTAAATTTTCTTTACTTGCATAGTAGTGAAAATGCAGGAGTAGACAATTGTTCTTTACTTGTTACAAGAATAAGCAATAACTTTTTAGCCTGAAAAAACTTTTATGACCTAACCTCCACATTTATTTACTTTGAATATAATGATTACTGATTCTTCAAGTCTGTTGTTATAAAAGATGTCTGAAGTACAATATTCGTACTACCTGACCGAGACATATCCTGTATGGCACCCCATGCCCATAGTCATGAAAAGAGATGGGCACCACTGGCCTTGGTCCACATTCGGACTATTGTGCCATGAATCATTAGAATAATTATTCTAGGATAAATTTATTTTTATGAAATAAAAATTACAATACATTTATAACTTAACAGTATAGAAAACTATTGAATTTACCTGGAATGTACTAAACTTTTCTACTTTTAGCAGCCCTAAAATCATCAATAATTGTGGAAAAGACAAAATTTGAAGCAATGTATCATTCATTTGACAATATTGCAAGTGAAGACAACCTTTCTTGATACATGGTGTATCTCAAATAGGTCTTGATTAACTTTAACTTTGAGAACAATCATCCAGCACTAGCTACAGATACTGGACTAGTCAAAATAATTATCATAACTACATAGATTTTTGAATAAACATGGTCAATACTGTTATCAATCATGTACTTTAGTACAGCACAAACTTTTAAGTCTTTAAGCATAGTTCTTGGAAACATCTTCAGTTTTTGTTAAAGTTCTTCTACTAGTATATCTACTAGTATAATTTCCCTTCACTTCACACAGTTTGCTGGCAACTATGGAGAATTTCCTCAGATTTTTCCTTTAACCAATTTGTCATGAATAAACCCAAAATTTTGTTCATATTTTTTCAGCTCTGTAAACTTGAAGTACAGCGCAGAGAAATTATGTTAATATTCATCTAAAAATACCTGTTTTGAACATGTCTCCTGAATTTTCACTCCTGTGATCTGGTATTTTGTACTAAAAAAATGTTTTATTTCTTCCTCCTACGAATTTTCTTAAATTCTTTGAAAATATTTAGCAATTTCATTTGCTGTGATCATTACTGAGACCATCCCGCTGTTTCTGTACTCTGCTATCGGAGTAATAAACTGTTCTAAGTGTTTCATAGCTGAAAGCTGCTCCATGTATTCTCTTGGCCATAGCTTACTTATGGAGATAATTTTTGCCAATTTATCATACCATGCTCCTACTAAAATGATGAATTCATGTAATAAAATATAATTGATTAGCATTTAAAAGAATTTTCTTTCAGTCTCAGATGTCATTTAAACTCATATTGCATGTAAATATGTATACTTTCATCCGTTTCAACCACACAAGGCCCTAGGTTTTCACTTTTATATCTCATCTATTTGTAAGTGATGATTTTATTGAGAAACCTGAAAGTGGCTCTGAATTTTGAGACAATATTTTAATGAAAACGTGAAGTTTGTAGACAAAGTTAATGAAATTTGAAAAAAATTACTTTAAATTCTCTCTCTTGTACTCTGTAATCCAATCACAAATATTATAGATTGTGACTCTCTAACCTTGAATTAGAGTGTTACACACACTAGAAGAGAACAGAATAGTCCAGACAAGAGTTTGTGTCAAGAAATGGGTAGTTATATTATAAAAGTTGCAAATGTTCCTAATCCAAACCATATATCCCAGATATCTCGAGTTTTCTGATTATTTGCATTCTCGTATAAGCTCAACAATTCATTATTGTTAACTGCCTTATACCGGTGTGTAAATATTGGGTACTCCAATGATATTTATATAAAAGAATTTTCTCTTATAATTTATTTTGAAAGTGACAAAAACTCATTTGTTAGGCAATATCTTTTATTTTTGCCACGTTTGCTGGAATTGACTTTCAAGACAATAAATGTTTTGCTAGTATCCTCACCTGAGCTTATGTGTGCAAAATATACGAAAATTACTTTTTCTTATTCTTGCCAAGTGTATTATTTCTAGGATTAAAATTTATTATTATATATAATGTGCGAAATTTCCTTATTTTGAAAGCAGATGGGAAAGAAAAAATAGTTTATGGGAAGTACTTTGAAGAAAGACCATAACATGTTTGTATATGAACTAAACAGTTTTAATTTTATGTAGGTAATTTTATGTGACCACAGATTTTGTTTTTAATTTACTTATACTTTTATGAGATTTAATTTGTGTGAGAATTACTAATCTGTATACTATGCATGTCTCTTAAATCACTGTTTTGTTAAATATTTTACTAAACTTTAGCTGTTACTCTAAGTGCATACATTTATGACTGCAGAATAAAATATTTTATACTCTATCATGAAAAATTATTTATATTGGAATAGCTTTTCTATTTCATTGTTCATGAAGTGGTAGGTGGGGTTTTCTCTAACCAAAAAGTGTTATGATAGGTATAGCTTAATCTTCATCTGATTTCCTGTAGCATTGAACTGTATTGTGGAGTTTTAACCAAAATAATTCCAGTCTATGTGGATATCTTAAAATCATTTGACTTGATACACACAGTGAAAAATGTTGAGATTACCTTATCCTGTAAGAACAAAATGGTTTTCCAATGTTCTCTCAATCACACAATTGTTTTATTTATTTAAATAGCTGGTATAAAGGTAACTTAAGATGATCAGAATGTAATTCGAATTATTCTTAATTTGTCTTAAATTATTTATCATATTATTTATAATTATTTATTATTTATCTGTAATTATTCTTAATTTGTCGCAGTTAACATTTTTATAGGCATGCATATTTATTTCTAGTGCATTTATTATGTATTCTCCTTTGTGCTTACATAGCTTGCTGAGTGGATGTATGCAAAGCAGAATTGGAAAAATATTTGCAGTTCTAATCACTCAATCTTAAAGAATGTCATAAGTCTCTAGCATTTCTCTTTAGTCACAGATGTTGTTAAGGGCTCTTAAGACATTTTATCCATGGAAATGCATAACGGAGAATTATTAAGAATGAATTTTAATTTAGAAGCTTATGTAACTTGAATATCCATCCCGCAAAATAGACAAATTTTTTAAGAAATACACAAATATGACAAATGAAAAACGCAATTCCAAAATCAGGATATATAAAAAAATTGTTTGCAAAGTTTTTGAAAAATGCAAAAGCATAATTTTTTTACAAAAATTTAACTTTTATTAAAAAGCTTACATAAAAATAAATACTCCCCTACCGCCCCAAAAATAGCTTTTTTATAAAAAATTGATAGTAAAAATTGAAAAATATGAGAAAATTAGAATGCACCAATATTTTTTTAATATACAAATAGCAAAAAGTACCATTTTTTTGTCAAAAATATTTTTATGATATTTCACTTGAATAAGAGTAATCACCCAGCGCTCTCTCTTGAAAACTTTTTTAATTCTGAAAATTAAGATTTACAATAGGAAAAGATCTTTGAAATGTACAAATAAAGCGTTAAAAGATCTGTTATCAATTCATTAATTATTTATTACGGAGCGGTAAAGATGACATTTCAGTACGAAAAAAATCCCGTTTATAAGCAAACACCTTCCCGCACGTCATGAAATGAACGAGTACGGTTACCGCTGAGAAACTTTTATTGCCCCACTTCGCGCATCGGAATGAATTTCATACTTCAACCAAAATTTTAATTAAAAGGAATGTAATGTAATTATGTTTCTACTGATTTGTATATATATGTATTTTTCTTGTCCTTTTAAGCCTGGGAAATTCTGGTTCTATACTATAATACCGAGCTGTATGAAATCAGTATGTGACTGGTTGAGTCTGAAGTCACCCCACATTCGGCATATTTTGTTTACAACCCGGAGAAAGTTTACAAGTATAAATTGCATGAGAGATAACTGAGGCAAAACTCGTTTTAGCAGTTCTGAACTAGTTTTTTCTAAATATGAAAATTTAAAATTGATTTTATAAATAATTTTTAAAGAGCATCGGATGATAGTCGTATAGATTTCTTTTGTTTAGAATTTTTATTACCTGTTTATTATCTCAATACAATTTTTGAAAGATGTAGGTCTGAAAAAGACCTTATCAGCCGTGTATTCCTGACGTATATCACAGACTACAAGAGGTCCACAGGTAACTGTTTTGAAATGTTTGAAAATGTGAAGAATCACTTAAATGGACTATTGTACAGTAGATGAACGTAAAATTTGAAGAATTTATACTATTGTCAATTCTAATGTATTATATACACAACATTCAGATTAAAATATAGAGAGCGTGGTGAAAAATATCTGTAGCCAACAAACTACAATCGAAAGAATTATGGCTAAACCCATAAGCCGCGTATTCTTTATTTCCTGCAATAATTTTTATATATTTTATTACTTTTTTAAGCCTTTTAATCTGATAGTAACCGAGCTTTTTCATCAGATGTTAATCTCTGGAATTTCTCGGAGCGTTAAACTAAATAATTAATGATGATTTTTTTAAAATTTCGGATAACTAAAATGAATATAAAGGAATACATATTAATATTGCTTATACGTTATTTATCGAGCCCATATCCGTATAGTTGAGATCCCTAGAAACCGAAACATATCAAATCTCTGCGTGTCCTTATGATCTACCAGGACAAAACAATAAGAATGGCTAACGAACCTCGTGGTCTAATTACAATAAATTTAACATGCTCAGTAGGTTAATTTATCCAGAACGTAATTTATAACATCTAGTTAATAGATATTTCATGTCCTAAGTTTATAGATATGTCATTTCCTAGCACAAATAAGCTTTTATATATTGCTATTCATTTCGCAAGAAAAATAAGGGAAAAAAATTGGTTCAGTGTTAATATATCCCATTGAAATTCCTTTCTCCTCTCTTTGCAGGTTCTGGTGCAGATTGTTATGTGCGAAACTAAAATGTTTTTGTTGCCCAAAAATTCAGAAATTCAATGTATTGCTGGCAGTTACAGTTAGTTTTCTAATCGTGTAAATGAACTTCATCATGTCAGAAGAGCAAATATAGTGTATTTCCAGCGTACATAGACTTTCCAATGGATACCATTCCTGCGAGCAGAACCACACAAAAGCCGAAAATGAATGCACTCCATGTGAGACGTGTATAATTCGTTAAAATATAAAAGTTCCAGTGCCCCGATTAACCCTCGCACAAAATATTTTCGAATGTAATTTATGTGAAGGAACATTTTCACAGTTGGCCGCCTTAAATCCACATCACTTCCCACGTTATTGATTATCCTCTTCGAACCCATATATGAAAGACTTTCACCTGCACTGTATGTGGGAAAAGATATTCCAAAGAGAATCCTTTAATAAGACACCTCCGCACCCGCACAGGAGAGAAATCTTTCGCCTGCACTGCTTGTGAGATGAGATTTTCTCAGAAGGGTAGTTTAAAAACACATTTGCGCACCCACACAGGAGAGAAACCTTTCGCCTGCACTGAATGTGAGATGGAATTTTCTGTGCAGGGTAGTTTAAAAACACATCTGCGCACCCACACAGAAGAGAAACCTTTCGCCTGCACTGCATGTGAGATGAGATTTTCTCGTAAGGGTGGTTTAACAGCACATCTTCGCACCCACACAGGAGAGAAACCTTTCGCCTGCACTGCATGTGAGATGAGATTTTCTGAACAGGGTAGTTTAAAAACACATCTTCGCATCCACACAGGAGAGAAACCTTTCGCCTGCATTGCATGTGAGATGAGATTTTCTAAACAGGATAGTTTAAAAACACATCTGCGCACCCACACAGGAGAGAAACCTTTCGCTTGCACTGCATGTGAGATGAGATTTTCTCATAAGGGTAGTTTAAAAACACATCTTCGCACCCACACAGGAGAGAAACCTTTCGCCTGCTCTGTATGTGGGAAAACATTTTCTGTACAGGGTAATTTAAAAAAACATCTGCGCACCCACACAGGAGAGAAACCTTTCGCCTGCACTGCATGTGAGATGAGATTTTCTGAACAGGGTAGTTTAAAAACACATCTTCGCATCCACACAGGAGAGAAACCTTTCGCCTGCACTGCATGTGAGATGAGATTTTCTGAACAGGGTAGTTTAAAAAAACATCTGCGCACCCACACAGGAGAGAAACCCTTTGCCTGCACTGCATGTGAGATGAGATTTTCTGAACACGGTAGTTTAAAAACACATCTGCGCACCCACACAGGAGAGAAACCTTTCGCCTGCATTGCATGTGAGATGAGATTTTCTCATAAGGGTAGTTTAACAGCACATCTTCGCACCCACACAGGAGAGAAACCTTTCGACTGCACTGTATGTGGGAAAACATTTTCCAAACAAGGTCATTTAAATAAACATCTCCGCATCCACACAGGAGAGAAACCTTTTGCCTGCACTGCATGTGAGATGAGATTTTCTCAGAAGGGTAGTTTAACAGCACATCTTCGCACCCACACAGGAGAGAAACCTTTCGCCTGCATTGCATGTGAGATGAGATTTTCTCATAAGGGTAGTTTAACAGCACATCTTCGCACCCACACAGGAGAGAAACCTTTCGACTGCACTGTATGTGGGAAAACATTTTCCAAACAAGGTCATTTAAATAAACATCTCCGCATCCACACAGGAGAGAAACCTTTCGCCTGCATTGCATGTGAGATGAGATTTTCTGAACAAGATAGTTTAAAAACACATCTTCGCAACCACACAGGAGAGAAACCTTTCGCCTGCACTGTAGGTGGGAAAACATTTTCCCAACAAAGTAGTTTAGATACGCATCTCCGCATCTACACAGGAGAGAAACCTTTTGCCTGCACTGCATGTGGGATGAGATTTTCTGTGCAGGGTAGTTTTAAAAGACATCTGCGCACCCACACAGGAGAGAAACCTTTTGCCTGCACTGCATGTGGGATGAGATTTTCTGTGCAGGGTAGTTTAAAAAGACATCTGCGCACCCACACAGGTGAGAAACCTTTCCCCTGCACTGTATGTGGGAAAACATTTTCTCAACAGGGTCATTTAACAGCACATCTTCGCACCCACACAGGAGAGAAACCTTTTGCCTGCACTGCATGTGAGATGAGATTTTCTGTGCAGGGTAATTTAAAAAAACATCTGCGCACCCACACAGGAGAGAAAACTTTGCCTGCACTGTATGTGGGAAAACAGTTTCTCAACAGCGTTATTTAGATAAACATCTCCGCATCCACACAGGAGTGAAACCTTTCTCATACACCGTATGTGAGAAAACATTTTCTCAGTAGGGTCATTTAACAGGACAATTTTGCACCCACATAGGAGAGAAAATTTTCGCCTGCACTGTATATAAGAAAAGATTTTAATCGCCGTTTAATTTGAAAACGCATCTCCTTATCCATGGAGTCATGTCCTTTGAGTATTTTTTAAAGAAAAGCCCTTTCATTTGCAGTGTATGAGACATATGCTTATGGCTTGAGAATACAGGAAAAACGTATCTCCCTACCCATTCAGGGATGTAACTAACTCTATCGTTTGAAAGACTATTTTATGGCGCAAAGAAATATTTTGTCCCATCATTGTGAAAATGGAATTCAAATTCAGGTTTCATGGTCCTTACTTAGAGGAGATATCGCACATAATTATGTTTTGGAATTAAATTAGTGTTTTATGACATTATTAAATTCTTTAAATATATAAAGGCGATATCGGTCATGACCTACGATACCTGAAGAATACTTGACCCACCAAATCGATTGAAGTAAAAAAAACTGTCATTATACCTGTTTATATTGCAGGAAAACGTGTCTTGAAATGTCACTTATACAATACTTTGGTTTTTCTTTTTGCCTAATATTTAATTATAATTTTTAAGATTTTACTGTTTTTCTCTGCATCTGTTGTGTTCTGTAAATGAGGAAATAAATGTTAATAATGGTATATAAATAAATATTTTATGGCTTCATATCGAGCATGGATTAATTTTTGCGTTTCTCTATCTTTTAATTATTTTAAATTAATTTTTTATTATTTTATTAGAAGGGTTATATACTCTTTTATATTAGATATTGTCTCAAATTTTTATGTATGAAATAATATAATTTCAATTTTGAACTGAGCTCTTAGAAAATGTTTAAAATTTATAAATTACACCAAGTCTCGTGTATCGAATAATGGACTCTTTACTGAGTCTTGCAATATATTTGGACAGGACTTGGGATCATCGGCCAATGTCAAGTTCGCCTAAGTGATAATAGATACTTCACCGAAGATTTATGTGTTGCAGGGTCCAGAAGTCGCAACCAGGAAGTGGTGGTGGGAAAAAAGAGTCATTGTCAGTGGATAAAAGTGAACTCTGACCTGAACGGGCAGAGATTCCCCTGGGACAACATAATAGGGCAATGTTTAGCTAAAGCGTTTACGGGGAAACTGATGTCATGTCTAACACAGAAAGGGATGCATTTTACGACTGTATTCCATCCCAACGTCTTATCAGTCTTTCTTTTCGAAAAGTAAAGAAAACTTCCTGCCTTTTGAGGGTTTAAGATTATTTTTTGGAAAAATGAAAGTAAAGCGAAGATTCTAAGCTGATTCTTAAATCCAGTGGATTGATTCTTTAAGGCTAAAATTTTTACATGGAAATAATACATTTACTTTTGTTTTTGCAATATTGATACTTATAAACGGTTGATTCTTATAACCACTGGTCGCTATAAGCGGCGACTACTGTATATAGGAGAAGGTCCAAATATAGGCTAGGGTCTAAAAATGGGCTATGTGTTGAAATATATACAAGAAGGTTCTGCCACCTCGCAGCGAAGTCATTAAACAATCACATTTTTGTAAGGAAGAAGATATTAAACAGATGATACATCTTTGCCATTTTCGTATAAAGCAGTCGCCATTTCTTTTCCAAAATCGCATATTTTCAGACTTCGAAACTATCCGGTCAGTGTATTCGAATTTCTGTATATTTTAATCCTTAACTAGTACAAGTTTTGTTGTTACATTGTTACTGATAAGATAGTAAGTTACGTTTTGGGATAATTAATCAAGGTATATCTTTAACTGATAATGGCTGCCTTTCGGTAAAAGTTGAACTTACTATTGCTGTAAAAATGGGTTAGCAGAGTCGGCCTAAAAACGGCTAGCCCAAATTTAGACCATTTTCTCACCTATCACACATCTTTTTATAATATTTTGGCTTTTTATTCTAAATCTAAAGTATTTTTAAAATTATATATTTTTAAAATTGATCTTTCGGTGTTGATATTTCATTTTCTGTAATTATTTCAATTCCGGACTTGCGACCACTGTAGGTCGTGTGTCCTCAAAGGCATGTCTTGTGACGGGCATACCCTACCGGAACGGGTTCACTCGGTCCTAGTGCAAATCAGCACTAAACAAAACAAAGCTGATTCTACGGTCTGTAAGTGATGTATAAGCCGTAAAAACAAAAAAAGAAACCTAAGACTGGGCAAACTGGAATTGGTGCAAAGAGGGCTACCAAGAATCAGCCTTCGGAATCGGAGGAAGAACGTAGTAAACCCAAGTTTGATGATAGTGACAGAGACATGGATTCTCCACCAGGAAATTACCCGGATGACGGCTATGCAGCCTGCATCTGTTGTAAAAGACTTTTCAGCGGCACAAGAGGTGAAACGTGGGTGCAATGTTTTCGGTGTCAAATGTGGGCACACACAGAATGTGTGTGTGGGGGGTGCAGAAAAGGTTGCATATGTGTGCGACTTCTGCAAATAATATTAAAAGATAGTATCTTCCCGATTTTTGATTGATTTCTTTTTTATATTTTTTTACACATATGTTATAGGTATCCCATACTTAGACCACCATTTGAAAAACTAATAATTTCCCAACTTTTCCAATTAAATTTATCGTAAAATACACAGAATGTTGTAACATTTTTTTACCATGTTTTTATTAACTTGCTTTCTTGTTTGTTTGTGTGTGTGTTTGTACAAATCCCTTACAAATCTTGCAATCGATTTTTAACTAACTTCCCGACTGGCTAGACATTTGAAACTTTTGGAATAGCTCAGAACACGATGACGATGCATTCTTTTAATACTTTTAGCCATCTTTAAAAAGAATTAAATTAATTTTCAGTTAATTTTGTTTTGTAGACTAGTGCAGCCATCTATCCTCCGGGACGGGAACGAAAATTAAAACGCAAGTTAACCTCCAATTAACATCATTTTCTTTCAAGTTCATGAGATAATTCATGCAAAAAAATTTAAAATGTATTTATTAATACACAGAGTTGTGAAGTTTACAGTATTCAACAGAAAATTTGAAAACATGGTATATAAAAAGTTCTTTTTATCTTGTAATTATTACCTGCCTTTGTTGATCCTTACATGTTTTAGGTTGTATTAACATCTTGAAAATAATGAACGTATAGCTGGTCTGACCTCAAAATGAAACATGTAGCCCAGAGTTTGACCTTCTCCTCTATATATATATATATATACACACACAGTAGAACCCGCTTAATACGAGCATGGCTAATAGAAGATGACGAGTAAAACCCACAAATTGTTTTGAAATATTGGTTTCTAATGTGCAATAATTCAAAATTTCACGCTTTATCCGTGGACCTTCACGGATATTAAGAGAGCTGAAAGACCACATTTCGTCACTTTCAAAGCAATGAAAAGTCCTTTTGACCGCTGGCAAGAGGCGGGGGGATGACCCTTCATTCTAGGTGTTCACTTTATTGTACGTCCGGTATGTAGACACAGGAAAATGGCTTTTTTCCCAAGCATTTGGACAGTGAGAGGAAGTACAAAATAGATTACTTACATGACGGTTTGAAATCAGCTGAAAATTGTTCCTTTCTTTGAAATATCCCCTTTCTTTCCGAAATTCCAATAATAAGCGCAGTATACAATTCCTGGATGTCGAAAGGGAAACTTCGTAGATAGAGTTTCTCGGATTTTATCAGATTTTTATCAATATGGCTGGCGTAAAAAGGAAAGCTCTGTCAATTTCTGAAAAAGTTCAGATTGTTCATAGTTTTGCAAAAAGGGAAAACTAACGCATCGCTGTGTAACAGACTTAAATTGTCTTCTTCAACAATACAACATTATGGGAAAAAGAGAGCTAATTTTGTCTACTTTTTCTAACAATGTTACCAATTGCAAGAAGTTGAGAAAGTGTGATAAAAGTGGCGTTGATGAAGCTCTGTTGCGTTGGTTTCCAGAGAAACGGCAAAATGGATGCCTCAGCAATGGGTCTGTATTAACGTTGCAGGCAGAAAAATTTGCTAAACCCCTTGGACAGTGCTCCCCAACCATTTAATCGCCGCGGACCGGTCAACGTTTGATAATTTTACCGCGGCCCGCTGAGGGGGGCTATTACTGCAATTTTAATTCATAATCTTGAAATGTTTAATAAGCAATAAGCTAATTTAAAATAGTTACAAGATTTCTTTTGTTAGAACGGTATAAATTATCACAAAGTCGCACTAACCCGATAGAGTTCACAGTAAATAAAATGGAAATAATTTAATGTTCCTTGGGCAGCCCGGGGGTTGGGGACCACTGCCCTAGGATATGAAGATTTCCAGTGCACCAACGGGTCGACAGACAGATTTAAAAATAGAAAGAACATTGTATACGCTGAAATTTCCGATGAATCCTCCTCTGTAGACCCACTGACAGTGAGCGACTGGATTACCAATGTTTGGTCCACTTTTTTGAAGTCCGAATACAGCGAACAAGACATCTTCAACGCTGACGAAACTGCTCTGTTCTTCAAAATTTCCCCAGAGAAGATAATTAAGTTTAAAAACGAAAAGTGGATAGGTGTTGCAAAGGCTGAGGACAAATTAACAATTTTAGTAGCAGCAAACGTGCGCGGTAGCCCAGTTGGCAAGAGCAGCGGGCCAGTGATTGAACGTCCCTGGTTCGATGCTCGTCGCTGCAAATCCACCGCCGTGTTCACTAATGGTGGCCGGGGCACGTAAAATAGGACGTGGCTACAATGTCCTCCAAATTCTCAAATTGACCTCTGGAGGTGCGGGGTCAAGTGTTCCGGTCTCGTTACTTGACTCGGTTCAAAATGACGGGACCGGTCATTTAGCCAAGTCGGACTCCGACCCTTGTGGTGATGATTCAAAACAGGAGCCGCTCCTTCATCGCCCATAGCCTTCGGGACTTGATGTGATGTTGCTGTCGGTCAAGGGGCATAAGCAACAGCAACAGTAGCAGCAAACATGACAGGAACTGAGAACGGAAACTACTTGTCATATGGAAGGCCAAAAACCCACGTTGCTTCAACAAGTGAAATATCCTTCAAACATTGAGTTGCAATTTTTGCCACCGAATACAAGAACTGTGATGCAACCTATGGTCCAAGGTGTTTTACGGAGTTTTAAATGTTATTTCAGATGTTTTTTAACTCTGATGATCATAGTAAATATGGATAAGAAATTGGTCTTGAACATTGATGTATGAAGTGCTATAAGTTAATGTGCGATGCATGGGATGAAGTTTCAGTTTGTACAATTAATAATTGCTTTAATAAAGCTGGACTCCAATCAAAAGAAGAAGAAGATGATGATGATGACAGTGAAGATGTCCACCTTCCATTACGTGAATGGTTGAAAAAACAAAATCTAAATACATTTGATGAATGTGAAAATTTAGATGATTACGTTAATGTCGTGAATGAAGTGTTGACTTTAGGTATATTGCAAGATGAAGAAATTATTCCAGATGTGACAAGCTCTAACTGCCGCCAAGTGCAAGTGAAGATGAAGATGACAGTCAAGAATCTTTAGTACCAATTGTAAGTAACAGTGAAGCGCAGGATGGCTCTTCATCAACTGATTCTTTTTTTTTGGGGGGGGGGGACTTAGAAGATAAAAAAATCTTTAAACGCACTTGAGGCGGATTTTGAGGGATTTTAAAATGAAAGGCAATACTTAACGGACTAAACTTACTGAATATTTAAAAAAATATATTAATAGTAATAATTAGAAATACTAAAAACAAAATCAAATACATTACAGCAGTACTTTAAAAAAAATAAATAGGTGGGTATGCGGCGTTTCCTCAAATAAATGTGCGTATTTTTAGTACCGTGTTTTCACACGTCACGTCACGTCACGTCACAGGGAAACAAAAAATTCGCAATAAAAAAATATACTTTCTATTTTATATTAACAGTTGATTCGTAATTTTCTTAAAATTTCGGTTCCTGAAAGGTGCGCCTCCAGGAACCGTGGGAACAGCACATATTAGTGGCTGGTCAAATGCCGAAAAATTTGTTGAATTTTTGAAGCATTTTATTCACCACGTCAAATGTTCAAAGGATCAAAAAGTCTTGTTACTCTTGGACAACCACGAAAGCCACGTCAGTATTGAAGCAATCACTTTGGCTAAAGAACATGGCGTAGTTATGTTTACTTTTCCTCCACATACCAGCCATAAGCTTCAACCTTTGGATAGAGGCGTGTTTGGACCCTTTAAGAAATGCTACATTACAGTGTGTAGTAATTGGATGCTGACAAACCCTGGGAAACCAATCACCATCTATGAAGTTGCAGAGAATTCTGGCAAATGATGTACTTTGGTCTTTACTCCTGAAAATATTCTAGTGGGATTTCGTGTGTCTGGTGTATGGCCAGTGAATTCAAACATATTCACTGAGGATGAATATTTGAGTTCAAGTGTGACCGAATAGACCAGATCCATCCATAAATTGCCAAAAAAAAACGATTTTCCTGAGGAAAAAAGTGAGTCAACGATGACGGAACTGGAAGTTTCTGTATCAAACTCAGTTTCACGACTTGCAGAATTTTCAGAGCCTTCGACATCGAACTCCATATCGTGTGCTGCTGAATTTTGGGAGCTTCGTGCATCTAACTCCATTTCATTTGTAACGCCTGAACGGGTAGCATATTACCATTCCTTACATGAATTCACGCCATTACATCGTTTGGCGGCTGCTGATTGGTCAATTGTGTTTACATTGGTATTTGTGTATTTGGTGCGCTGATGCTTATGAAAGCATGTCTGTTTTTCAAGAATCAAAACTTCCATCACTATTTTTGGTAATTTTTAGAAGAGTATTTATAATTTTTATTTTTTAAGAGTAAGGTTAAAAAAATAAAGTGTGCAAAACAGAAAAAAATACATAATTTGCATCTTGCAATTAATATTTTAATTTAAAAAATAACAAATTTTTTAAAAAATTCAACATTTAAATTTAAAAATAAATAAAGTTTTTATTTTTTTAAATTAAACATTTAAATTTAAAAAAAAAGAAAATATCTTTCCTTCTTTTTAATTCAACATTTAAATTTAAGAAAAAATTCAATTTTGAGTAATATTTACTTTATTTTACTCTACTCCTAAAATTTTACAGTGAAATTACTACGGAAATTGGTAATTTCTTAAAATTTTCCATGCATAAAAAAGAAATATGAAGGCATTTATGGCGAAAATTTCTTTTACAAATAGCTTGTCACTTTAAATTACTTTTACATTAATAGGTGGCGCCACTTAAAAAATATTCACGTTCCTTGTGAAGTATGACGTAAAAAATATATAAAGATGAAAGCAACTAAAAAATATTATGTCATTATGATTTTATGTCATTTAAAATACGCTTAGGATCAAATATAATGCAATTATCAAAATGAAAGCAACTAAGAAATATATTTTAGCATTTATTTCATTTGAAATGCGATGCAAACTCAATTGACCAATCAGCAGCCGCCAAACGATGTAATGGCGTGAATTCATGTTAGGAATGGTAATATGCGAACGGGTACGACCTTTTCCAAAAGCAAAACCTCGTACATCCAAAGGAGGCGGCCGAAAACCAGGGAGATGTAGAATCCTAAGAGACACTCCAGAAAAGAAAGAAATTGAAAAACAACATGCAATTAGAATGACCAAAAGAAAAAGAAAAATTGCGAAAAAACCCGTGTTTCAAATAGAGACAACTTCATCTGAAGAATGATGAATTATTAAGAAAATACTTTTAATTCACTAATAATTTGGCACATATTAATTTGATTTGTGTTATAAAATTCATGTGTATATGTGTATTTTCTATTCATTATGGAGTGAAACCTAACTTTTAGGGAATGGCCCTAGGTACAATGCTGTCTTGTACCTAGGGCCATTTGTGAAATTTCTTAAAAAACCTTCTATTTCACAGAATTTATTATTTTGAGTATTTATATCAATCCCAATGGGATGGTAATTAGAATAACAATGTGTGAATATCAGTTTCACAATTTTAAACAGGTCAGTGGGTCTGTTTTCGTTCATTCAAAAAAAGGTGGCCCTAGGTACACAGGTCTCCCCTATATGTATATATATATATTTCAGCGGCCCTAAAAGGCTCAGTCGAAATCACATTTTGCGGGGGCTTATATCCAATGCAGCGAATTTTAAAAATGCTAATCAATTTGAATATATACTTTATATTTTAGGCAGGGCACGGTGGCACAGTCTGCAAGAGCAGCGGACCAGGGATCTGAACGTCCCTGGTTCGATGCTCGTCGCTGGAAATACACCGCCGTCTTCACTCATGGTGGCCGGAGCACGTAAAATAGGTCGTGGCTGCAACGTCCTCCGAGTTCTCAAAATTGACCTCTGGAGGTGCGGGGTCGAGTGTCCCGGTCTCGTCACGTGACTCGGTTCAAAATGACGGGACTTCGAGGTCAAGTCGGACTTCAGCCCTAGTGGTACCTCGACTCGAGGTGAAACTACTTACTACCCCTTCGTCAAGGACCTAGGATTTGAGGACCTAGGTCCTTTGGACTTGGTGTAGGCTTTCCTACACCGAGGGGGTTGGAAACAACAGCAGATTTTGGGCACTTTGGTTACCCTCTATGCTACAGGCGGACTAAAAAATCGAGCCCGAGTCGAACTGCTCCAATCATCGATGATATTGCTATTCGAATCTCAGATATAAGAATTAGCTTCATAGCCCCTCTATCTTCCCAAAGAATCTTACCAGGTATTGTAATGTGATGGTAAAGAACTCGCCTACTTATGAATATATACTTATGAATATTTCTCATAACGCATGTTTTGAAATGTAAACTGCCCATTTGTCTATGAAACAGGTTAAGTCATTTGATACATGAATCCCATGACAGTGCATAAAACATACTATTTTTATTAGCATACTACGTATAAAATATTTTTCAAGTATATTTTTTATATACTTCTGAAAAACAATTTTTAACGTAGTATTACGTTCCTCAATAATGGTCCACCGGAGAGAAAATATTGTCCTGCGTCGCAAGTTATATAAGATTGGTAGTGCGCCAAACCCAGTAGCAGTAAACAGTTAAACAGAAAAGTACCAAAATGCGTCAAAACAATAAAAAAATAATTGCAAGATAAAATGAACTTTTTATATACCACGTTTTTAAATTTTCTGTTGAATCATATAAACTTGACAATTCTATGTATTAATAAATACTTTAAAAAAAAATTTTTTTGATGCATTATCCCATCAATTTGATAGAAAATTAAGTTAACTGGAAGTTAACTTGCGTTTAATTTTTCGTTCCCGTTCCGGCGATAGATGGCTGCACCAGTCTACGAGACAAAATTATCTGAAAATAATTCAAAGTTGATTTAATTCTGCTCAAAGATTGCTAAAAGTATAAAAAAAATGCATTGTCATCGTGTTCTGAGCTATTCTAAAGGTTTCAAATATCTAGCTAGTCGGGAAGTTAGTTAATAATCGATTGCAAGATTTGCACTAGACAAACACACAAACAAACAAGAAAGCGGGTTAATAAAAACATGGTAAAAAGAGGTAAGCAAACGATAAGTAATCCTACGTTAATAACACGCGGTAGTTTCGTTACAAGAGACTACATGAAATATTTTTTTGTCAATTTTTTTTCGTTGTTATGCACGTGAGGCAAAATTAATTAAAAGTATCACAAAAAGAAAAGAAACCACGTGATCGGCATTTTATAAATTAAATTGCAAAAATGAATCTTTACAAAATCACCAAAAAATCAGAAAATGGAGGTAAGGATTCGAAAAGGGTTTCATTTTAAAGGAATTTTTAGCATCTTTCTCGCTATATAAATTTTATAACCCTCGTATTATTATTTAAAGTGCAAACTTTAAAAAAGTGACAAAAACTGTTTGAAAATTTAATTTAAAAAAATCTAAGAGGAATTTCTCAAAAATCTTTTTTAGTGCACCCCTACACTATAAGAAGAATCGCCAAACAAAATGTCAGCCCTTTAAGTCCAGTGGTTTGGTCGGTACGTTATCTGTCACTCAGTCAGTCATTCAGTCACTAAACTGTTTTATATACGTAGATAAGTATATATACGTACACATATATATAGATACATGTATGCATAACATATACATACATATACACATACAAAAGAGGTAAGCAATGATAAGTTATCCTACGTTAAGAACCCGCGGTAGTTTCGTTAGAAGAGACTACCTGATTTTTTTTTGTGTGCTAATATGCATAGTATGTATGTAAATGATATATGAAAATCAATAAGTATATAATATATAATAACATATGAAAATCTAAAAGCATCTAAATAATTTATGAAAATGAAAAAATTATTAACCTTAAACCGTATATTAAATAAAGTAGTTATTAGGTACGTATAACTCTAGGTGAGTGAAGGAAACTATTAAGTATTTAAAATGAAAGAATAAAATACATGTTGTTATTAAGTACACGAGGACTTAATATAATTTGTATATTAATTCTAGCTAATGTGCAGGGACAAACAATTTCAGTTATTGCGGGAGCAATAAAGCTTCTAATAAAGTTGATAAATGCATAGATCTTTTTTATATTTTGATGTCTGCTAAAAAATCAGAGTTCTTACTTCCATGCAAACGCCTCTGTCTTTTCTTTCTGAAATTTAAGGGGGGGGGGGAACATATTTTCAATTCGCATTCACAACCCATCTTATCATTATTAATATTATTACGTCGACAGTTGCTTTGAGTTAAAAAAATTGAATTTTACCGTCTCGACTTGTTTCAAATCTAGTGCCAACTGACAGAAACGGACAACTAAATTAGAGTCATGACCAGCTTTCAGTAAAGCTACTTTTTTAAGTTATCATCTATCGTAACTGCAAGCAGAACATTGTATTGCTGCACCAGAAACAAGGAACACTGTATTGCTACACCAAACATGATATAACATTTTAACAACTTAAAAAGAGAGTGTATCAAGTTAAGAATTTAACTAATTAAATTAATTTCCCAGATTCAAAACTAATTTTTCAGTAAAACGGAATCCTCATAAATACGCAATAAGAATAAAGTAGATACCACGGCACAATTTACACATAATTCAACACGTGCGAAGTAAGATTAGAACAGCTATCGACAGTTTTAAATATTAAGGAAAATTATACAAATCAAACTTACAACAAAGAAAGCGATCTAACATTTTACCATAGGATTACGTTCCTCCATAACGGTTCTCCGGAAAGCAAAATTTCAGACGCTAAACCAGTCTGTCTTCGTGAGATATAATTTTGGCAGTGCACCAAATGCAGTCTATATCGCCTGGGCAAGCAGTAAACAGTTAAACAGAAAAAAGTACCAAAATGCGTCAAAATTTAGACAAATATATATATATATATATATATATATATATATATATATATTCATACAAAAAGAAGTAAGCAACGATTTGCAATTCTACGTTAATAACCCGCGGTAGTTTCGTTAGAAGAGAATACCTGAAATATTTTTTTCTAGTTCCAAAGTGCAAAAATCGTTCGATATCGGATTTCTTTACAACTGGCCATAGGGAATTGTCATCCTTCCAGCCTTCTTTTTTTTAATAAAAGGGGATCTCGAAGGCAACAGAAACTTCCATCTTCTTCTTTAAAGATCAATTTATCAACGTAAGTTTGCTTGCAGGATCTGTCTAAAGTATTCGCATACTTTTATAACTTTATATCGAATTTGTGGTGAGCTTGATCATAGAACGCTATGATAAGATAGCGGATGATTTCCCAGCCAGCATTCGGCGTCGCAGTGTCTGTAAACAGGCGCAAAGCCTACTGGAGAATGAAACGAGTGAAGGGCTGATACGCCAAAAATTCTGCCGAGTGCGAAAAAAATTTCTCGATCTCCATAAGGAATCGATCTCTTTACGTAATTGCTGGATTTCGACAAAAAGTCGGGAATCACTCGGATGTGTCGAAGTAGCGGGAGAGGCTAGAGGAATGAAACTTTAAAACATCATCTGCACTTAATACTTATTTAAATACAAATTTAAATGCTTATAAACAAAGTACGAAAACACAACTCTTTTTCTTGAGTACGCTTCCAACTCCATAGCTTTACTCTCGTGTCCTCAATGATACAGTTCGCGTTCGCTAATTGTTCGCTCGCGTACACCACCTGTCTGTCACGTGAATTTCACAGAACAGCCAAAACCGCAACGGGATCACATCTCGTGTGAATTGAAGCCTGCGGCACCGGGGCGAATTCACACCGGCACCGGATCGCTCGTGTGCACCGAGCCTTAAAATACTCTCCTTGTGTTTACTTTTCAAGAACTATTATCGGAGTAAGTTGTTTCTGTAACGAAGTGCGGTATATTTCCGCCGTGTCACACCGGACCATCTCACGAATCACAAGACTGTTGTCGCAGACTCCATGGTTTACCATGGTTTTCACTCGTTGTTTGATTTACCTTTGTTGACTCGCCACATTTCGCGATATAACTTTTTGATGTTTGGCAACACGCAATTAAATTTTGAGTTTTATTCTTTTCTTTTATTTTTTTTATGTTAAGATACGGCGCCTGTTGGTGAGTATATTTTTCGGTCCCGTTTTTACGGCGGGATGTATGTAACTTTGGTCTAAATTAATATATATTTAAAGTTGTGTGTGTGTCATTAGTAATCTGAATTAAACATTTTAATATTTCTCGATATTATATGAGTACCTAAAGAATAACATCACAGGATCTGTCCTTTAAATGAAACAGTTCATTTAAAGGAGCTCCCCCGGGACAATGGAAGTAGGAATTTTGCTTACCCTATAACTTCGGTGTCACTTCGAAATATTTAATTTGAAAGTTGGGCGGAGTGACAACAACTGTCTTGACTTGACTCATGAGAACGTAGGATTAGGCGCAGCTAAGCACGGTGCAGTGCATATCCCCATCAAACTCCGGTGCAACGCGTACCCCCACCAAACTCTTCCCGTACCCCTGGGGGTACGCGTACCACACTTTGGGAAACACTGAGCTAGAGGAATGAAATTTTAAAACATCATCTGCACTTATCCTGTACCAAATCGCATTCCTCAATGATTTGTGCTAGGGTAAGTTTTGCTGCTTCTTTGATTTCATGACGTGGAGAGATATAATATTCTTTAGTTTAAAAGATATTAATTTTTCTCCTTTCTGATGCCTAACATGGCCTCTGTGACGTTTCACTTTGGTAGCGTACACAGGAGTATATTTATACCATGAAGCTACAGAAGGAGGAGCAGCTCAGTGTTAAAAATGTGTCTCACATTTCTCGCCGCCACTAGATGGCGCGTGAGTGTAATAGCGGGCGGTTTAGACACGGACAACCATACGCTTGAATATGGATTTTTCGTATTTTTCCTAGCGAAAACAAGTTGTTTTATATTTGTGCGTATTTAATATGAATTTATTTATTAAATTTAACAATTGTTTATTTTCATTCAAAATCTTTATTTCAAGTGCTTTTTTTGCTACAATTCATTAAAATTCTTAAAGGAAATGAGTAAATAAACTTTTTCAGAATAATTGTGTATTGGTTTCAGAATAAATGAGTTCAGAATTTTGTAATAATTTAATAATTAAGGAAATGAAATTACAGAAAAGAATTGTGAAGAAATTTTTTTATCATTGTTCATATTCTCTTATGGAAAAAAATGTGAGAAATAATACTGTTTAACCAAAACACACACACACACACACACACACACATAGTAATATAAGAATATTTTTATTTGCAGATAAGTATGAATAATACACCATATATAACAGGCCTTTAAAAAGAAAAGCAACATTTTCTATCAATCACAAATAAATTCTTATCAGGACTAATAAAATAGGAAGTCAATTCAGTATTTAATCAGACAATACTTTAAAATATCTTCCTTTGGAAAAAAATCAGTCAAAGCATCTCAGATTACACTTTTTAAAACTGGAGGTATAATCGTCAAGTTGGTAAATTACTGAATACAAATATTTTCAGCAAATTAAAAAGAAAAAAGCAAATAACTTTGACAAGGACAAATCAGCTATATTTTTGAATTTTCACAAAGTACGCATTTTATTGCATAAGCAGATTTTGTATGCAGATTTTGCATAAGCATTTATAGTAACAACATTGTTTATTATACAATGAAAACTTATTTACTTATCAACTAACTTAATAGTGATTAAATTCAATATTATGGTTCCAGCATTGTCAGGAATTACCTTCAAGTTGGTAAATTATCGATTACAAATATTTTCAGCAAATTAAAGAGAAAAAACCCCAAATAACATTCATAAGGACAAATTAGCTATATTTTCGCATTTTCACAAAGTATGGGTTTCATTGTGCTCACAGTATAAAGATAGGAAAATATTAATTTTTTTTAAAATTATACTCAACAGATTTTGCATAAGCATTTATAGTAACAACATTGTTTATCATACAATGAAAACTTATTTACTTATCAACTAACTTAATAGTGATAAAATTCAATATTAAGAAAAGTTAACTGGAAATATTTTATTTGTGCACAATTTAAAAAAAATGATGGCTTTAGTTCAGACGTGTAGCTCAATTTGCCACAACCACAAAATATATTGAATAGAAGAAAAGTATTTCATAGTTATAAAGAACTGAAATTAACAACATACACTATTAATACATTATTATAAAATAAAAATTAAATGTGTGATATACAATTTACTATAGATAAATTTCATCAAAAAATTATACATGACAGGTTTTGCAGATATTGATAACATTATTCATTGATATTGACAAGGGAATAACTTCAGACAAGAGAATAATTCAATTCAAAAGTAATATAAAATGAAAGCTTAAATTTAATAATACAGAATTATAATTTCGATTGTTTTCTCAATTTTTTAACATTAGCGCAGAGTTGAGCATTTTTATTTTCTTGTTTGCATATAAAATGCATGCGCGTAATCAGAAAAAAGTTAATAACCTTTTGAATTAAATTAAAGTTATATTGATCATTAAATAGGAAAAACCGCATTCTTTAGTTAGATACGACATAATCTCCAGTGTGCCTTTTAAGGTTACTTTTAGACCTGTTGCTGTTGAATTCGATAAGAATTTATAATCTCTCTGTTTAGTGAACTCCTCCCACTTTATTGCATAATTTAGAAGATCTTCAATTGCCTAAAATGTTAAACATATACTGTCAGTTATAAATGTAAGAAATAGAAAAAATGCAAAATTACATTTTTAATTAAAATTAATTTTAGTCATTTTGCACAAAACAGATATTGAAAAGCAGTGTACTTCAATTTCTATTATTAGTAATATTTAATGATTAAAATCAATATGCATTAATTCAATATGTCATGTATTCTTAAAGTATAGAAATCTATTTAAAAAGTACTTATGATTACATTAATCAACACAACAATTGGAAACAACTGTTCATTACTTTTATATCTAATAGTTAAGGTGGAAGTAATAGCCTTAGAACATTATTTTACACCATTTAACATTTTAAAATTAACCATTAACCATTTTTCAATTTCAACTTTTTTAAACAATAATATTCTGTACATACTTTTACTGATGAATCCTGACAAATAATGACTCGTCGCTCACAAGAATATTTAGAATACCATTTTGAACATATCAGATACTCTTGAGTAGATGCTACTGTCCACCATGAATCTGGTTCTTGTATATTTTCTAAATGAATCAAAAATGTAGAATAATATTGTGCACAGAATAAATTTGTGCATAGAATAAATTTTAAAATTTGGAAAACAACTTTCACCACCACGCCGTATAACTCAATGAAAAATTGTCACTTCACTTACATGTCACGCCATCTACCGGTGAGCGACAATAACCGCTCCATTTTTCGAAAATTCCCCCATTGAAGCTTACGCTCCTTCTGTAGCTTCATGATTTATACTTACCAGTGGCAACGGTATCGCTTACGTTCGTAGTTTGTCATTTGCCGTGAAGCTACAGGTGTTATAGCTTCGTGATTTTGCTTCTTGTGTTCAATTCTCTGTAATTTAAATAATTCAAAGAGAAAAACCATTGACGATAAAATTTCCCGCCTTTTAGAATAGATCATGTTCCGAAATAGCGTTGATCTAGGTGCTAGAAAAATGAACAGTATTCAAGTAAGTATAATTTTTAGGTTATTATTTCTTTATTGTATGACAGAACTGTCTTGTTAAGCTGTTGAAAATGATATATATCATTTCTACATTTTAGGCTATTTTTTTGTGAGTGAAACTAAATGTTAATACGATACGTATACCTATTAAATCGTTAGGTACAGCATGTACAGCTATAGTATGTAATTTATCGCAAATTTCTAGGTTATTACTTTCCGGTCGATGTTGGCATGCTATTTCAAGAGATTGCTAAAAGTTGCAAAATGCTGTATATTTTTTCTAATTAGCAATATATTAGCATAATATTTTGATGATTCATTGCTATTTGTCAAAGAGTTAGGGTAAATTGAATACATGACATTGAAATTTTATCTGTAAGTAAAATCCATTTGACCAAATTTTTTATATGAATCATAATTTGAAAAGGTAGATTTTTTTATTAATGCATTAATAAAAAATCTAAGTCCAACGATTAAATGATTTTTCAAAAATATTTCTAAGTTTCATAATTTAAAAAAGTGGGTTTTATTAAAAAAGCTAAAAGAAAAACCCAAAATTTCCAATATTTGAGAATGATTTGTTCAAAAAAATTTCCAAGTTTCATAATTAAAAAAAGGGGGTTTTATTAAAAACCCAAAATCTAAGTCCAACATTTAAAGGATTTTTCAAAATATTTTCTAAGTTTCAAAATTTAAACAGGTGGTTTTTATTAAAAAAGCTAAAAAAAATTCAAAGTCCAGCGTTTTGAAAACACCGCTTAAAACATATTGGCGAGAATTTTTCCACTCCTCAAAACACGGTAAAATCGCCAAGTTGGCGCAAAAAAAATCCAAGATGGCAATCTCTGACATTTGGAGATGTAAGCATGAAGCTTAGCTGGATCAGGATTGCAGAGTATGAAGCCATTAAACTGAATAATAAAACATTTATTATAAAGATTACAACCCAATTGTAGCAGAACATAAATAAAGGAACCACATATATAATCACCAAATTCGAGGCTATAAAAAAATTCAGCATTTTCCCCACTATTCATGTGTTTGGTGGTTTTTTAATTTCATTCCATGCTTAAAATATATTTAAATTGTTAAAACATCCAGTCTCATCGAAGTCAACAAACCATCATTTATGTGCTTTAAATTTTTAAAAATGACAATGAAATTGATATGCACTGTTAATTTTATGTAAAACTTATAGATAAATCTTTTTAAATAATCAAATTTTCCACATTAATTATGAATTGGTACTACATTAGAACTTTTTATTTATGATGTTATTTATACCTTATTTATGTTATGTTATTTGTTTTTGTATTCATTCAGTATTAACATTTTTGAGGACAAGACTTAATAAATAACATTCATGCCCATCTTTCATTGCAACTACGGTTTTTGACCCGAGTTTCCCCGAACCGAAAAACCCGAGTTTTTCAAAGATTTTACGAACCCGAAACCCGGGGAATTTTGAATATAAATCCGGGGAATTAGTTATTTATCTAATACAGTAGAATACCAATTATATTCCTTCATTTGGAACCAAGACCGAATTTAACAAGCCGGACTCGGTATGGCTCTCAAACAAATGAATAAAAAATACGAGACGAAGTGAGATGGAGATATATTGGCGGCGTCGTACGCTATAGCTATATTTCACAAAAGTTTATGAGTTGGGGATTCCCAGCAGCACGTATGTTAGCGCAATACTTCAGCTACACGACCATGGCTGCTTTCTGTGGTTTGTGTTTGGGTGTGTTTAGTCTATAAACTTTTCAGGTCTTTAACAACAATTCGGCCAACTTCGATGGAAGCAGAACGAGCATTTTCTGTAATGGGTCTCTTTGCTAATAAACTCTGAAGCCGACTCAATGATACGTTGAGTGCAATGATGATTGTAAGGCAGTTTTATAAAAAATGAGATATTTGTACCATTTTTATTTATGTTATACATATATGTATATGTTTATTAACATTAAATTTATTTCTTGATATTTTTTACATTTGAAATTCTGAAATAAATTAAATGCTTCTAATAAAATATTTATTATTTTAGTTCTTTGCCAATGACCCCCTGGAACCAAGTAAGCCCGGGAAAACCCGGGTTTTGAATAAAAAAAACCTCGTCAAACCCGAAACATGGGTTTTAAAATAATTGCTCAAAATCGAAAACCCTAATTGCAACAAAGTTAACAGCAACAGCATTAAATGTAATACTCCTAAATATTGATAATTTTAGATACATCATTCATTACAATATACTTGTTTAAAGTTTTAACTTGGTGTATTTCAAAGAGAATGATTTAAAAGTAATAGTTAATATTTAAAATTGAAATTAAGTCAGAAATAACTGTATGATATTAATATGTTTTATATAAAAATGTTTAATTCTCTCTACAGCATGCATTCTAAAGATTTTTTCAGAAGACACATTTCAAGATTCATACAGTCTGTTGAAACTGATATTTATGACATCCTTGATATGGTTTTTCAAATTTTTTTATTGTAAAAATTATACTTGTTTCAGTTTAGAGCTAGATTTGAACTGTCTGTTCTCTTATGTGCATATTCTTTATACTCAATAGATTATTTTGTACTGGTAAAATTTGTAACTGTGTTCTTGCAGTTCATGTCTAGGGTAAATATTTTAATATATATATATTTTTCAGTCCTTAAGATCAATGTTAACCAAATTGATGTTTGTTGTATTACTGTTTATGTATCCTATCCCCTCCTAGGGATAAAAAGTTTTTAATTAATAGAAAGTAACTGTAGTAAAAGTGTTAAAGATATAGTTTTGAAAATTCTGTTGCTCTTTATTTTTTTCACTGCTCCAGAAATGTGTTGTATAACTGTGCTGTGATGGAATATGCATAAAATAGATTATATTTCTATATGGAAAAAATTTAAAAAGGCATTAGAGGATTTTATATTAAACCATTTATGTGAAAGATAACTTTGCCCCAAATGTGAAAATATAGGCTGGTAAGTTTTCATTTTGCATAAGGGAAATTTGCTTGAACATTCTGTATAAGTTCTTTTATGAAAACTATTTGAAAATAATATGTGAATAGAAGTCGATGATTTACAGGAAGATTTTTTTTCCTTTGCAGTCATTTTGTTAGCTTAACATTTCATGTTGAAGTTTATTGCTCACTATCTGTTTCGTGGACAGTTAGTTACATATAACTTTGTTTTAATCATTTTAGAAATCTTACAAAAAATCTTCAAAATTTTTCTTTTTAGTCTTCTACATTTTAATATTTAAAAATTTGGAAATTTCTATATTAACTCAATATATGAAGGTAACAGAGTATAACAATAAATTGCTTTGCTAGAACTGAAAAATTTGACATCCGAGTTCTTGTCATTCATGCTTTTGATCAGGGCCTTTATGGGGCCCAATTGCAAAAATTTTGGTGGGGTCCTCTAAATTCTAATATACAATAAAAGAAAAAACATTTCATGTGAAGTATGAAAGAGAAAAATTAGGAAAGTGGTCATATTTCCTTTTTTATGTACATTTGTAAGAAAATTATGAAATAGCTAGATTACATATATTTTATTCAAAGATCAAAATTATTTACAATCAAATTTTGCTAGATTTTTTATTTGCAAGATCATTTAGAAATTGACTTAATTTTTATTTCCTAGTTTCTACATGCTCTATAGACAGTATTGCAAGGCTGTTGAATCTCTCCTGCGATGTTGTTGACGTCAGGTATGTTTTATTTGATATTTATGTAGAAAAGCTTTGTTTTCCCAATTCTAAAGTTAAATGAATGGTTAAAAATATCTTTAAAGATATATATATATATATATATATATATATATATATATACATTTCAAAAGCCAGTGGCTGTTATTTGTAGTAATTGAAGAATTTTTATAGGGTTCCCGAAACAATAGGTTTTAATACTTCGATTTCCTCTGTGTGTACATCTTTTGTTGACATCATTTGGTTATTATTTTGAATCATTTTTACATCTATCAAAATGATTTCTAGTTCCGATGCATATTTTCGATGTTTGTTATGTGGAATTGTCTGGAATAAATTTCTCTAGCCTGTCTAGCTTTCTACGGTATTTGTTAAAAACAATGCACCTCAGCCATTTCTTTCCAGTTATGTATTGGTTCATCCACATAATTATAATTGAATATCCTTTTTTATTTTTGTAAACGTGTTTCCTGAAATTCAGGAGTGACTACTATATAAGTCGCAAACTCTGTGGCTCCAACTAAGACTTTGAAACCTGAGTGGCTATCTTTTATCAGGCATTCTAGAAGGTTTCTAAATGATCACAGTACTTCGTTTCAAACATATTTTAAATGTGTCTTCGTGTTTGTCTCTGTGCTAGCTCGGGACCAGTACATCTAATCTGAGTCAAATCAGATCAAAGCAGCCCTGCCTTTGATAAATAATTCTTTATATATTTTCTATGCTTTTATGCGTAGTATTCCTAAGGCTGTCTTATGATTACTCGTATTGTTTTAATTCTGTGGTTGACTGTTATGAGTTTGGTTTCACAGACTTCTTAAAATTTTATAAAGAGAACACTTGTCTAGTTGCCAAAATCTGTTGTCTTGATTTGGACATGTAAATCTTCTTAGCAGAAAAATTGTGGGTATTTTGTATCTTTCACATTGCATGTTATCTCATCGAATCATCTTTTGCGAAGTGAAGTTTCAGTAGGTATTTAGCTCTATTAAACCATTCATCTATTTAAAGGAGTTTCACACAAACTTTTAAAATTTGCAGTTCTCTTTTCACAAGAGAACCTGAAGTGCTATATTCATGCTGTTGTAGTGAGAGTTGATTCCAAAGTGCCAATTTTATTATTTCTTTCCCTTTGATTCTTCTGTACAGAAGCTATACACTACAAGGTGTGTAAATTTTCTTTACTTGCATAGTAGTGAAAATGCAGGAGTAGACAATTGTTCTTTACTTGTTACAAGAATGAGCAATAACTTTTTAGCCTGAAAAAACTTTATGACCTAACCTCCACATTTATTTACTTTGAATATAATGATTACTGATTCTTCAAGTCTGTCGTTAGAAAAGATGTCTGAAGTACAATATTCGTACTACCTGACCGAGACATATCCTGTATGGCACCCCATGCCCATAGTCATGAAAAGAGATGGGCACCACTGGCCTTGGTCCACATTCGGACTATTGTGCCATGAATCATTAGAATAATTATTCTAGGATAAATTTATTTTTATGAAATAAAAATTACAATACATTTATAACTTAACAGTATAGAAAACTATTGAATTTACCTGGAATGTACTAAACTTTTCTACTTTTAGCAGCCCTAAAATCATCAATAATTGTGGAAAAGACAAAATTTGAAGCAATGTATCATTCATTTGACAATATTGCAAGTGAAGACAACCTTTCTTGATACATGGTGTATCTCAAATAGGTCTTGATTAACTTTAACTTTGAGAACAATCATCCAGCACTAGCTACAGATACTGGACTAGTCAAAATAATTATCATAACTACATAGATTTTTGAATAAACATGGTCAATACTGTTATCAATCATGTACTTTAGTACGGCACAAACTTTTAAGTCTTTAAGCATAGTTCTTGGAAACATCTTCAGTTTTTGTTAAAGTTCTTCTACTAGTATATCTACGAGTATAATTTCCCTTCACTTCACACAGTTTGCTGGCAACTATGGAGAATTTCTTCAGATTTTTCCTTTAACCAATTTGTCATGAATAAACCCAAAATTTTGTTCATATTTCTTCAGCTCTGTAAACTTGAAGTACAGCGCAGAGAAATTATGTTAATATTCATCTAAAAATACCTGTTTTGAACATGTCTCCTGAATTTTCACTCCTGTGTCGGAGTAATAAACTGTTCTAAGTGTTTCATAGCTGAAAGCTGCTCCATGTATTCTCTTGGCCATAGCTTACTTATGAAGATAATTTTTGCCAATTTATCATACAATGCTCCTACTAAAATGATGAATTCATGTAATAAAATATAATGGATTAGCATTTAAAAGAATTTTCTTTCAGTCTCAGATGTCATTTAAACTCATATTGCATGTAAATATGTATACTTTCATCCGTTTCAACCACACAAGGCCCTAGGTTTTCACTTTTATATCTCATCTATTTGTAAGTGATGATTTTATTGAGAAACCTGAAAGTGGCTCTGAATTTTGAGACAATATTTTAATGAAAACGTGAAGTTTGTAGACAAAGTTAATGAAATTTGAAAAAAATTACTTTAAATTCTCTCTCTTGTACTCTGTAATCCAATCACAAATATTATAGATTGTGACTCTCTAACCTTGAATTAGAGTGTTACACACACTAGAAGAGAACAGAATAGTCCAGACAAGAGTTTGTGTCAAGAAATGGGTAGTTATATTATAAAAGTTGCAAATGTTCCTAATCCAAACCATATATCCCAGATATCTCGAGTTTTCTGATTATTTGCATTCTCGTATAAGCTCAACAATTCATTATTGTTAACTGCCTTATACCGGTGTGTAAATATTGGGTACTCCAATGATATTTATATAAAAGAATTTTCTCTTATAATTTATTTTGAAAGTGACAAAAACTCATTTGTTAGGCAATATCTTTTATTTTTGCCACGTTTGCTGGAATTGACTTTCAAGACAATAAATGTTTTGCTAGTATCCTCACCTGAGCTGATGTGTGCAAAATATACAAAAATTACTTTTTCTTATTCTTGCCAAGTGTATTATTTCTAAGGATTAAAATTTATTATTATATATAATGTGCGAAATTTCCTTATTTTGAAAGGAGATGGGAAAGAAAAAATAGTTTATGGGAAGTACTTTGAAGAAATACCATAACATGTTTGTATATGAACTAAACAGTTTTAATTTTATGTAGGTAATTTTATGTGACCACAGATTTTGTTTTTAATTTACTTATACTTTTATGAGATTTAATTTGTGTGAGAATTACTAATCTGTATACTATGCATGTCTCTTAAATCACTGTTTTGTTAAATATTTTACTAAACTTTAGCTGTTACTCTAAGTGCTTACATTTATGACTGCAGAATAAAATATTTTATACTCTATCATGAAAAATTATTTATATTGGAATAGCTTTTCTATTTCATTGTTCATGAAGTGGTAGGTGGGGTTTTCTCTAACCAAAAAGTGTTATGATAGGTATAGCTTAATCTTCATCTGATTTCCTGTAGCATTGAACTGTATTGTGGAGTTTTAACCAAAATAATTCCAGTCTATGTGGATATCTTAAAATCATTTGACTTGATACACACAGTGAAAAATGTTGAGATTACCTTATCCTGTAAGAACAAAATGGTTTTCCAATGTTCTCTCAATCACACAATTGTTTTATTTATTTAAATAGCTGGTATAAAGGTAACTTAAGATGATCAGAATGTAATTCGAATTATTCTTAATTTGTCTTAAATTATTTATCATATTATTTATAATTATTTATTATTTATCTGTAATTATTCTTAATTTGTCGCAGTTTACATTTTTATAGGCATGCATATTTATTTCTAGTGATTTTATTATGTAGAAGTCTTCTTTGTGCTTACATAGCTTGCTGAGTGATGTATGCAAAGCAGAATTGGAAAAATATTTGCAGTTCTGATCACTCAATCTTAAAGAATGTCATAAGTCTCTAGCATTTCTCTTTAGTCACAGATGTTGTTAAGGGCTCTTAAGACATTTTATCCATGGAAATGCATAAAGGAGAATTATTAAGAATGAATTTTAATTTAGAAGCTTATGTAACTTGAATATCCATCCCGCAAAATAGACAAATTTTTTAAGAAATACACAAATATGACAAATGAAAAACGCAATTCCAAAATCATGATATATAAAAAAATTGTTTGCAAAGTTTTTGAAAAATGCAAAAACATAATTTTTTTAGAAAAATTTAACTTTTATTAAAAAGCTTACATAAAAATAAATACTCCCCTACCGCCCCCAAAATAATTTTTTTATAAAAAATTGATAGTAAAAAAATGAAAAATATGAGAAAATTAGAATGCACCAATATTTTTTTAATATACAAATAGCAAAAAGTACCATTTTTTGTCAAAAATATTTTTATGATATTTCACTTGAATAGGAGTAATCACCCAGCGCTCTCTCTTGAAAACTTTTTTAATTCTGAAAATTAAGATTTACAATAGGAAAAGATCTTTGAAATGTACAAATAAAGCGTTAAAAGATCTGTTATCAATTCATTAATCATTTATTACGGAGCGGTAAAGCTGATATTTCAGTACGAAAAAAAATCCCGTTTATAAGCAAACACCTTCCCGCACGTCATGAAATGAACGAGTACGGTTACCGCAGAGAAACTTTTATTGCCCCGCTTCGCGCATCGGAATGAGTTTCATACTTCAACCAAAATTTTAACTAAAAAGAATGTAATATAATTATGTTTCTACTGATTTGTATATAAGTGTAATTTTTCTTGTTCTTTTAAGCCTGGGAAATTCTGGTTCTTTACTATAATACCGAGCTGTATGAAATCAGTATGTGACTGGTTGAGTCTGAAGTCACCCCACATTCGGCATATTTTGTTTACAACCCGGAGAAAGTTTACAAGTATAAATTGCATGAGAGATAACTGAGGCAAAACTCGTTTTAGCAGTTCTGAACTAGTTTTTTCTAAATATGAAAATTTAAAATTGATTTTATAAATAATTTTTAAAGAGCATCGGATGATAGTCGTATAGATTTCTTTTGTTTAGAATTTTTATTACCTGTTTATTATCTCAATACAATTTTTGAAAGATGTAGGTCTGAAAAAGACCCTATCAGCCGTGTATTCCTGACGTATATCACATAGACTACAAGAGGTCCACAGATAACTGTTTCGAAATGTTTGAAAATGTGAAGAATCGCGTAACTGGACTATTGAACAGTAGATGGATGTAAAATATGAATAATTTATACTATTGCCAATTCTAATGTATTATATGCACAACATTTAGATTAAAATATAGAGAGAGCGTGGTGAAAAATATCTGTAGCCAACAAACTACAATCAAGCAAATATCCTAAACAAACCCATAAGCCGCGTATTTGTTATTTCCTGTAATAATTTTATATATTTTATTACATTTATAAGCCTTTTAATCTTATAATAACCGAGCTTTTTCATCAGCTGTTTATCTCTGGAATTTCTCGGAGCGTTAAACTAAATAATTAATGATGATTTTTTTTAAATTTCGGATAACTAAAATGAATATAAAGGAAAACATATTAATATTGCTTATACGTTATTAATCGAGCCCATATCCGTATAGTTGAGATCCCTACAAACCGAAACATATCAAATCTCTGCGTGTCCTTATGATCTACCAGGACAAAACAATAAGAATGTCTAACGAACCTCGTGGTCTAATTACAATAAATTTAAAATGCTCAGTAGATTAATTTATCCAGAACGTAATTTATAACATCTAGTTAATAGATATCTCCTGTCCTAAGTTTATAGATATGTCATTTCCTAGCACAAACTTTTATATATTGCTATTCATTTCGCAAGAAAAATAAGGGAAAAAAATATGGTTCAGTGTTAATATATCGCATTCAAATTCCTTTCTCCTCTCTTTGCAGGTTCTGGTACAGATTGTTATGTGCGAAACTAAATTGTTTGTGTTGTCCAAAAAGTCAGAAATTCAATGTATTGCTGGCAGCTACAGTTAGTTTTCTAATCGTGTAAATGAACTTCATTATGTCAGAAGAGCAAATATAGTGTATTTCCAGCGTACATAGACTTTCCAATGGATACCATTCCTGCGAGCAGAACCACACAAAAGCCGAAAATGAATGCACTCCATGTGAGACGTGTATAATTCGTTAAAATATATAAGTTCCAGTACCCCGATTAACCCTCGCAGCGAAGAAAATATTTTCGAATGTAATTTATGTGAAGGAACGTTTTCACATTTGGCCGCCTTAAATCCACATCACTTCCCACGTTATTGATAATCCTCTTCGAACCCATATATGAAAGACTTTCACCTGCACTGTATGTGGGAAGATATTCCAAAGAGAATCATTTAATAAGACACCTCCGCACCCGCACAGGAGAGAAATCTTTCTCCTGCACTGCATGTGAGATGAGATTTTCTCAGAAGGGTAGTTTAAAAACACATCTGCGCAACCACACAGGAGAGAAACATTTTGCTTGCACTGCATGTGAGATGAGATTTTCTCAGAAGGGTAATTTAACAGCACATCTTCGCACCCACACAGGAGAGAAACCTTTCGCCTGCATTGCATGTGAGATGAGATTTTCTGAACAGGGTAATTTAAAAAGACATCTTCGCATCCACACAGGAGAGAAACCTTTCGCCTGCACTGCATGTGAGATGAGATTTTCTGAACAGGGTAGTTTAAAAACACATCTTCGCATCCACACAGGAGAGAAACCTTTCGCCTGCATTGCATGTGAGATGAGATTTTCTAAACAGGGTAGTTTAAAAACACATCTGCGCACCCACACAGGAGAGAAACCTTTCGCTTGCACTGCATGTGAGATGAGATTTTCTCATAAGGGTAGTTTAACAGCACATCTTCGCACCCACACACGAGAGAAACCTTTCTCCTGCACTGCATGTGAAATGACATTTTCTGTACAGTGTAAATTAAAAAGACATCTGCGCACCCACTCAGGAGAGAAACCTTTCGCCTGCACTGCATGTGAGATGAGATTTTCTGAACAGGATAATTTAAAAAGACATCTTCGCATCCACACAGGAGAGAAACCTTTCGCCTGCGTTGCATGTGAGATGAGATTTTCTGAACAGGGTAGTTTGAAAACACATCTGCGCACCCACACAGGAGAGAAACCTTTTGCTTGCACTGCATGTGAGATGAGATTTTCTCATAAGTGTAGTTTAAAAAGGCATCTTCGCATCCACACAGGAGAGAAACCTTACGCCTGCATTGCATGTGAGATGAGATTTTCTAAACAGGGTAGTTTAAAAACTCATCTGCGCACCCACACAGGAGAGAAACCTTTCGCTTGCACTGCATGTGAGATGAGATTTTCTCATAAAGGTAGTTTAACAGCACATCTTCGCACCCACACAGGAGAGAAACCTTTCGCCTGCACTGTATGTGGGAAAACATTTTCCAAACAAGGTCATTTAAATAAACATCTCCGCATCCACACAGGAGAGAAACCTTTTGTCTGCACTGCATGTGAGATGAGATTTTCTGAACAGGGTAGTTTAACAGCACATCTTCGCACCCACACAGTAGAGAAAGCTTTCGCCTGCACTGCATGTGGGAAAAGATTGTCTACGAAGTGTAATTTAACAGCACATCGTCGCACCCACACAGGAGAGAAACCTTTCGCCTGCACTGTATGTGGGAAAACATTTTCTCAGCAAGGTCATTTAACAGCACATCTTCACACCCACACAGGAGAGAAACCTTTCGCCTGCATTGCATGTGAGATAAGATTTTCTGAACAGGGTAGTTTAAAAACACATCTGTGCACCCACACAGGAGAGATGAGATTTTCTCAGAAGAGTAGTTTAACAGCACATCTTCGCACCCACACAGGAGAGAAACCTTTCGCCTGCACTGTATGTGGAAAAACATTTTCTCAACAGGGTCATTTAACAGCACATCTTCGCACCCACACAGGAGAGAAACCTTTTGCCTGCACTGTATGTGGGAAAACATTTTCCCAACAAGGTAGTTTAGATACACATTTCCGCATCCACACAGGAGAGAAACCTTTTGCCTGCACTGCATGTGAGATGTGATTTTCTGTGCAGGGTAGTTTAAAAAGACATCTGCGCACCCACACAGGATAGAAACCTTTCGCCTGCACTGTATGTGGGAAAACATTTTCTCGACAGCGTTATTTATATAAACATCTCCGCGTCCACACAGGAGTGAAACCTTTCTCATACACCGCATGTGAGAAAACATTTTCTCAGTAGGGTCATTTAACAGCACATCTTTGCACCCACATATGAGAGAAACTTTTCTCCTGCACTGTATATAAGAAAAGATTTTCATCGCCGTTTAAATTGAAAACGCATCTCCTTATTCACGGAGTCATGTCCTTTGAGTATTTTTTAAAGAAAAGCCCTTTCATTTGCAAGCTATGAGACATATGCTTGTGGCTTGAGAATACAGGAAAAACGCATCTCCGTACCCATTCAGGGATGTAACCAACTCTATCGTTTGAAAGAGTATTTTATGGCGCAAAGAAATATTTTGTCTCATCGTTGTGAAAATGGAATTCAAACTCAGGTTTCATGGTCCGTACTTAGAGGAGATATCGCACATAATTATGTTTTGGAATTAAATTAGTGTTTTATGACAGTATTAAATTTTTTAAATATATCAATGCGATATCGGTCATGACCTACGATACCTGAAGGATACTTGACCCACCAAAGGGATTGAAGTAAAAAAAACTGTCATTATACCTGTTTATATTGCAGGAAAACGTGTCTTGAAATGTCACTTATACAATACTTTGGTTTTTGTTTTTGCCTAATATTTAATTATAATTTTTAAGATTTTACTGTTTTTCTCTGCATCTGTTGTGTTCTGTAAATGAGGAAATAAATGTTAATAATGGTATATAAATAAATATTTTATGGCTTCATATCGAGCATGGATTAATTTTTGCTTTTCTCTATCTTTTAATTATTTTAAATTAATTTTTTATTATTTTATTAGAAGGGTTATATACTCTTTTATATTAGATATTGTCTTAAATTTTTATGTATGAAATAATATAATTTCAATTTTGAACTGAGCTCTTGAAAAATGTTTAAATTTTATAAATTTCACCAAGTGTCGTGTATCGAATAATGGACTCTTTACTGGGTCTTGCAATGTATTTGGACACGACCTGGGAACATCTGCTAATGTCACGTTCGCTTAAGTGATAATGGACACTTCACCGAAGATTTATGTGTTGCAGTGTTCAGAAGTCGCAACCAGGAAGGGAAGGTGGGAAAAAAGGAGTCATTGTCAGTGGAACTCTGCCCTGAACGGGCAGAGATTCCCCTGGGACAACATAATAGGACAATGTTTAGCTAAAGCGTTTACGGGGAAACTGATGTCATGTCTAACACAGAAAGGGATGCATTTTACGACTGTATTCCATCCCAACATCTTATCAGTCTTTCTTTTCGAAAAGTAAAGAAAACTTCCTGCCTTTTGAGGGTTTAAGAGGATTTTTTGGAAAAATGAAAGTAAAGCGAAGATTCTAAGCTGATTTTTAAATCCAGTGGATTGATTCTTTAAAGCTAAAATTTCTACATGGAAATAATACATTTTCTTTTGTTTTTGCAATATTGATACTTATAAACGGTTGATTCTTATAACCACTGATCGCTATAAGCGGTGGCTGCTGTATATAAGAGAAGGTCTAAAAATGGGCTAGGTGTTGAAAGGGCTAGCCCATATTTAGACCATTTTTTTGCCATATCGCACATCTTTTTATAATATTTTGGCTTTTTATTCTAAATCTAAAGTATTTTTTTAAATTATATATGTTTAAAAATGATCTTTCGGTGTTGATATTTTATTTTCTGTAATTATTTCAATTCGAGATTTGCGACCACTTGAGGTCGGAGGTCCTCAAAGGCATGTCTTGTGTCGGGCATACCCTACCGTCACGGGTTCACTCGGTCCTAGTGCAAATCAGCACTAAACAAAACAAAGAAGCTGATTCTACATATACATACATATACATGGCTTACAGACCCCACGGTCTGTAAGTGATGTATAAACCGTAAAAACAGAAAAAAGAAACCTAAGACTGGGCAAACCAGAATTGGTGCAAAGAGGGCTACCAAGAATCAGTCTTCCGAATCGGAGGAAGAACTTAGTAAACCCAAGATTGATGATACTGACAGAGACATGGATTCTCCACCAGGAGATTAACCGGATGACGGCGATGCAGCCAGCATCTTTTGTAAAGGACTTTTCAGCTGACACAAGAGGAGAAACGTGGGTGCAATGTTTTCGGTGTCAAATGTGGGCACACACAGAATGTGTGTGTGGAAGGGGGGGGGCAGAAAAGGTTGCATATGTGTGCGACTTCTACAAATAAAATTGTAAGAGTATTTTCCCGATTTTTGATTTATTTATTTTTTACATTTTTTTACACAAATGTTATAGGTAACCCATATTTAGACCACCATTTCAAAATTACTAATTTTCCATCTTTTGCAATTAAATTTATAGTTAAATAAACAGAATGTTGTAACTTTTTACCATGTTTTTATTAACTTGCCTTCTTGTTTGTTTGTGTGTGTGTTTGTCCCTTACAAATCTTGCAATCGATTTTTAACTTTCCGACTAGCTAGACATTTGAAACTTTTAGAACAGCTCAGAACGCGATGACAATGCATTATTTTAATACTTTTAGCCATCTTTAAGCAGAATTAAATTAATTTTCAGTTGTTTTCAGTTAATTTTGTTTTGTAGACTGGTGCTGCCATCTATCCGCCGGAACGGGAACGAAAAGTTAAACGCGAGTTAACCTCCAATTAACTTTATTTTCTTTCAAGTTCATGAGATAATTCATCCAAAAAATTTTAAAAAGTATTTATTAATACACAGAGTTGTCAAGTTTATAGGATTCAACAGAAAATTTGAAAACATGGTATATAAAAAGTTTTTTTTATCTTGTAATTCTTACCTGCCTATGTTGATCCTTACATGTTTTTGGTTGTATTAACATCTTGAAAATAATGAACATATAGCTGGTCTGACCTCAAAATGAAACATGTAGCCCATAGTTTGACCTTCTCCTCTATATATATATATATATATATACACACACACAGTAGAACCCGCTTAATACGAGCATGGATAATACAAGATCACGGGTAAAACCCACAAATTGTTTTGAAATATTGGTTTCTAATGTGTAATAATAGAAAATTTCACGCTTTATCCGTGGACCTTCACGGATATTACGAGAGCTGAAAGACTACATTTCGTCACTTTCAAAGCAATGAAATGTCCTTTTGACCGCTGGCAAGAGGCGGATCACTCGGGGGGGGGGGGGGGGAATGACCCTTCACTCTAGGTGTTCACTTTATTGTACGTCCGGTATGTAGACATAGGAAAATAGCTTTTTTCCCAAGCGTTTGGACAGTAAGAGGAAGTACAAAATAGATTACTTACATGACGGTTTGAAATCAGCTGAAAATTGTTCCTTTGTTTGAAATATCCCCTTTCTTTCCGAAATTCCAATAATAAGCGCAGTATACAATTCCTGGATGTCGAAAGGGAAACTTCGTAGATAGAGTTCCTCGGATTTTATCAGATTTTTATCAATATGGCTGGCGTAAAAAGGAAAGCTCTGTCAATTTCTGAAAAAGTTCAGATTGTTCATAGTGTTGCAAAAAGGAAAAACTAACGCATCGCTGTGTAGCAGACTTAAATTGTCTTCTTCAACAATACAACATTATGGGAAAAAGAGAGCTAATTTTGTCTACTTTTTCTAACAATGTTACCAATTGCAAGAAGTTGAGAAAGTGTGATAAAAGTGACGTTGTTGAAGCTCTGTTGCGTTGGTTTCCAGAGAAACGGCAAAATGGATGTCTCAGCGATGGGTCTGTATTAACGTTGCAGGCATTAATATTTGCTGAACCCCTGGGATATGATGACTTCCAGTGCAACAAGTGCTGGATAACGAGTACTGGATAACAAGTGCTGGAATGTTTGGCCCACTTTTTTAAGTCCAAATGCAGGGAACAATACATTTTCAACGCTGATTAAACTGCTCTATTCTACAAAATGTCTCCAGAGAAGACATTTAAGTTTAAAAGTGGATAGGTGTTGGAAAGGCTGAGGACAAATTAACAATTTTAGTAGCAGCAAAGGGGCGCTGTAGCCCAGTTGGCAAGAGCAGCGGGCCGGTGATCTGAACGTCCCCGGTTCGATGCTCGTCACTGCAAATCCACCGCCGTGTTCACTAATGATGGCCGGGGCACGTAAAATAGGACGTGTCTACAATGTCCTCCAAGTTCTCAAATTGACCTCTGGAGATGCGGGGTCAAGTGTTCCGGTCTCGTCACTTGACTCGGTTGAAAATGACGGGACCGGTCATTTAGCCAAGTCGGACTCCGACCCTTGTGGTGCTGATTCAAAACAGGAGCCGCACCTTCATCGCCCATAGCCTTCGGGACTTGATGTGATGTTGCTGTCGGTCAAGGGGCATAAGCAACAACAACAGTAGCAGCAAACATGACAGGAACTGAGAAGAGAAACTACTTGTCATATGGAAGACCAAAAACCCACGTTGCTTCAACAAGTGAAATATCCTTCAAACTTCGAGTTGTAAGTTTTGCCACCGAACACAAGAACTGTGATGTCACCAATGGACCAAGGTGTTTTACGGAGTTTTAAACGTTATTTCAGACGTTTTTTAACTCTGATGATCATAGAAAATATGGATAAGAAATTGGTCTAGAATATTTATGTATCAAGTGCGATAAGTTAATATGCAATGCATGGGATAACGTTTCAGTTTGTACAATAAATAATTGCTTTAATAAAGCTGGGCTCCAATCAAAAGAAGAAGATGATGATGACAGTGAAGATGTCCACCTTCCATTACATCAATGGCTAAAAAAAACAAAATCAAATACATTACAGCAGTACTTTTTTTAAAAATAAATAGGTGGGTATGCGGTGTTTTCTCAAATAAAGGTGCGTATTTTTAGTACCGTGTTTTCACACGTCACGTCACAGGGGAACAAATAATTCGCAATTAAAAAAAATACTTTCTTTTTGATATTAACAATTGATTCGTAAGTTTCTTAAAATTTCGGTTAAGTTAAGCCAAAATAATACATTAAAAACAGGTGGGGATAAGCCGTATCTCCGCGTACCCCCAGAAAAAACTCTCTCTCTCTCTCTATCTCTCTCTCTATATTTATATACATATATATACACTGAAGTGCCACTGAATTAGGGATACCTACCTAGTAACGAGTTGGGCCTCCTCTGGCCTTGATAACGGCTGCCACACGACGAGGCATAGATTCAACAAGTTTCTGGAAACGTTCCACGGGAATGGCTTGCCAAATATTGCCTAAAGCTGTCCATAATTCAGTAAGGTTCTTTGGTGCTGTGTGATGGCCTTTCACGCCTTGTTCCAAAACATCCCAAAGATGCTCAATAGGATTTAAGTCTGGTCTTCTAGGTGGCCAATTCATGACAGAGAAGTCAGAGGAATGCTCATCCAACCAGCCAGTAGCCAACCGAGACTTGTGAGAGGTACAGTTGTCTTGCTGGAAAACTCCATTACCGTGCGGATAACAGAACAGCATAAACGGATGGAGGTGATCACCCAGCAACTCTACGTACCGAATTGCATTGAGGGAGGTTGGCACACGCACCAAAGATCCCAAACTGTGCCACGAAAAAACACCCCAGACCATGATTGAGCCACCATGCCCTTGTACAGTTCCAGCCAGGCATGCAGGATCCATGGCTTCATGAGCCTTACGCCATATTCTTAGCCTCCCGTCGGCGTTAAGTAGTCGGAATCGTTAGAAGAAGTCGGAATCGTAGTCGGAGTAGTAGTGCTACTCGTTTCCAGTCCTCTACACTCCAGTCTCTGTGCTCTCTTGCCCAGGCAAGACGTGCAGCCCGATGGCGAGTATAGAGCAATGATACTCTCGTAGGTCGACGGATCCCGAAACCCATACGGCGAAGCGAGCGTTGCACAGTCCGTTTACTGACTGTACGACTGGCACCGTCATTAAACTGGGTGGTAATTTGAGCTAATGTTTGGCTTCGCTGGCTACGTACAATACGCCTGAGCCGCCTCTCACCACGCACTGTCAAGGCTAATTGTCCTTTGCAGTTTGCCCGATCGGTAGTTTTTTTCCACCATAAATGTATTCTTGGTATACTCTTGACACTGTCGACCTTGAAAATCCTAGCTGTCTGACGATTTCGGAAATTGAATGGCCCATGCGTCGCGCACCTACGATTTGTCCGCGATGTAAGGCGTCTAATCAGGCAAACCCATACTGGCAATTCCAACAACTAATTCAGAACAACCACAGTACTCGCTATATATGCAGTTACCACAGCGCCCTTACTTGCGCATACTTGATGCGCAACGCTACACAATTTGCGTAGGCTTTGCTATCCCTAATTCAGTGGCACTTCAGTGTGTATATATATATATATATATATATATACACTAGTTGAATACCCGCACTTCGCTACGGAGTACATTCAAATTAAATACAACGGTCAACGTTAATACATTAAAAAAGGTGGGGATATGCCGTATCTCCGCGTACCCCCAGAAAACACTCTCTCTCTCTCTCTCTCTCTCTCTCTCTCTCTCTCTATATATATATATATATATATATATATATATATATATATATATATATATATATATATATATATATATATATATATATATATATATATATTTACAGTGGAATCTCGATCGATCGTTTTCGGATCCATCGTTTTCCCGTATGTGTCGTTCATTTTATCCAGCCCTAACGATCATATTGCTTTGTTTAGTTTCCGCATCTATCCTTTTCCCGCATTTATCGTTCATTTCAATCGGTCCCTTGAAAACGATAGATCGAGATTCCACTGTATCTATATATATATATATATATATATACTAGCTGAATACCCGTGCTTCGCTACGGGTTACATTTTAGGATAATTACAATGAAAAAGTAGGGAAATTGCTTTTTAGAGGATTTTGTTATAAACAATATATTTTGTTTCTTCATTGGGCGGAACTAATATTACCAGGCTCGTCTGCGAACTTATGCGTGAGCAAGCTACGTAAAATTGACCGTGCGAGAAATAATTTTCTCGTAAATGTACGCCAGCATATTTTAAAGTTTGACCTTGGGACTTATTCATCGTCATGGCGAAGCATATTTTGAGAGGAAATTACAGTTTTATATATAGATTTGATTTAATATCCATAAAACATACTAATTTGAACTAAATTTTTAAAAATTTCCATCTCAATTAGTCTAGTGGTTAAATTTTATCTTTTACTGTATTTTAATATTTTCTTTGTCAATTAATTTGTTGTTATGCACGTGCACGACGCAAAATTAATTTAATGTATCACAAAAAGGAAAGGAAATCTCGTGATCAGCATTTAATAAATTAAATTCAAAACTTTCCAAACGATTACTGTTTTGGAAGCTAATGTTCTGCTAATTTCCAGTAAAGGCTAAAATCATTTGAAAACCACACACCGTGTTCCACTCACATGCAACACTATAAACTCCTAAAAGAATGCAAGAATAAAACGTATAAAAAATATAAATCTATTAATTTAAATAATTAAACACACACAAATGTATAAATTACACAAAAGTTTACTTAAATTCTTTAAAATGTCTACATCTCCTGTATAGAAATATTTTCGGGGCATTTATAGAACATGGTATATTTCACTTTTGAAAACACGCATTAAATGAGCATCATCTCAATGAGAAATTTCCGAAATGAGCATGGCAATGAAGATCGTGTGTTTACAAACAACAGCAGTAACCGAAATGCGTTAAAATATAAATTTTAAGAGTATTATGGTAGTGAGTTGTGTATATAAATAAAAACTTTCCAAATGATTACTGTTTTGGATGCTAATGTTCTGCTAATTTCCAGTAAAAGCTAAAATCATTTGAAAACCACACACCAGTGTTCCACTCACACGCAACACTATAAAACTGAATTACAGTACTCTACGTTTACATCGGCATTGAAAATTGTGGTTAGTAGAGGGCAATACGGGACAATCCACGCATTGTCTATAGACACTTGCTATCTTTGGCTATTATTTGATCCGTAATATCTGCCTCATATGCCGTATGTTTCTAAACGCCATTCCCGAATGAAGAAATCGTGTAGAGGAGGCTTCTGCAACATGTGGACAGAGACAGTTGTTTTGTGACAACTGACTGAAGTGGTGTCATCTTTGGCTATTATTTCATCCGTAATATCTGCCTCATATGCCGTATGTTTCTAAACGCCATTCCCATATGAACCACAGCCTAATTCCTTTAAAATGGAACAAAATGAGTAACTCCAGTTAACCATGTAATCCATTACTGCTACAGGGGCTTCAAAATGTGAGAATACAGAGTTTAAATCAGCCAAAACTGCAATTATGGTGTACATATGACACCTAACTTCTCCAAAAATCTTTGCCTTTGTAATGAGACTCATAAGTGATTTTTGTTTTTGATGAAACACTCTTGCTAACAAATCATGACGATCCTGTGGTTTTTGTCCAACTATTCTTTGCTGTTGTTGTCTGATTTCTTTCAGTCTCGCTTCTCTTTCCGGGGTAAAGATTCGGAAAATCATTCGGAAAAAGCTGAAAAGTAAACAATACCAAATCAATTTAAAAACTAAATACAGTATAAATAACGTAGAAAAAATAACAGTATAAATAACACAGTATGAATAAAAAGTACAGGCTGCGGGCAGATATGCTCAGGCCAATAATACAAAAAAAAATTTAAATCGTAGTAAGCAGTGAAAATATTTTACACACTTCAATAATAGCAAAACAAAACATGATGGTAAAATAGAAAGGAAAGTTAAAAACAGAAGTAAGAAGTTAAATTCTAAAAATGTAAATGAGGTATAAATCAGCTATCGATTCTAATTTATGAATCATTTATCAGCACATGAACAAATTACTGCATGTAAAAAAAATTAACCTTACCTCCATTAATCTCAAAACTTCTTGACCTGTGGCTTGTCCAATCATGTGAAATATAATTCTTGACAATAATTCTTGTTAACCTAAACTGTTATTTGTGTTTTTTTTAATTTAAAAAAGTTATGTTTTCAAAATATGACAATTAAGAAAAAGATATCATCGAGAAAAAATAAATCATGCTAGTTAAGAAAGTCATACCACAAATTTCTATAAAATTAATGTGCAATTATATTTGACGAACAAAATAATGCATATGTAATACATTGCTAACATGTTTTAACATCAAAAATTTCCACAATCAAAAGCTAAAATTAGTTTAAAATATTAGCTTTAGGATTTTGTGCAGAATGATAGGTGTTTTAGCTAAATTTCATTAAAAATTACTTCAAATTGATCAATTTATAAAAAAGGTATGCTATTTTCAGGTAAGTTTTTGTTTCTTTTTTTGATTTTTAAGTGCTATTTTAGCATAAAAGACAAAAAAAACCTCTACAAAATTATTTTTTCTCAAAGCTAAACACAAACATAATTAACAGTTGTTTTAAAACACCCCTGGTAAACATTGTTGAGTTTCGAAGTATTAGAATGTTAATAAAAAAGATTCCAGAGTTTCAGACAGAAGTATAAAAAGAAAGAATATGTAAAATGTAACTAAATTAAACAAAAATTGACAGATTACAAAAAAGTGAACACCGGAGAAAGTAAATAAAACGTTTCCTTGTGCGCATGCGCAGTTCTTATGAATGATAGATTCCAACGCCTAGAGTACCGCGTTCGAAGAATCGCGTGTAAAATTTGTGTTGAAGCATCGTTCTTTAAAATTCATTTAAAAATCGAAATTTTAAGATAGAGACTTGAAATGAGGTTTATATGAATGAGAAAGCTTTCATCTTCCAGATGATGTAAATATTTTCTTTGTAAGATAAAAACACGAAGAGCATCGACCGTAGATGCTCAAAAGGGCGTAAAGTTATCGAAAAAGTGGTTTTAATATTTTGATGAAAATATTAGTCTGTTTTAAATTATTTTTAAACAAATGAGGTCTTGTTTGAAGGATAAATGTCTGTAGTCTTAGATTGTAAAAAGATCAAAATTCTACGATCATTTTTTGCCGAGATATCGTAATCTGAAGTTAAAAAAACATAAAATATCGCACAAAACATAAAATAAAAAAATTTCTAGAATAAAATTTAAAATTCGGGCTTCGAGGTGCACCTTCCCATAATCTGCACTACCAGTGTGCCAAATTTCACGGCTGTAAGTTTCACAGATTCGCCTGGGGGTCGCATACACACACAGACACACACACACGCACGCAAACACTCTCTTTTATTAATAAGACTAACTTTTCCATTTCTTTTTGGAGGAGAGAGAAAAATGGTATGAATTGATGCATTGGTTGTAGCTTCTTTCTATATTCTCTCTGGTAAATAAAAATGTTTATTTCACTTCTGACTCCAAATTCTTCAGCACTATACTGGTGATCCCAAGACAATCACGTCTCCCGTGCTTTCGAGATGCTTCAAGTTTTTCGTTTGAAGAGAGAAATCTAACGGCGCCCGTTGACAGTCGAGTCCATGGAAGATAGGTGAAGAATCGCCAACTTTTGGCGCTTTTCATGAGATTCACGAGCATGCCAATTGTGGTATCTAAGCCGATTTCGAATAGCTTTTTATAGTGAAGGAACCTGAGATAAGGACCTTCAGATTATAAGGTTTACATATATATTTATAAAAAAAATCGTAACGGATATTTTTATAGACAAAGTAATGTAGAAGAAAGTATTCAAATTAAATACAGTGGTCAATGTATGTAATCCATTTGTATGTTTCATATCCATAAAACATACTTATTTCAATTAAATTCTTTAAAAACTTCCATCTCAATTAGTATAGTGGTTCAATTTTATCTTTTACCGTATTTTTTTATCAATTTATTTCGTTGTTATGAACTTGACGCAAAATTAATTGAAAGTATCACAAAAGAAAAGAAACCATGTGATCAGCAATTAATAAATATTGTAAAAATGAATCTTTAAAAATTCACCAAAAATCAGAAAATGGAGGTAAAGATTCGAAAAGGGTTTCATATTAAAGGAATTTTTTTGGTCTCGTTATATAAAGTTTATAACCCTCAGATTATTATTTAAAGGGCAAACATTAAAAAAGTGACAAAAACTGTTTGAAAATTTAATTTTAAAAAATCTAAGAGGAATTTTTCAAAAACCTTTCTTAGTGCACCCCTACTTATAAGAAGAATCGCCATGCAAAATTTCAGCCCTTTCGGTCCAGTGGTTTGGTTAGTGCGTTATCTGTCACTCAGTCAGTCATTCAGTCGCTGAACTGTTTTATATATGTAGATAAATATATATACCTACACATATATATAGATACATATATACATAACACATACAAAAGAGGTAAGCAACGATAAAAACTCCTACGTTAAGAACCCGCGGTAGTTTCGTTTCAAGAGACTACCTTTTTTTGTGCTGATATGCGTAGTATGTAAATCATTGGTTCTCAACGGGGGCGGTAACGCCCCCTGGGGGGCATCCTGTGAGGATGCTTAGGGGCGGTGAACTGGTTTGGGGCTGTAGAGGGGGCGAAGGGCATGTTTTGGCCTTCGAACTTAATTTTAAAACTCCCAAAAAATTTATTAAATCAATTATCCGGTTTACACCATGAGATGGCGACTGGAATTAGCTAATTTCAAATTTGATATAATTTATCGTCCAGGTAATCGGAACACTACTGCAGACACAATGTCAAGAATTACAGCAAATATCTATCCAGGAACAGAAACAAACCTCAAACAGTTGCACAATAGCTTATGTCACCCTGGTATAACACGCATGCACCACTGAATTAGAGCTAAAAACTTGCCATTCACATTAGATGACATTAAAAGAATGACTAATTCATGCCCTGTCTGTAATGAGCTGAAGCCTCGTTTCCATAGGAATGAGGGGCAGTTAATAAAGGCAACTTCACCATTTGAGAGGCTTAACTTAGACTTCAAGGGGCCCCTACCTACCTCATCTAAGAATCGTTTCCTTCTGACTATAGTAGACGAAATCTCAAGATATCCTTTTGCATTTCCTTGTACAGATATTTCTTCTGCAACCATAGTAAAAGTATTAACTAATGTATTCTCCCTCTTTGGGACACCAGCCTATATACATTCCGATAGAGGTGCTTCATTTATGTCACATGAACTGAAATCTTTCCTCACTTCCTTAGGGGTTGCTACTAGTAGAACCACTGCTTATAATCCACAAGACAATTGACAAGTCGAAAGATATAATGGGATTATATGGAAGACAGTACTTTTAGCCTTGAAAACAAAAAGTGCAAGGACAGAAGATTGGGAAGAGGTGCTTCAGCCAGCTCTCCACTCAATTAGATCATTACTGTGCACTGCCACCAACGCTACTCCTCATGAGCGTATGTTCACTCACCCTAGGAGATCCTTTAATGGTCGATCCTTGCCTACATGGTTAACTCAGCCAGGTCCTGTTTTAATGAAAAATCATGTGCGGCATACTAAATATGATCCTACCGTGTTAGAAGTTGAACTAATTGAGGGTAATCCAGACTATGCATTTGTTAAGCTTCCTGATGGACGTGAGTCAAGTGTCTCTGTTCGACATTTGGCACCCAAAGGTGACTCTGCAGCCAAGCTCGACACGCAACCCATCCATCTTCCCCATACTAATCCTTCAGATCCTCTAGAGGATGTCAAGGTTTCCCTAGACAATGATCAAGATACCAACATGCCAGAGATCAACAGTCCTGATCTCCCTAATGTGGATTCTATAAGCCACCTACCCTGAACAATTCCCTATCTGGTCGACAGAGACGACCACCAGCATATCTTCATAACTATGTAACTTATTAACATTTTCTGGAGGGGGTGAATGTAGTATAATGTATTTTATCTCCTGTGGCAACACTTGTTTTTGTTTTTACTTTTGGCAACACTTCTGTGTTGTTTACATTGATGTAACAATGTAGCTTTTTCACCTCGTGGTTTTCCAGTTGATTAAAGCCTGAATTTAGATTAATATGCTGCCATATTATTTAACATTTCACTACAATTTGTATATATATATATATACAAATCTCATATATATACATATATATATATATATACATAAAAAAAAGAAGTAAGCTACGATTAGTAATTAATAATCCGTGGTAGTTTCGTTAGAAGGGAATACCTGAAATATTTTTTCCTAGTACCAAAGTACAAAAATCGTTCTATATCGGATTTCTTTACAACTGGCCATAGGGAATTGTCATCCTTCCAGTCTTCATCTTTTAATAAAATGGGATCTCGAAGGAAACAGAAACTTCCATCTTTGAAAATCAATTTATCAACGTAAGTTTGCTTGCAAGATCTATCTGAAGTATTTGCATAATTTTATAACTTTATATCGAATTTGTGGTAAGCATGATCATAGAACGCCATGATAAGATAGCAGATGTTTTCCCAACCAACATTCGGCGTCGCAGTGTCTGTAAAAAGGCTATTGGAGGATGAAACGGGTGAAGGGCTGCGACGCAGAAAATTCTGCCGAGTGCGAGAAAAATTTTTCGATCGCCGTAAAGAATCGATCTCCTTACGTAATTGCTGGATTTCGATAAAGTGTCGGGAATCACTCGGATGTGTCGAAGTAGCGTAAGAGGTTAGAGGAATGAAATTTTAAAACATCATCTGCACTTATCCCGTAGCAAATTGCATTCCTCAATGATTTGTGCTAGGGTAAGTTTTGCTGATTTTTAGATTTCAGGACGTGGAAAGATATAATATTCTTTAGTTTAAAAGATATTAATTTTTGCCTCTGTGGTGCCTAACATGGCCTCTGTGACATTTCACTTCGGTAACATACACAGGAGTATATTTATACTTATCAGTGGCAACGGTATCGCTTACGTGAGCTGTTTATGTTGTCATTTGCCATGAAGCTACAGATGTTATGGATTCATGATTTTGCTTATTGTGTTCAATTCTCTGTAATCTAAATAATTCAAAGAGAGAAACCGTGACAAAATTTCCCACCTTTTAGAATTCATCATGTACTGAAATAACATTGATCCAGGGACAAGAAAAATAAACAGCATCCTAGTAAGTTTAATTTTTACGTTATTATTTCTTTATTGTATGACAGAACTGTTTTGTTAAGATGTTGAAAATAATATATATGATTTGTACATTTTACGCTTTTTTTTTTTTGAGTGAAGCTAAATGTTAATACAATACGTATACCTATTAAATCGTTAGGTACTGCATGTTCAGCTATAGTATGTTATTTTCAGCAAATTAGTAGATTATTTCTTTGCGGTCGATGTTGGCGTGCTATTAAAATATATGCTCATCGATTTCAAGAGACTGCTAAAAGTTGCCCTGATAATTTTATTTACAATTTTTATCTAAAATGTATAAATATATCATCATACAAGTCAGACATACCGTGTTTAGCATTTTTCCAGGTTATGAGTTATACAAAAGTTTTTGAACTGTTAATAATTGCGGTAAAAAAAAAAATATATACACGGAACAGATCCATATTCTGTGCCATTCGGCGGGAAGTTGTCACACTCCACCAAGGGGAGTTCTCATTCAGGAAAATACTATTTCGTACTGTTTTAAAACTTTTAGCCTGACAATCGTCACTTTTTATGAAAATTCAACAATAAGTAGCTAATAAACAACATTAGAATGTTTTAATGAAAAAATATTGAATACATCATTTATCTTGAGTAAATAATTAAAATAAACCAAATATTTCCAATGTGTCCAAAATGTTTCAATCGGTTTCTAAAAGTAGGTCAAAATTTAAATTTTTAAAATATATGTCATAGTGGAAACAAGAAATTATAAATAGAAGAATTTTATTATCATAAAAAATGTTAAAAGGTATAAAATAAACATGTAATTACTTCAAGATAGACACATAAAAATACAAACATTGTAAAAAAAGTAAATATAGTACATAAAATTAAAAAGTTTGTAGCAAGATAATTTCAGCGTATATAGAAGAATGAAAAAAAATTATGACAATAGTATTACAGGCTTATTTTTAGAAAAAAATTAAAATTTAAAATATTTCCAAAGTATAAAAATCAATTTATAAAATTAAAAATCCTGACATGAATAACCAAAGGTAAGCTCTTCTCTTCCTGATTGTATTCCTCGAAAAGAAAGAAAATAAAAAGTTTTAAAAAGAATTCAAACGATTTTTCATTCACTGAATTTATAATTCGTTACCTGAAGGTAATTTCAAATGTCATTGACTTAAAACATGTAAATCAATCATCATTCAGATTCGATTTCTTAAAACTGAAAAAACCAAGTGACATTTCGTTAGATATAATCTCTGACATTTTGAGATGTAAGCATGGAGCTTAGCTGGATCAGGATTGCAGAGTTTTATAAAGAATTAAGCCATTAAACTGAATAATAAAACATTTATTATAAAGATTAAAACCCAATTGTAGCAGAACATAAATAAAGGAACCACTTATATTATCACCAAATTCGAGGCTATAAAAAAATTCAGCATTTCCTCCACTATTTATGTGTTTGGTGGTTTTTTAATTTCATTCCATGCTTAAAATATATAAAAATTATTAAAACACCCAGTCTTATCGAAATCAACAAACCATCATATATGTCCTTTAAATTTTTTAAAATTACAATGAAATTTATATGCACTGTTAATTTTATGCAAAACTTACAGATAAATCTATTTAAATAATCAAATTTTCCACATTAATTATGAATTGGTACTAAATTAGAACTTTTTATGTATGATGGCATTTGAAACTATTATTTATATTATGTTATTTGTTTCTGTATTCATTCAGTGTTAACATTTTTGATGACAAGATTTAATAAATAACTTTCATGCCCATCTGTCATTGCAACAAAATTAACAGCGACAGCATAAGATGTAATACTCCTAGGTATTCATAATTTTAGGTACGTCATTCATTATAATATGCTTGTTTAAAGTTTTAAATCAATGTATTTCAAAGAGAATGATTTAAAAGTAATAGTTGATAAGTTGATATTTAAAATTGAAATTAAAACAGAAATACATAATTTAACATTTTGTAACTCTATGCAATTAATATGCTTTATATAAAAATGTTTAATTCTCTCTACACCATGCATTCTAAAGATTTCTTCAGAAGAAACATTTCAAGATTCATAAAATCTGTTTAAACTGATATTTATGACAGCCTTGATATGGTTTTTCAAATTTTTTTATTGTAAACATTATACTTGGGTCAGTTTAGAGCTAGATTTTAACTGTCTGTACTCTTATGTGCATATTCTTTATACTCAATAGATTATTTTGTACTGGTAAAATTTATAAGTGTGATCTTGCTGTTCATGTCTAGGATAATATTTTAATATATATAGTTTCGGTCCTTAAGATCAATGTTAGCCAAATTGATGTTTGTTGTATTAGGATTTATGTATCCTATCCCCTGCTAGGGATAAAAAGTATTTAATAAATAGAAAGTAACTGTTGTAAAAGTGTCATATTTATTTTTTTGAAAATTCTGTTGCTCTTTATTTTTTTCTCTGCTCCAGAAATGTGTTGTATAACTGTGCTGTGGTGGAATATGCATGAAATGAATTATATTTCTTGATGGAAAAAATTTAAAAAGGCATTAGAGAATTTTATATTAAACCATTTATGTAAAAGATAACTTTGCCCCTAATGTGAAAATATAGCCTGGTAAATTTTCATTTTGCATGAGGGAAATTTGCTTAAACATTCTGTATAAGTTTTTTTATGAAAATAATATCTGAATAGAAGTCGATCATTTACCAGAAGATTTTTCTTTCCTTTGCAGTCATTTTTATAGCTTAGCACTTCATGTTGAAGTTTATTGCTCACTATCTGTTCCGTTGACAGTTAGTTACACATTTCTTTGTTTTAAATGTTATGTTTAAAAAGAAATGTTTAAAAAAAATTTTTTTTTGGAAGATTTTATGTGACTTCTACATTTTAATATTTAAAAATTTGGAAATTTCTACATTAACTCAATATATGAAGTTAACAGTATAACAATAAATCACTTTGAACTGGAAAATTTGACATCCGAGTTCTTGTCATTTATGCTTTTGATCAGGGCCAACCTTATTCATTGTGGGGCCCAGTAGCAGAAATTTTGGTGAGGTCCTCTAAAATTCTAATATACAATAAAGGAAAAAATATTTCATGTGAAGTATTAAAGAGAAAAATTAAGAAGGTGGTCATATTTCCTGTTTAATGTACATGTATAAGAAAAGAAAACTAAGAAATAGCTAGACTATATATATTTTATTCATAGAGCAAAAATTATTTACAATCAAATTTTGCTAGATTTTTTATTTGCATGATCATTTACAAATTGACTTAATTTTCATTTCCTAGTTTCTACATGCTCTATAGACAGTATTGCAAAGCTGTTGAGTCTCTCCTGTGATATTGTTGACCTCAGGTATGTTTTAATTGATATTTAGTTTTCCCAATTCTATAGTTAAATGAATGGTTAAAAATATCCTTAAAGATACATATATATTTCAAAAGCCAGTAGCTGTTATTTGTAGGAATTGTAGAAGTTTTATAGGATTGCCAAAACAATAAGGTTTAATACTTCTATTTCTTCTAAGTCTACATCATTTATAGATATCATTTGGTCATTATTCTGAATCATTTTTTACATCTGTCAAAACTTTCTAGTTACGATGCATATTTTTGATGTTTGTTCTGTGGAATTGTCTGGAATAAACTTCTCTAGGCTGTCTCGTTTTCTACATTATTTGTTAAAAACAATGCACCTCAAACATTTCTTTCCAGTTACGTATTGATTCATCTACATACTCATAATTGAATATCCTTTTGTATTTTTGTAAATGTGTTTCCCAAAATTCAGGAGTGACTACTAAATAAGTCGCAAACTCTGTGGCTGCAACTAAGACTTCTTCAAAACCTGAGTGGCTATCTTTTATCAGGCATTCTAGAAGGTTTCTAAATGATCACAGTACTTCGTTTCAAACATACTTTAAATATATCTTTGTGCTCTGCGCTAGCTTGGGACCAGTTACATCTAATCCGAGTCGAATCAGATCAAGGCCTTTGATAATTAATTCTTTATTTATTTTCTATCCTTATATGCTTAGTATTCCTATGGCTGTCTAATGATTACTCATATTCTTTTAATTCTATGGTGGGTCTATTATGAGTTAGTTTCACAGACTTCTTAAAATTTTATAAAGAGAACACTTGACTAGTTGCCAAAATCTGCTGTCTTGATTTAGACATGTAAATCTTTTCATCAGAAAAATTGTGGGTATTTTGTATCTTTCACTTTGCATGTTATCTCAGCAAATCATCTTTTGGTAAGTGAATTTTCAGTAGGTATTTTGCTCTATTAAACCATTCAACTATTTAAAGGAGTTTTTCAGAAACTTTTAAACTTTGCAGGCCTTTTTTCACAAGAAAACCTGCAGTACTATATTCATACTGTTGTAGTGAGATTTGAGTCCAAAGTGCCAATTTTGAAAATGCGGGGGAAGACAATCGTTCTTTACTTGCTACAAGAATAAGCAATAACTTTTTGGCCCCCACATTTCTTTGTACTTTGAATACAATGATTTCTGATTCACCAAGTCTGTTGTTAGAAAAGATGTCTGAAGTACAATATTCGTACTACCTGACTGAGACATATGCTGTATGGCACCCGAAGCCAAAGCGGAGATGGGCACCACAGACCTTGGTCCACATTGGGACTGTTGTGCCATTATTTAGTTAGATAATGATTATACAATAGAATAATTATACTAGTATAAATTTATTTTTATAAAATAGAAATTACAAAACATTTATAACTTAATGGTATAGAGAGCTAACGAATTTACCTGGAATTCACTAAACAACTTTTCTACTATTAGCAGCCCTAAAATCATCAATAATTGTGGAAAAGACCAATTTTGAAGCAGTGTATCATTCAATTGACAATATTGCAAGTTTTTTTTTAAAACCAATGCGGAGGCACTTGTAATTAAACATTGGCTTATACTACGCCGCAATTTTACTGCCCATTTTATTATGGGGGGCACCATATAGGTGGACAGCATTACCCCCTATGAAGGGACGCCACGAACGGAGGCATGTATCGTGGCGCAACACCAGGATTCGATCTGAACACCCTCAGCACCGGAAACCAGCATGCTGTACCACAGGACCGCCACAAGCCCACAATATTGCAAGTGAAGACAACCTTTCTTGATACATGGTGGATCTCAAATAGGTCTTGATTAACTTTGAGAACAATTGTTCAGCACTAGTTACAGATACTGGAATAGTCAAAATAATTATCATAACCATGTAGATTTTTTGATAAACACGATCACTACTGATCTCAATCATGTACTTTAGAATGGCACAAATTTTTAAGTCTTTAGGTAAAGTTCTTCTAAACATCTTCAGTTCTTGGTAAAGTTGTTCTACTAGTATAACAGAGTACAATTTTCCCTCACTTCATACAGTGAAAAAAAGCTGCAGTTGCTAGCAACTATGGAGAATTTCTTCAGGTTTTTTCCTTTAACTGATTTATGTCATGAATAAAACTAAAACTTTGTTCATATTTCTTCAGCTCAAAACCTTGAAGTACAGCCCTGTGAAATGTCAATAATCATCTAAAAATACTCTGTTTTGAATATGTCTTTTTAATTCTCACTCCTGTTATCTGGTATTTTGTACTGAAAAAATGTTTTATTTCTACCTCCTCTGAATTTACTTAAATTCTTTTAAAACATTAAGTACTTCAGCAATTTCATTTGCTGTGATCATTGCTGACATCATCCTTCTGTTTATGTACTCTGCTATCCAAGTGATAAATTGTACAAAGTGTTTTATAGCGGAAAGCAGCTCCATGTCTTCTCTTTGCTATAGCTTACTGATGAAGATAATTTTTGCCAATATATCATATCATGCTCCGACTAAAATGATGAATGAATATAATAAAATTTAATTCATTAGCATTTAAAAGAACTTTCTTTCAGTCTCAGATGTCATTTAAACTCATAACAAAAATATGCATGTAAATATGTACTTTCATTCGTTTCAGCCACGCATGGCCCTAGGTTCTGCCTATTTCACCTCTATGTAGAGTTGCCACTCACAGGAGGCTTCCAAGATTTTAAAAACAAAGGGCAAAAAAAAAAACATAAGTAATCATTTCTCGGAAATCAGATAATTCCAAATTATGTCTAGTTCTTCCTTGAAAATCTAGCATGTCCTAAGCATTGTAATTAAAAATAATCAGAATTTGTTATTTGTATTCATAGGTAAATATGCAGTTGTGTTCACAACTTAATGCAAATTTATGTTCGCATATTTATGGTATTATATGGCATTTTCTTGCACCTCATTTTACCACTTCTATATCTCATCTATTTATAAGTGACGATTTTGTTGAGAAACTTGAAAGTGGCTCTGAATTTTATTAAAATCTTTTAATGGAAAGCATTAAATTTGTCATATGGCATTTTCTTGCACCTCATTTTATCACTTTTATATCTCATCTATTCATAAGTGATGATTTTGTTGAGAAACCTGAAAGTGGCTCTGAATTTTATAAAAATCTTTTAATGAAAACATGAAGTATGTAGACAAAGTTAATGAAATTTGAATAAAATTGCTTTAAATTCTCTGTCTCTTGTACTCTGTAATCCAAGCACAAATGCTCTAGATTCTGTACCTCAAGAAATGGTTAGTTATATTTTAAAAGATTCAAATGCTCCTAATCCAAACCCTATACCCCAGTTATCTGATTTTTTGCATTCCGGTATAAGCTCAACAATTCATTATTGTTAACTGCCTTATACCAGGGTGCAAATATAGGATACTCCAATGAGATTTATGTAAAAGAATTTTGCAGTACAATTTATTTTGAAAGTAACAATAACTTGTTTCTTGGGCAATATCTTTTTCCTTTTTGTAATATTTGCTAGAAATAAAGACAGTAAATGTTTTGCTAGTATCCTCACCTAGCTTATCCGTACAAAATACAGAAAAATTATTTTTTCATACCCCATGAAAGAAAACATAGTTTGATGGGAAGTAATTTATAAAAAGACCAAAACCTTGTTTGTATAATAACTATACAGTTTAAATTTCACCATTTAGGGAATTTTCTATGACTGTAGATTATTTTTTTTATTTACTTATCCCTACAAAAATTTAATTTGTGGGAGTATTACTGTTTTGTATACTATGTATATATGAGGCAGTGAAAGGCAAACTGGTATAAGTCAAAGGTGTTTTACAAATTCAACAAATTATAATTCATAATAATTATTATAATGCAAATAATAATCATGTGCAATTCTACCATAAATTGAACATGGAGATTATATTTTTGCCCTCAAATAAAAAGAAGTTGAAAATGTCATTTACACCATTTTGCCTTTCACCGCCTCATATGTTTCTTTAATCACCATTTTGTTAAATAAGGTATTACACTTTTACAGTTTCTCCCAGTGCATATGACATTTATGACTGAAGAATAAAATATTTCATAGTCTATCATGAATAATGATTAATTGCTTTTTTATCTCATTGTTTATGAGGAGGATGGTGGGATTTTCTCTAACCAAGAAGTGTTATAATAGGTATAGCTTAATCTTCATCTGATTTCCTGTAGCCCTGAACTGTATTGTAGAGTTCTGACCTAAATATTTTCTGTCTATTAGGAAATCATTTGACCTGATACGAAAAATGTTATGAGATTACCTTATACTGTAAGAACAAAATGGTTTTCCAATATTCTCTGAATCACACTATTATTTTATTTTATTTTCCAGTATAAAGGTAATTCAGTATAATCAATGTAATTTGAATTATTCTTAATTTTTAATTTTATCTCTTAGCTTTTCTAGATTTATAGCAAAACTTTTTTATTATCAACAATGAGTTTGAAGAGTATTTAAAAGATAATATAATTCAATTCACATTTTTGGTTCCACTATACATTTTTATAGGAATAGATCATTTTTATAGAAATGGATCATTTATTTCTAGTACTTTTATTATGTAGTTGTCCTCCTTTGTGCTTATAAAGCTCGCTTAGTGGACAAATAGTTTGTATGCAAATCAGAATTGGAAAAATTCTAATTCCTGAATTCTGAAATTCTGTTTAGGGTTCTAATCACCCAATCTTAAAGAATGTCATAAATCTCTAGCATTACTCTTTAGTCATAGACTTTGTTTGGCTCAACATCCACTGTGAATACAATAGAAAATAAACACTTTTATCCATCGAAATGCATAAATGAGCATTTATGAGGATAAAATTTAATATAGTATCTTACGTAACCATTGAATATCCATCCCTCAAGAAAGAGAAAGGTTTAAAAATTAATGAAAAATGACAAAGACGTGCCAGAATCAGGATATATAAAATTGTTTGCAACGTTTTGTAGAAATTCCAAAATCCAAAAACATAATTTTTTTTTGAAAAATTGAACTTTATTTAAAATTTTTACATAAATTTAAACACAGTCCCCACCCCCAAAAAATAATAATTTTTTGAATTATAGAAATATAAAAAAAAATACCAATTTTTTTCAAAAATTTCTTTGGTTGTCTGACACTTTAAATTAGCAGAACTTACCCAGCATTCCCACTTGAAAACTTTTTTTATTCTGAAAAATAAAATTACAATGGGGAAAAGATCTTTGAAATGTACAAATAATGCGGTAAAGCAGTATCTATCGATGCAATAATCATTTATTACTAAGCGGTAAAGACATTTCGCTACGAAAAAATTCCGTCCATAAACAAACACCCTCCCGCACGTCATGACACGAGCGAGTACGGTAACCTTAAAGTCTGCGGTTACCGCGTTGAAATTTTTATTGCCACACTTCACGCATCGGTTCGAGGATCGTACTTCAGCCGAAATTTTAGTTAGACACGTATGTAATGTAATTATTTTTGTACTGAAGTGTGTATATGTAATTTCTTTTTCCTGTGACGGCGATGAAATTGTTTCTTTACTATAATACCGAGCTGTGTCCAATCAGTATGTGGCAGGTTGAGATTCAAGTCACACCCCAAATTCATTCGGCATATTTTATTTACAACCCGGAGAGTTAAAAAAAAATTACAAAAATGTATTGCGGGAGAACTAACAGGGATAAAACTTCTTTAAGCAGTTATGATTTAATATTTCTTAAATTTGTTCTCACGAGTAATTTTTAAGGAGCATCGCATCGTGGATTTATTTTATTTAGAATTTTTATTACGCGTTTATAATCTCGTAATACAATAGTATATAAAAGGTTTGTGTCTCAAAAAGACCTTTTCAGCCGTGTATTCCTGGCGTAAATCTCATAGACCAGGGGTTCCAACGTTTTTATAGTACCGTACCTGTACGTTGTAAACAATTTGATGACGTACCGGTAGGCCAAAAATTTTGAAATGGGGGATAAAATGCAACGGAGAACAAAATAAATAAGGATACATACAAAAATCATTTTAAATAAATCTGCTGAGTTTAATAGACTTACCTTAACAGCTTCTTATTATTTATCTATATATATAAAAGAGCTCGTCTGTTTGTTTGTCCGCTATAGAATCATAGACTGTTTCACCCATCGGGACCAAATTCGGCACAGTTAATGTTTAGGACCCGAGAAACTTAAATCAGAAAAAACAAAATTTGGGGCTCAATTAGTTTTTTTTAAAATTAATATTTTAATGATTTTTGTGCCTCTAAGAGGTGCGCGACCACCTGTGGAGCCCCTTCACCACAACCAGCTACGTTAAGAGAGAAAGTTTGGGGGGTGACGGGGGGGTCAAATTCTAGTGCGCGGGAGGGAGAGGGTTGGGAATGACCTTTGGCCCTAGCTCCCCAAATAAACACAACTGGCCAGATGAACATGAAGAGCGGGGGTGCAGCCCAGTATGTTTTTGATGGAATGCATGAAAATATTTATATCTATATATCTACCCGGGCAACGCCGGGCAATAATGCTAGTTAATAATATAATTACTATTGATTAATAATATGCAATTAATTTAAAGATGTTTGAAACACAAAACACAAATTTTAGTAGAACTCGGACACAGTTATAATTCGCAAACACAGTTATAGACACAGTTATAATTCGCAGGCGAGTGCCACATTTGTATGGGGCGGTCATAGAAAACACATTCAGGTGTAGGCGGCATCTTTTGATATTAGGTAAATCCCAATAAAGTATTACAACACAAACAATGGATAGGAAATTCCAAACTAAAATATTAAAACGCATGGATTATTATTAGTTATAGTCATTTTTTTTCTTTTTTCGTAAAACAGATTTTTAATAGAGTTTTGTTTTAAATTGTAAAATCTTTCACGTACCGGTACTGGTACGCGTACCCAAGGTTGGGAACCACTGTCATAGACTACAACAGGTCCACGGATAACAGTTTTGAAATGTTTGATCCGCATTATGTGAAGAATCGCATAAAAACACTATTGCACAGTAAATGAACGGAAAGAAGTTATGCTATTGTCAATTCTAACGTATTATATGTTTAACGTAAAGATTAAAATGTGGTGGCAAATATCTCTAGCTACCAAACTACAATCGAAACAAATATGCCTAAACAAACCCATAAGCCACGTATCATTTGTTATTTCCTGTAATAATTTTACATATATTATTGGATTGATAAACTTTTTAATCTGTTGGTGACCGAGCTTTTTCATCGGATGTTAATCTCTGGAATTTTTCGGAGCATTAAACTTAATAATTAACGATGAAATTTTTATGAAGGAATATAAAGGCGGAAAATATTAATATTGCTTATCCTTTATTGATCGGGCCGATAGCAGTAGTTTTGTTGAGAGTCCTACAAACCGAAATTTATCAATTCTCATCACGTCATCAAGATCTACCAGGACAAAAGAATAACGATGGCTAAGGAAGCTGGTGCCCTAATTATAATCAAATTAAAATGCTCAGTAGTTTAATTAATCCTAAACATAATTTATAACATCTTAGTTTATAGATATATCATTTCCTAGCGGAAACTTTTACATATCGCTTTTGATTTCACGTGAAAAATGCAAAAAGAGCGTGGTAGTATTGTGTTAAACTTTTTCACGCCGCACTATGACCGAACGACAACACAAACTGTTTATTGATAAAAATCACATTAAAACTCAAACATAATAAATATGGTTGTTTTTTTTCAGGGAATTTTTTATATGATTTATAGCATGTTCCAGAAATGGCACATTGGCGGGGAAACAGTTTTTTCACACGATTGTATAAAATATGATTAACGACATTTAAATTCAAATCTCTGTTTCTGTGCCCAATTTTTTAGTAGTTGTAAGTAAATATCTAAACGTTATTCAGAAATTACACAGGTAAAGCATAAACATTGTTGGCACAAGATATGTGTTTCTGATTGTCTGAAAGATTCAGAGCAATGTGCGCGAGGTCCAGGAACAGAGTGGATTTTCGGTTTCATGCGAAGCAAACACAAAGTTACTTCTCTCCGAAAATTGAGATAGGATTGTTCAGCTGTTGTGCCTCTGTGTGAATGTGAATGCAATATCCATCCAAATCTGACAGCCATGTTTAGAGCATTGTTGAAAAGATTCCAATACCATTTTTTGTTTCTAAACGTAATGTCAATATGATCCAAGAAGTCTTGTTTCGCAAATCCACACCTCCCATTACCTCACTATACATTTTTATCAGATGTGGCTGAGAAACATCGGTTTTCTTTTTCTATGCCCGACAAAATCGCTTGGCTTTACAGTCAAACCCTGTTATAAGAAACTTCGAAGTACCAAAGTTTTTGTTCGCTTTATCCGGTGGTCAGCTATATCCGAACCGTTAAGAAAAATGCTAGTTCACAAAATGTTCAACTCATCAGTTGCAATGTGTATTCAATAATGATGTATTAAAAATGATAAAATATATTAAATATGATAATGAATTACATAGATTACACCAAACTGACACAATACTAATTAAATTACGTGCAATAGAAAACGGCGGGACCAAAATTTTCGTTCGTTATGCCCGTGAGTTCGTTATATACCAGGTTCGCTATAACGGGGTTCGACTGTACTGATAGGTTTATGCGTTGAATAATTGGGTGCTATAGTTACAACAATACGGTCTTTCGAGCGGAAAATAGAGCGGCACAAGATAATGTGCATCTTGATTGTCTGAAAGATTCAGAGCAACGTGTTTGAAGTCCAGGAACAGAGTAAATTTTCGGTTTCATGCGAAGCAAACACAAAGTTACTTCTCTCCGAAAATTGAGATATGATTGTTCTGCCTTTGTACCTTTGTGCAAATGTAAAAGCAAAATCCATCCAGCAGACACAGCCATGTTTAGAGCATTGTTAAATAGATTCGAATATTTTTTGCTTCTGAACATAATGGCAGTATGATCCAAGAAGTCTTTCGCAAATCCACTACTCTCTGTCCAGCGACAAATGTAATATTGACCGTCACTTCAGTACTAAAAGTTTCCTCTTTGCCATTTTGAGGCTCTCTTTGGTGATCTGAGAGGGCATCTTCCTGTCCGAAATTCCCGAATCGTGCCAATTGCTTTGAAATCCTTTTCAGGCAACTCTGTAAACAGCTTATATGATGAAAAGCAGTTGTTAAAGAAAATTTCATGCTTTTCTTGATTTTGAACAGTGGATAGAAGCTCTATATCCAAGAGGATCCAAGATATTTGCTAAATGCAATAGATATTCTATTGGTATGAACTTGTGAACTATTTCAACAGGAGATACGGTAACATTTCAGAAATATTAATGCTATCAATTTTTAGAATTTTTTTCAAACTTGCATGATGTTGGATGTTTTTCTCTTTTGACTTTAGTTTTCGCTTGAAATTGGGTCTTCTCTTTGAAGTTCAAGGTACTTCAAGATCAAATCCGTCTTCATTAGATATTTCATTGCCATCTATTTTTGTAGATATTTTGACTTGATCACAAGCATCTACCGCCAAAACAGGCCCAAAAATATCCTCATTTATATCTTCCTCATCTGTTAAACATCCACTTTCTTCTGGAGGCAGCTGACAAATATCAAAACATTCTTTTTTAGAATCATTAGATAATGTTTAAAAATAGTTAAGTGGCTTTTCTACAGTAGGATATGGTTTTGAATGAGACATCTGATCAGTGTGACGTATCCTTACTAACGGAAGAAATTTGTAGAGTAGAGGAGAATAATAAGAACTCCTTATAACGCTGTTTTCCAGTATATGTGCCTCTCCAGTTGAGTCATAAACGACGTCTATGAACAAACACATGTTCTTCAGGGTCACCTATGCGTAATTCACTTCAGATCTGTAGTAGAATGTGTGTGAGAGAGAGGGGGCATGGGAATCGAAAGTAGATCAAAGTAATAAACATCCTTCGTCGACGCTAACTAAAAGCTCTGGTATTCGAGATTTTTTATCAATATTTTATGCACTGTAATCAAAAGAACTTTATCATATTGAAAAACTAACCTATACACGTTACATTTTTGGAAAATGAAAATTTCTTACCTAAATAGTAGCAACAAAATTTAAATTTTTTTGTCAGAACTTATGATCTACGAAGAAAATGATCAATTTTAATGACTCTCAAGTATAAAAACATTTGTTAAATTTTGATATTTATATGAATTTTTAAATTGCGGCGAAAAGGTAGAAAGAAGCCGAAATTATGATTTTCCCCCTAGACACTTATTTTATTAACGTAACATCGATGCCAAAAAATCAATCCATACTTTCATTCTACTTACTAATTTTTAGAGCATTACGAGTAAAATTGTATTTTTCACAAAACTTTGAAGTTGATGTTCCATATATGGCGCATTGGCGTGTAAACGGTTAATATATATCATACAGTTTCTTTTTCCTATCTTTACAGGTGGTCGGTACAGATTAGAAGAGGCGATACTAGAATGTTTGTGGTGTCCACAAATTTAGGAGTTCAACATATTGCCGGCAGTTAGTTATCTGATCATTGTGTACAGAAACGTCGGCATGCCACATCACGAAATATCGTGTATTTCCAGTCTAAAAGGACATTCCAATGAAAGTTATTCCTGCCAGCAGAACCCTACTAAAACCGAAGATGAATTCACTCCATCTGACGCATGTACAATTAGTTTCAATATAAAAAGTTTCAATGCACAGGTTCCCCTTCGCATCGAAGAAGTTTTCGAACGTAATGTAAATGACGGAAGATTTTCAGAGTTGGCCGCCTTAAATACACATCATTCGTACAACATTGCTGATAATACCCTCAGCACCCACACAGGAGAGGAAACGTTCGAATGCACTGTATGCGAGCAAAAGTTTTCTTTACATTCTAATTTAAAAACCCATCTCCGCATCCACACGGGTCAGAAACCTTTCACCTGCACTGTATGTGAGAGAAGGTTTTCTTTACATTCTAATTTAAAAACCCATCTCTGTACCCACACAGGAGAGAAACCTTTCCCCTGCACTGTATGTGAGAAAAAGTGTTCTTCACAGGGTGATTTAAAAAAGCATCTCCGCACCCACACAGGAGAGAAACCTTTTGCATGTACTGCATGTGAGAAAAAGTTTTCTCGACAGAGTGATTTGAAAAGACATCTCCGCACACACACAGGAGAGAAACCTTTCGCCTGCACTCTGTGTGAGAAAAAGTTTTCCGTACAGAGTGCTTTAAAGACTCATCGCCGCATCCACACAGGAGAAAAACCTTTCGCCTGCACTGTGTGTGAGAAACAATTTTCTGATCAGAGTAATTTAAAAATACATCTCCGCACCCACACAGGAGAGAAACCTTTCGCTTGCACTGTATGTGGGAAAACGTTTTCTGGACAGGGAAATCTAATAACGCATCTTCGCACCCACACGGGAGAGCAACCTTTTGCATGTACTGTATGTGAGAAAAAGTTTTCTCGACAGCATGATCTGAAAACACATCTCCACACCCACACGGGTGAGAAACCTTTCGCTTGCGCTGTATGTGACAAAAAATTTTCTCAACAGAGTAATTTAAGAGCACATCTTAGGAACCACACTGGCGAGAAACCTTTCGCTTGCACTGTATGCGAGAAAAGATTTTCTCAACAGGGTCATTTAGATAGACATCTCCGCACCCACTCGGAAGAGAAACCTTTCGCGTGTACTATATGTGAGAAAAGATTTTCTCAGCAGAGCAATTTACAAGCACATCTTAGCACCCACGCAGGAGAGAAACCTTTCGCCTGCACTGTTTGTGAGAAAAGATTTTCTCAAAAGGAAGTTCTAGAAAGACATATCCACACCCATACAGGAGAGAAACCTTTCGCCTGCCCTGTTTGTGGGAAAAGGTTTTCTGTACAGAGTAGCTTAAAAACACATCTCCGCATCCACACGGGAGAGAAACCTTTCGCCGCCACTGTATGTGACAAAAGATTTTCTCAACAGGGTCTTCTTAAAACACATCTCCACAACCACACAGAAGATAAACCTTTCGCCTGCAGTGTATGTGAGAAAAAATTTTCTTTACATGGTACTTTAAAAACACATCTCCGCACCCACACAGGAGAGAAACCTTTCGCCTGCACTATATGTGGGAAAAGATTTTCTCAACAGAGTCATGTAAAAGCACATCTTAGCAGCCATGTAAGAGAGAAACCTTTCACCTGCACTGCATGTGATAAAACGTTTTCTGTACAGGGTCATTTAAGAGCACATCTCCGCATCCACACAGGAGAGAAACCTTTCGCTTGCACTGTATGTGGGAAAACGTTTTCTGGACAGGGAAATCTAATAACACATCTTCGCACCCACACGGGAGAGAAACCTTTTGCATGTACTGTGTGTGAGAAAAAGTTTTCTCGACAGAATGATTTGAAAACACATCTCCGCACCCACACAGGTGAGAAACCTTTTGCTTGCGTTGTATGTGAGAAAAAATTTTCTCAACAGAGTAGTTTAAGAGCACATCTTAGGAAGCACACGGGCGAGAAACCTTTCGCTTGCACTGTATGCGAGAAAAGATTTTCTCAACAGGGTCATTTAGATAGACATCTCCGCACCCACTCGGGAGAGAAACCTTTCGCGTGTACTATATGTGAGAAAAGATTTTCTCAGCAGAGCAATTTACAAGCACATCTTAGCACCCACGCAGGAGAGAAACCTTTCGCCTGCACTGTATGAGAAAAGATTTACTCAAAAGGAAGTTCTAGAAAGACATATCCGCACCCATACAGGAGAGAAACCTTTCGCTTGCCCTGTTTGTGGGAAAAGGTTTTCTGTACAGAGTATCTTAAAAACACATCTCCGGATCCACACGGGAGAGAAACCTTTTGCCTGCACTGTATGTGACAAAAGATTTTCTCAACAGGGTCTTCTTAAAACACATCTCCACAACCACACAGAAGATAAACCTTTCGCCTGCAGTGTATGTGAGAAAAAATTTTCTTTACAGGGAACTTTAAAAACACATCTCCGCACCCACACAGGAGAGAAACCTTTCGCCTGCACTATATGTGGGAAAAGATTTTCTCAACAGGAAGGTCTAGAGAGACATATCCGCACCCATACAGGGGAGAAACCTTTCGCCTGCCCTGTATGTGGGAAAAGTTTTTCTGTACAGAGTAGCCTGAAAACACATCTCCGCATCCACACGGGAGAGAAACCTTTCGCCTGCACTTGATGTGAGAAAAAATTTTCTCGCCAGGGGAATTTAAAAACGCATCTCCTTATCCATGGAGGGAAGACTTTTGAACTGAACTAAATGCGAGAAAACTTTTCTGAACTCGATCATGTAAAAAAAGACATGTTCGTACCTACGCAGAAGAGGAATCTTTCGTCCTATGTGTATGAGAGAAAAGATTTCTTTCCAGTGTGCTTTAAAAATGCGTCTCCCTACCCATTTAGTGATGTAACCCACTTTCTACTATCGTTTGAGACGGAATTATTTGTTCCACCGTCGTGAAAATATCCCTGTAAATCGAATTCAAACTCAGGTTTGACGGTGTTTATTTAAAGGCGATATCGCACGTAATTATATTTTGGAATTTATTTAGTGTTTTATGACATTATTTTTTTTTGAAAATATTTGTAAATACATCAACACGCTATCTGTCTCGACCCATGATTCTGAATGGGATGCTGTACCCATCCAAGTAATTGGAGTAAAAAGAACTTGTCATACCTATAACACTGCAGGAAAGATTGTCGTGAAATGTCACTTCTGCGATAGTTCTGGTTTTTATTTTTGCCTAAGATGAAATTATAATTTTTTAGATTTAACTGCGTTTTTCCACATCTGCTGTGTTCTGTAAATGAGAAATAAATATGTGTAATGATATATAAATAAATATTTTATGGTTTCATATGGAGACTGAATTAATTTTCGCTTTTGTCTCTCTTTTAATTTTTTTAAAGGAATTTTGCTTTTATTAGAAGGATTTTTTGTCATGTGCAGCCAAGGTCATACTTAAGGCAAGGAGCATCTAATTATACTGTTATATTGGATATCGTCTCAAGTTTTTATGTATGTCATATATAATTTTAATCTGGAACTCAACTCTTGAAAAATGTTTATAAATTGCACCAAGTGTCGTCTTTTGAATAATGGACTCTTTACTGGGTCTTGCAAGATAGGAGGTCATTTCAAAAGTAATGCACAAGAATGTGCCATTTGTTCTGTATGATGCAATAAAAATTTCGCCATTTGCAGTTGAGGACTAGAGGAATATTTATGTGTCTTTGAAAGTTTTCTAATGTGTTTTGTTTTGAAGTATATGTGTTTTGTTTTGAAGACATAAAATATTTATTTATATATGTATAATGATATATAAATATATATTTTATGTCTTTATATCGAGATTTAATTAATTTTTGCTTTTGTCTCTCTTTTAATTATTTTAAAGTAATTTAGCTTTTATTAGTAGAAGAGTTTTTGTAATGTGCAGCCAAAGTAATATTTAACGCATGGAGCATCTAATTATACTTTTATATTGGATATAGTCTCAAATTTTTATGTATGAAATGTATAATTTTAACTTCGAACTCAAGTCTTGAAAAATGTTTATATATTATTACATCAAGTCTCGTCTATTGAATAATGGACTCTTTACTGGTTCTTGGGAGATACGAGGGTCATTTCAAAAGTAGTAATACACAAGACTGAACCATTTCGCCCGGTATGATAGAAAAAAAATTCGCCATTTGAAGTTGAGGACTAGAGGAATATTAATGTGTCTGAAAGTTTTCTAACGAGTTTTGTTTTGAAGGGCAATTATCTGAAATGGAGTCTGCATACGTCTCGGGGAATGGGAGTGTAGAAGATCAAAGATCACATATAAAGCTTGAAAGTTTGTGCTTCCTGGGTTCCTCGCTGCTGGACGTCTGAACAAAAGCAGAAACGCCTGGACATTGCACTGTTGAAACTTTTGCTCAGTCGACGTTTTCCCACCTTAGAACAGCTTACTTAAGCCGTTACCCGAGTCATCAGAGGATTCGACAAAAGAAGCATGCAGCAAGGATTTAATAATTTTCCTAGATGTTAAGACTGTTATTGAGAAGCAGGGGACTATATAGGACTTTCGATAGAAATTGTCAGAAATCAAATAGGTATACAAAACTAATTTATTGTGCATTACTTCTGAAATGACCCTCATATTTAGACAGGAAACGTGGTGCTTTCACCCTGACAGTGGCACCGGTAATCAGACAGCAAACCTTTGGATGTGACGTTTCACATGATCAGACGCAACTCTGATTTGTATATAAATCAACTTTTTATGAATTTGTTCGTTTAGGAAATTTGATGCGCAGCTAACATGCGGTGAATTTTGTGTCAATCAAATTAAATTTAATCTTGTACGCGAAAATACGGGCGTATCTAGAATTCGTAAGAATGTGGAAGCATCAGTTACAATAATTTATTTTGCTAAAGACGTGGTCTAAAGGAAAAGTAAGTAATATCGCCGCCGTCCACACCCGAAAGTTATACGGCCCTTCAATAATAAAACTAATCATGACGACGGCAATCCAGCCCAACCGGGTCCCGAAGTTTTTCTTTTTGCAATTCGTTTCCCTGTCTTTTTTTTAAATCTGAGGGGCTATCCACCTTCCCCTTGTAGGGGGAAGTGTATATTCATAAGTTCCTGCATAATATTCTTGATGTACCTTCTACAATAATAATCCGTAAATAGTTTACTAGGGGCCCAATCTTGAAAGCCCAAAGGTAGGTTTTTTCGTGCTTCAGCCCATTTGCTACAATTGTATATACAGTGCTTTATAGTTTGTATATTGCCACACTCACAAAGATCTGTTTTAGCAAAAAATCTTTTTTGATAGACTCCTATAAAGCCATGTTCAGTTATTGCTTGATTAACAAGGAAATCTGCCGACAGTCTTTTCGTAGAAACTGTAGAGAATTCCTCAAATACTTTCCTTCCTACACTGCTTCTCTCCCAATTTTCTTGCCATATATTTATGTAATAATTCTCAATTTTATTCTTAATCTGTTCTTTAGTCAATTTATAATTTCCTGTGATTTCATTCAGTGTTGTTGCTTGTTTAGCTGCTGCGTCTACCATCTCATTTTCATTAATGCCACAGTGGGCTTTAACCCAGTGTAAGTTTACTGCTATCTCATGACTTTCTATTAGGTTTTTTATATTTTCAATCCTATCTAATTCTATTTCAAAACTATAAGAATATCATTTCGAACTTACGCCCGTAGCACACACGGCGTTTTTATCCGTGGCGGAAAATTTCCGTCGACGTCGTTCCAACAGTAGACCTCAGAAGTCAATTTTGAGCTTGCACACTGGGCGGAAAAAAAGATCGGTAAATTTACCGTCCACGGTGGCTGTGCAGCCGGCGGAAGTTTTAACGTCAACTTGAACTAGTGGACTGTGTGACCTTATGCACGCTTACGCACACAGTGGTTTTTCTACCGTTCTAGAGTTATTTGCGAGAGTGTGGTTTGACCTTTCGTATTGACAGGTGTGTCAGTAATAACAATAATTCGTGAACATGAGTGGGATTATTTAATTAACCCTCTCAGACTGATTGTTGGGAGATTATTAGAAATTATTTCTATTCTAAAAAAAGTAACTCTCGCTGCCACTGCCGCCGCTGTCGAAAGCTTGTCACGCTATCTCCTCCGAAACCGCTGGAGGTATGGGGTCGAGACCGATACCAATAGATGCAGAAAAATGTGGGGAACAAAGTAAGACATGTCTCATCGTCGTCGGACTTTAAGTTTTTTTCTTTATTTTATGTTTTGTGTGAAAATATTGACTTTTTCCATCTTCAGATTACGATAACTCGCCAAAAAAAAAATGATCGTAGAATTTTGATCTTTTTACAATCTAAGACTACAGACATTTCTCTTTCAAACTAGGCCTCATTTGTTTAAAAATATTTTAAAACAGACTCATATTTTCATCAAAAAATGAAACACAGTTTATCGAGAAATATCGTCCCGTATGTGAATGTAATATCGATGCTCTTCTAGTTTTTATCTTACGAAGAAAATATTGACATCATCTGGAAGCTGAAAGCTTTCTCATTCATATAAACATTATTTGAAGTCTCTATCTTAAAATTTCGATTTTTAATTGAATTTTATATCTGATACTTGAGTTGCGTGTATTCCGTGTGAAGAAACGCCCTTCGCATTAAGGGTGACGACAGTAAATCGATGGAAGCCGCTACATTGCCCGAGAATCACCCCTATGTATCTCGCTATTAGCCATAACAGAGGAGCGAGCCTAGATGCGAAGCCCCTAGTATCATGTAAAAAAAAATTATTGTTCTAGGAAAAATGAATCTTAGGTCAATGCATTTCGCGCAGATATTTTTAAACACTATAAGAGATATATTAAATTATTTGAATATATTCTATGCATAGGTTATAATTATATCCATAGCATATACTACACCTAAAATAATTACCATATTTCAATTAAAATATTTTTTCAGGCAAATGTATTGTATTGTACAAGAAATATAAAAAAATTTCAAAAAAAAAAAATTGCTGTAAAAAATTAGTGATATGTATTTACCTATAAATCATAATAAAAATTGAGTGTTTTGAAGGTTTTTAGGTGATCTCCCCCTTAACTTATTTTAAAAACAAAAAAATATATCATTTATAATTTTTTTAACGTTTATTTTTCACTTGAATTAGGCCCCGGCTACGATAGAAGCGGCGCGTCAGAGCAGCGCGACAGAGCGGCACAGCGACGATGGCTACGATAACAGCGGTAGAGCGGCAGCGGCTACGAGCAAAAATAAGAGGCTGGGTGGAATTTTCCGTCAATTTCTAACATGCCGTCATCCCGTGAGCTAGCTAAGCTCCTCATTTTGAGTGAGAAAAGCTCTTTTTGGAATCGCAAGTTATTAAAAGGCAAGAGGAATCATAGAGTTCATCCTATTAATAGGAGACGAAATGCTTTAGGAGAATACCATAATCTGTTTCACGAATTAAGGAACGATGAAAAAAGATTTTTTGAATATACAAGAATGTCCATCAGAACATTCGACTTCATACTCCATAAATTAGCCCCTCGCTTTAGGCCTACCACTGCAAGTTACACCAGAAGAGAGACTTGTTGTAACGCTCCGGTATGAAAAAAATTGTTATTAAGTTATATCACACTTTTAATAAGGAGTTGAACTTATATGTATAATATATATATATATATATATATATATATACAGTGGACGCTCGTTAATTCGAACTCAAAGGTTCCCAGAAAAAAGTTCGAATTATCCGATGTTAAGAGAAAATATATAACTTAAATCTGTATCGCTGAAGAAGAAACTCTCCTAGTATGTATAACCCCAGAAAATATATTATACTAAGTTAGCTAAAGTTAAACATATTAAAAAGCAATACAGACTTACCTTAATCATAAAATGAAGCAGAAGATATGCAGTATAAAATAAACTTTTATTAAAAATATGAATTACACTTTGGGGAAAAACTGTAAAATGGATGTTTGGTTCTGTTTATGATGCCTACATTGTTCAGCCAGCTTCTCGATTTCAAGTAAACATTTCAATTCATTTTCAGAGGAAGGTTCCATCTGAATAAATGCTTTCAGAGTTTTAATAGAGTCCATTATGGCCTTGTCCATTATGGCCGCATTAAAAATATCTTTCGGCAGGTAAGTAGAGAAAAGCCCTGGCAGTTTCCTACCAAAATTAGTGCATACGTCTTCGATTACATCAGAGCTTTGGCCACATACAGTTGATAAGTAATATTGTGCCTTGACATAAATCGAGAAAGCCATCCATCACTGCATTTAAAATTTTCATTACCCTTTCGAATTGCCAATTCATCAGCCTTCGTCAGCACTAGGGGTCCATTTATCGGAAAATTTCGAGATCTAACATCCTGGAACCATAGCAGTAGAGCTTTTTCTAGAACTTCTTGGGACGCAATTCCCATGCGTCTTTAAAATTTCAACCTTTGTCTCCAAAGTTAGGGTTTTGTACTTTCCGCGTGTAGACATCCTGAATTTTTACACGTTCACACCACACAATCAGGAAGAAAAACTAGACCACATTAGCTTGTCTGCACTGCAGTTATAACCGACGCAGCTCCCTAGAATCTGTAGTAAAGACTAGTTTTTCTGAAATTCTAAGAAAATCGATCCAAATAAAGGAAAATTGTTTTTTTCCGTTTAGCAGTAATAAGGACAATAGCTACTAAAGTTTAGCGGTCATGCAATAGTCTTGGAATGCAGGCATGTACCTCTTTACACAGAAAAGAAATTTTGATACACAAAATAATAAATACAGTGTGCATTTCCTCCATTAAACGAGGAAAAAGAATTTTTTTTGTCAAATTTTTAGTTCGAATTAACCGAAGTGATAAAAATTTAGTTCGAATTAATGAGCTATTTTTAACATTAACTCCAATACAAGTTTTTGGGGGCCTTTGGATTAGTTCGAATTAACCGAAAGTTCGAATTAACCGAGTTCGAATTAACGAGCGTCCACTGTATATATATATATATATATATATATATATATATATATATATATATATATATATATATATATACTCTAGTTGGTTCAATTTTCTTTTTTCTGCCATCTTTTAGGGCAATCTTTTAGGACATGAGCTTTCAGACAACTGATAAGACGCTGCGCGGTGCCGCGAAAATTAATGTCTCGGGGGAGCGTCCGTGATGAAAGCGCGGTGGTATCAAATTTCGCTCAGCCGCAGTTGGTTATCGTAGCCAGTTCCCCCCAAATTCCCTTGCAATCAATGTAAACATATATGTGAGCGGCATCGCTCTGACGCGCCGCCTGTATCGTATCCGGGGCCTTACGTGGGGAAATGCTTCCATTTAAAGCGATTGTACGACACTGTGTGTGGTCTAGCCAGAATTCCACCGAGATAGGTGCAAACCTCGACGGTTGCTAAAAGCCAAGCCAATATATTGACAACTGAGATCTGGTAAAGCCAGTTGTACGAATAGGAAATTTTTAAAATTAATAATTTCAAATAATTGTGATTATATATATATATATATATGTGTGTGTGTAATAAATATCGAAAATTTATTTTAAAGCAATTGTTGACGGTATTTTATTGTATACTAGCTGAAGTACCCGACGATGCCCGGGATTTTAAGAATGTTTGTTGTTAACCAAAATCAATTTAAAAATTAACACAGTATAAATAACATAAAAAATATATGTGAAATGTTATACACGTCTCAGAATTTCAGCCTTTCATCATTTTAATACTAATATCTGAAAAGTAAAAATGTCAAATTCTCTAATGTTTGTTAACCAAAATTAATTTAAAACTAAGCACAGTATAAATAACATAGAAAAAAAACCTTGTGAAATCTATAAATATATAAATTTATAATAAACTCCTCAGAATTCAGCTAGAATTAGCCTTTCATCATTGGGGTAAAAAAAAGCTGCAATTACAGGTTCAGCAGAAATTTCCAATAGAACAATGATATGACTGCAGCGTTGCCTCTTAAAAAAATGAAGTGTTTGATTGAGGGCTGCAAACCATTCAACTCCTCTCCACATTTAACTCCTATAAACATCCTCTACATATTAAATTCCTTTTCTCTCCATAATAAACTCCTCAGAATTTTGGTATATTCAGCCTTTCATCATAGTACCACTAAAATCTGAAACATCCTCTCCAGAAATATAAATTTATTAATTTCAATAATTAAACACACACAAATATATAAATTGCGCAAAAGTTTTTTAACCAACATTTGAATAATTCGTAAATGAAAAAGCATATGAAAATAAAGATAAGAACTTCCGGAATCGAAATTAATTACCCTTAATTTTTAATTAATAAAAAACCAACATAATATGAATAACAACGATAGTTGCTTAAAACCATATGAAAATAAAGCTATTATAAAGATGATAATAATAAAAAAAGCATAAGAAAATAATGCTCGCGCATGAAGTTAACGTTACGATATAAAGATAGTAATAATAATATAAACCGCGTGCATAAAATATTTAGCTTTTCAAGCGAAATAAATTGATTTTTAGAAAAAAACTACTTTTAATCGAGAAATTAAAATACATTGCACAAAATTTTAATTTTACTAACTTTCCACCCTACAATTTACACCCTACTTCTTTTAAATAGGATGTAAATATAAAGTTTTAACAGCCAATTGAATGCCAGTTAAAAATAATGTGTGCGCATGAAGTTAACGTTACGATATAGAGATAGTAATAAAAATCTATATATATATAAAACAGTTCCGTAACTGACTAACTGACTGATTGACTGACTGACATGCAAAGTACAGACCAAACCGTTGAACCTAAAGGACTGAAATTTTGCATGGCGATTCTTCTTATAATGTAGGGGTACACTAAGAAAGATTTTTGAAAAATTCTTCTTAGATTTTTTTAAATTAAATTTTTAATCTGTTTTTGTAACTTTTTTCAAGTTTGCATTTAAAATAATAATTTGAGGGTTGTAAAATTTATATCACGAAAAACATTCAAAAAATATTACATTCAAAAAATATCATCTGTAGATAGAAAGGGGAGAGAAAATTTAAAGAAATGTAAATTTATAATGTACTCAGGGAATGTATTATTGTGGTTCTATATCAGAAAAATAATAAAATACATAAATCATAAAATAAAAAATATACATTAGCATATTGGGCACGAAGTTGCGTATCTTTCATGTAACATCAAACTCCCTTATTTTAATTCAAATGTTTAAAAAAATTTAAAAATAATAACATTTGAAAATTTCGCATAAGTTCATTTTGAAAAATTCATGTATTTCATATATATCTTATTTATTCTGCACTTTGTAAAAAAATAGAAATATGCCTGTCAAAAAACAGTAGTCAACTGCCCCAGAGCGCGCATTGCAACGCTCTCATGTGTACATAGCCTAAAGGACTGAAATTTTGCATGGCGATTCTTCTTATAATGTAGGGGTGCACTAAGAAAGATTTTTTAAAAATTCTTCTTAGATTTTTTTAAATTAAATTTTTAATCTGTTTTTGTAACTTTTTTCAAGTTTGCATTTAAAATAATAATTTGAGGGTTGTAAAATTTATATCACGAAAAAGATCATAAAAATTCCTTTAAAATGAAATTCTTTTCGCATCTTTACCTCCATTTTCTAATTTTTGGTGAATTTTTAAAGATTAATTTTTACAATTTAATTTATTAAACGCTGATCATGTGATTTCTTTATCTGGTACTTTAAATAAATTTATCGTCACATAACAACGAAATAGACACACAAAAAATTAAAATAGTGGCGCCATCTACTGTACGCTTGTGAATCGAGAGTTGTTGGTTATTTATTAATTAAAAATATTGGAAAGTTCTTGTGGATCTGTAAATATACATGTGGTAACAGTTTTAAAATTTGTAAATTATCAACCTACACAGGTGATAATTTATCCGGCGTTGCCCGGGATTTTAAGAATGTTTGTTAACCAAAATCAATTTAAAAACTAAACACAGTATAAATATCATAGAATAAAAAGCATGTGAAATGTTATACACATGAATAAAAAGAAAACCCAACATAAAAAACCATAAATTTACAATAATATCTTCAGAATTCAGCTAGATTTAGCGTTTCATCATTGGAGCAAAAAAACCCTGAAAAGTAAAGCATAAAATATATACATTTATAATAAACCACTAAAAGCTGAAAAGGAAAAATGTCAAATTGTCTTTAGGAAAGTAAAGCTGAAAAGTAAAAATGTCAAATTGTCGAATGTTTGTTAACCAAAATCAATTTAAAAACTAAATACAGTATAAATAACATAGAAAAGATTTAGCCTTTATCATTGGAGCAAAAATTCCTGAAAAGTAAAACATAAAATACATAAATTTATAATAAACCTACCAAAATCCATTAAAAAAATAAACACAGTATAAATAACATAGAAAAAAAAGTATACGAAATGTTATACACATTAATAATATGAAAAATAAAATAAAATAAAAATAATAATTTTTAAAAATAATAAAATAAAATAAAAATAATTAAAAAAAATAATAAATAAAAATAATAATAATAATAATTTAAAAAATAATAAAATAAAAGCTGAAACAAAAAAGCCTCCATAAAAAAGCTGAAAATACAGGTTTAGCAAAATCTGTACGATCCGTATTCGAACCCGCGTCATGTTGTATAGTAAATTAACGCTCTTACCGAATGCGCCACAATAACATGCTGGTGTATTGTGTAAATAGGAGAATATTTGTATTAAAATTACTGGAAAGTTGCTATGGGTTGGTGAATATACATGTATTTATGGAGTAAGAGGAGTTTTAAGTTAGAAATAAGTTAGCAGGATAGAAGCTTAGTCTTTAACTCTTCAATAGACACAAAGACATAAGCGAGGGGGGTTGCAGTAGCGATTAAAAATGATCTTGTGACACTTAGCGTGGTTGATTCGAATTTTCCATCGCGTGTGATAGTGTCAATATGCCGTTGGATCCGATTTATTTTAGAGTATAAAATCTGACTTGAAAGATTATTATTTTCATTTATTATTCTGGTTTAATATATAACTTGAAACTTTTTGATTTTATTTATTTTTATCTTTTCGCTCGCTGTTTGCCAGCTAAGCCTAACGTGGACGCCATATTCAGAGTGGTGATTCCACAAAGTGTAACATCTTACATTTAGTTTCAAAATTTTTGGTTTTTTATTAATTAAAAATCAACGGTAATTAATTTCGATTTTTGAAGTTCTTCAGACCCTCGGCTGTTTTTAAAGACGCCTGTATGTAAAATTTCACGATCGTTGCTCCTAAACTGTGGATTTCTATACAATTACAGAGATACAAACATTCATTTTTATATATTAGATATCTTATTTTCATTGATTTTTTTATATACTGCATGACTCTCAGCATAATATCTTTTATGGTGTAGGAAATGTTGTTTCATGGTGAGACAAACGGAATTCCACCTCCCCCTGACAAAATAAAAACAGCAGAATTTTTTGGGGGGCATAAAATATCTAAGTACATCTGACTCTTTTTACAACATTTTTTCCAAATTTCAGTTGTATTTTAATATAGCGTGCCGCAAAGGGTTAAAATGCAACAAAATTTAATGTAATTTAATTTTTAAAGTAATATACAAGCAAATATCTATATATTTAAGTTGCTAAGCCGACTTTTTGGGCAGTCCGTGAGAGAAAACGACTGCATCAATTTACTTCATTTTGGTCTTAAACGAAAGATTGTAATCTGTAGATTTGTCAAATTTGGTTTTTGTAACCGCAATTTCTATTAATTAGCAATAATTTACAATTAAAAAATTTATTTCTGCGCATGCTCAGTGGCATGTTTTAATGATAAACACGTTTATTCCGAGCAGTCTCTCTAGATCGCTCTCTGCCATTTTTATTTTTATGATAATTATGTTTGTGAAATATAAGACTAAACCTCATGGAAACTGTTTATTTCATGCTATTTAATGAGCGATAATTTACAATTAAAAAAAATTGCTTTCTGCGCATGCTCGGTGACATTTTTAAATCTGGCTTTATATACTCACTAAGCACGAGGCTACTTAAACACATTAATTTGTTTCTGCGCATTATTATGATTTTCAGCATTTGGCAATGATGTGTTGAGTATAATTTGTGTATAAGTATATTTATTTACTATCTAGCCGTCATATTTTGACGGGTACCAACTAGTATCACATTAAATACATCACGTTAATTTTTAATTATTTTATTTAATTAGCTTATTTCTAGTGTTATAACAATATTTTACAATTAGATAAAAATTATGACAAGAAAAAAGTTTTAAGAATATCCTTACATCTTGGACATCTGCTAGGAAACACTTCCTACACTTGAAAGAAAATATCTACACGGAATGTTTCTCACATCGTTTGCTTTGAGGCCTCCTCTTGCAGTGTTCTTTCCTATAGCGAAAACCGCAAAACACGACGGCGACGGAAATTTTTCCGCCACGTGTGTAAGGTCTACTGTTGGAACGACGTCGGCGGAAAATTTTCTGCCACGAATAAAAACGCCGTGTGTGCAACGGGCCTTAGACCGTCTGCACACGGAGCAACTCAAAAGAAACTGATAACTGACTCGAATCACAAACCAGTCCGTGATGAGTCGCAACCTATGTAATTGAATGGAGCCACGCACACGGCGCAACTGGTTACAAACTCGTCCGACGATTTTGTAACCAGTTGCGCCGTGTGCGTGGCTCCATTCAATTACATAGGTTGCGACTCATCACGGACTGGTTTGTGATTCGAGTCAGTTATCAGTTTCTTTTGAGTTGCTCCGTGTGCAGACGGCCTTACAGTTAGCACGTAAAAGGCACGTTGAAGATAAAACTTCTGCGCTTGTAAAAGATTTAAATGAATGTTTCTTAAACAACCCATGCAAACAAAAGGTGGATATTCAGTATGAAAAATAGAAATTCACGAAATTTAGATGATCTAGAAGATGATTCATTAATATAACTTTAATCTTGCAGTTTGTGAGGAGTTTATTTATTTATTTATTTATTTATTTGTTTATTTATTTTTTTCAGAGCCAAAGATTTTTAAAAAAACTTTTAGGGTAGGATTTTATTTTATGAGATTCCTTCCCATCGCTGGCATCGTTTTGTGGGCGGGACGCTGACAGGCTGGAGGGGGGGAGAGTTTGGATCCCTATTACGCCAGACAGACTGCAGACAGACAATATTCACTCGTCTCTTGTAATGGTGCATATACATTGGTACAGAGTTCTCTGCCTGCAGATCCCCGACTCCTGTCATCACATTAGTCACGGTAACATTAGACACGGTATTTAGAACCACCCCCATTCCAATGAACACGTGTCTTCCAGATATTCCCCCATTTAGAAGCCCCCTTCCCCATTCAAGCCGCCAAGGTCCCTCGTGTTTCTTGATCTAGTGTCCCCCGCCCCCACTGTCACCATTTGACCCCCGGGACCTCGGGTTCTCCTTTGATGCTATGTATGTCGGACCGCCAGAGGAGGAGATCCACGCATATACAGAGTACAGAGAACGTAAATCACTGGCAGATGCAGAGAACTCTGTACCAATCTGTATGCGCTATGAAATATGGACAAAAAGTAAATCAGAATCACCCGAGAAATTAAATGCCAGACGCTACAGTTTGATCTCCAGTAATAAATACTCGTAGTAGAAAAATTTTGCCACTTGAAACAAAATAAACTTACTGCGGTTACAGTGTGCTGAAGTTTTTTCTGCAGATCAGTGGTTCTTATCCGGACAAAATGTCTTCAGCCGTGCTCTGCGAGTGGGGCTATCGGTTTTTCCAATGGAAACCAAGGAGATGACAACGACCATGTTTACATTCACAGCCCCGATGAAGCTACTACTTCAGCGTTAATTTGATGTGTTGGTTAAGGTATAAGGACACCTTTAAAACGTCAATTTCTGTCAATATATCGATTAATTTTTGCTATTTTATGAATGCCCAATCTTTTAACTTTCAAAATCAGTTTGAATTTTGTTTCTAGCTAGTCTAGAACCGAAGTTATAGATATTTTAATATTGCTTGGCGGCGAAATTTTACAACCGGAAGTACGTTTCTGCAAACCGGATGTAATCAAAATGTTTGTTTACATCGCTGTTTTTCATGATTTTGTTAGGAAAACTGGTTATATATGCACATAAAAACACAAAAATAGTTTTTAAGCATCTAAATAATATTAAGAATTACATATGGCAACGTTATTGACCTAATTTTGTTTTAGAAATTGGCATCAAACTGTGCATTCCAAATCATTGTTTACGCGATTTCGCTTCTTATCTAATCATTTGAAAGTCACTATATCCAATTATTTTTCTCGATAGTTTTAGTTTTTTTCAATGAAAATGCCAAAAAGTACTTCTAGAAAACGTAAACGTAAGTTTTATGGCAATAAATTTACAAGTAAAGAAAATAATAGTCCTGTTGAAAGTCAAATGCATAATGCTGCATCTGTTAGTGATGAAAGTTTTTCTGCTAGTTTTTCAAAGCTACAGACGGCTAGTTCTGTATCAACAAATGAAAACTGTTTAATGAGCGGTTTTAGAATTTTAGATATTAGAATTCTTTTAAATATAATATCCAAACCCTGCTGTCCAAACTGTTTTGCAGATATGATAACGTTATGTGAGGAATCAAGATATGGGCTGTGCTCACATTTTTATATTCAGTGCAAAAACTGTGACTTCCATAAAGGCTTTGCATCTTGAAAAAAAAATGTAAATTCTTCTGAAATAAATACCAGATTAGTGTATGGCATGCGCCAGATTAGTAAAGGTTTTGCTGCAGCATATTAATTATGTTCAACGTTGAATTTACCATCACTGACTAAAACAGCATACAAAGCTTTGGAAGGGAAACTTTCGAGAGTTGTTGCAGATATTGCTGAACATGCGACGAAAAAGTCTGCAAATGATTTTGAGCAGAAACAAAATCGTGAATCTGGAATGCTGAAATGTGGGGTTTCTGTGGATGGCACATGGCAACGCAGAGACTACACGTCTCTGAATGGGTGTGTTGCTACTATATCCATTGATACCGGTAAAGTTCTGGACATAGAAATTTTATCTTTCTACTGTTCGACATGTAAAAGTGGCTAATTTTCGAACTACTTATACATATAAGAAAAAAATTCTCGTTGCCACTCGGCGAAATACAAATTCCGTTACAAAAGAAAACGATAGCACCACGAAGGTGACAGATGTTATTTCCAAAATTCCCCCCCCCCCCCTTTTAAAAGTGGTCACTTTTAAAACAAAATACTTAGAACATTTATAATGCACTTCAAAATTGGTTAAAGTCTTAAAATGATTTCACAGATTAAGTCGGTTTATAGGCTTGGTTATAGGACCATATCCAGTTATTTTCTGTTCTTTTCTATCAGTCTCTATGCGCTGGTCTTTAGTAAACAGTTCAGCATTCTCTGCTTTTGAAAGTGTATCATTTCTGTTATATCCCCACTATTTATTTCCAGTTGATATAATCTTTGCACAGGCCTCAGCATGCCACCTTTAGTAGTTTTTACACGAACTAGACGACTAATGGAGTCTTTACCAGGGAATATCTCTATCACTTTGGCAAGTTCCCAGTCTAATCTCCTTTTGTTGTCGCTGCCAACAAGTACAATGTCTCCTAACTGTATATTGTCTACATTAATTTTCTGGTTTGAACGAAGAAAACCTAGATATTCTTCCTTAAATCTCAGTCTAAGGTCTTCCCTAATTTTCTGCAAATAATTCCACCTTTTTGATAGACTAATCAATTCCAACTGGTCCAAATCTTCAGCGTCATTACCAGCAAGACTCTGTAGAAACATCGAGGGCTTAAGCAAACCAAATTCATCCGAATCTTCAGAAACGTATGTTAGAGGACGATTATTCATCAGAGATTCACATTCACAGATTACGGTAACTAGCTCTTCATAATTTAAGGAAGCACGGCCTAAGTTTTTCTAAGGGGACTGGTACCCTTTAAACCTTCAAAAATTGAATTTTTTGTTTTTAATCTATTTTAATAAATTAAAACTTCAGAAATGTTTTTAAAAAACCCATGTTTGAAAATTCGCAATAGAACCGAAGTTATAAGCAAAACAGTACTGCGTCATATAATGAATTGGCAATTGTTAAAGGGCGGAATTGTTTGTTTACATTAGACATGCAGCTGTAATCCCACATTTGCTTGTAATGCAAGCATATTTATTTCGCAAATCAAGCTGATTTCTTTTTGAGGGCTGAGTCTTTTTGTAAACTCTATGGTTTATTTTTATCGCTGATTTTTGGAAAAGTAACTTCTACTTTTCTACGGTTTGTTTATTCTCACGTGTTTGTAGCATATGCGAAACCGTCGAATTTGATGACTAACATCTTGTGCTCATTATTTGCTAAAGGTATCTCTTATTTGTAAGCAAATTATGGATCAAAATTTACAAATAACGCCAAAAAGAGCTTCTGGTAAAAGAAGCAGGAAACGGAAGTTCACTGGTAATATGTATACAGGAGAAATAGCACGTGAAAATTCTAACATCTCTGAATCAGTAAACTTGAATGAAAGTGCTTCCGGCAAGAGAATAAACATGTCTTGTTTTATATTTGAGGAAGATAATCGTAATTATTTTACAAGAAATATGTTACTTGATGTTACTTTTGTCAGACTCTCGTCTCCCATTCTTAAGTGGAATTGATGAAGGTGAGTAATAGCGTCTTCAATAAGCACCAAAATAAACGCAAACAGGTGTCGAAAGATATACACCTTTGGAAACCCTCGACAATAGTGAGGTAGTCAGGTCATTTAGAATGATTAGGGAAACACAGCACTTCCAAGGTAGTAGCCGTGGACAATGAAATTCACGATAGGTGGTCTACGTAGCGCGGATGGAAAAGGCCGGTTGTTGTTCGAGAAAGGGAGAGAAGAATGCATAAATACAGACGCCGGTAACGAACGAGGAGAATAGATTTGGACTGTTGAAGGGTCAACACGCGTACGGAGAGACGGGGAGCTCGTTTGGACTTTGAATAATGAGCCCTGCTCTCATGAGTGTAGTAACGTTCGTAGGAACGAACCTTTGTAAATGATTTATTTAACCAAGATTTTAATGTGTCAATAAACCAAATGTAAATAAGAGTTGGTTCTACAGTTATAATTACTTCTACAAGATAATGATTTGTCGGATCACGACCTTAAAGGTTAACAACTTTGTTGTTCTCTCAACTTGAAAAGCATTTAGCTTGCAAAAAGTGTGATACTCGCAGAAGAAACTGTATTGGATTATCCTCTAAAATTTCTATTAATTGTGAAAATTGCACAGAATTATGCAAATTTAGAAATTCCAAAATATTGGGAAAGAAAAATAACATTCGAGAGAAAAATAGATGATTCACCTATTCGTTTCGAGAAAATGGTCTGGGACATTCAGCCATGAAATTGTTCGGTGGCATTATGGATCTACCCAAACCAATTTCAAGAAAAAATTACAACACGATGAAAAATCTGCTCGCCTGTTCTGAAACAGTTGTCCAGGAATCCAAGAAATGTACAGCTGAAGAAGAAATAAAATTGACACTCATCTCGTGTTGGTGTATGCACCCTTATTGAAGATAAGTGTGGTAAAATTTTGGATACGGAGGTGTTGTCTTCTTACTGTAAAGCCTCTGACAGCTGGAAAAATAGAAAAGGCACCGATTCTTATATAAACTGGAAAAACTCTCATGAAAATGAATGCCTTTTTAATCATACAGGTTCTGCGGGTAAAATGGAAGTGGTGGGTATGGTGCGTATGTTCCTAGTGATGCGACATCGATAACAAAACATCGATGTTTTGAAACATCGATATTCAATATTAAAACATCGATGCTAATAAAACATCGCCCAAAATCCATCGATGTTTTAGAACATCCATTTTTTAAAACTGGTTTAGTAATCTCTAACGTTAATGTTACTTCCGTTAATCGTGGGGGGAGGGGGGATTTAATTTTACTCTCTGATTGGGCAGGCACAAATGACAAAAACTTGGTTGCTTTGGGCTACATCGATGACTCAAAATTCTCGTTGTAAATACCGCCATGTTTTGCCTTCAAATGTCCAGATAAATTCGTGGTATTGCCAGAAGTTTTGAGGGACTTAAGGCAAATATTGCATTTCGCCAATTTGTCAGAGGTTTTGTAAAAATATTTTCAAGCGGTACTTTTAGGAGGCATCTTACTAGTAATATTAACGTCAACTTATATAAAACCAGAACAAAACAAAAACTTAAATGGATGTACTCGTGTATATACTATTTGTAAAATAAAACCCCATGGAAGGTTCTGGAGTGTCAGGAACATTCCAAGCGCTCTGATTGGTTCATTGGTTGTTGATTGCAATTTGTCTGTTTGCTAAGGAATCATTCCCTCCTTTGTATTCGTCCTTTTCAGAATTCAGACTTACATTTACTGAGTGTGAAAATTATGCTACGTGGTAATTTTTTTTTTATTTATTACGGTACTTTTTCATTTAAAAAAAAAACATCGAGACAACGTAAAACATCGAGCACAAAACATCGATGTTAAAAAAACATCGGCTTCAATAAATCGATGTTTTAATCAAAACATCGATGTTTTGAAAACATCGACATCGATGTCGCATCCCTATATGTTCCAGCGTTCCCAATCTTTAAATAAGGCAAAATATTTAGGATACATAGGTGATGGCGATACAAAAACTTTTCATGCCATAACTCAATGTGAACCATATGGTCTTGAAACGAAAGTGACTAGAATTGAATGTGTAGGTCACATTCAGAAAAGATTAGGTGCCAGACTTCGAAAACTAAAACAAAATGGATTAAAATGCAGTGACGGAAAAGGTCGACTCACGGACAAAATAATTGATAAGTTGACAGCCTACTATGGAAACGCTATAAGAGAGCAAAAACGCTCTCTTTCAGCAATGCTTAAAGCAGTATGGGCTGTTTACTTCCATACTCGCTCAACACATTCGGAACCATTGCATAGTTTTTGTCCAACTGGGCCAGATTCTTGATGTCCGTATCAAAAATCAGTTTCTGGGGGAGAAGAAAATAACTTCAGATTCTTGATGTCCGTATCAAAAATCAGTTTCTGGGGGAGAAGAAAATAACTTCAGATTCTTGATGTCCGTATCAAAAATCAGTTTCTGGGGGAGAAGAAAATAACTTCAGATTCTTGATGTCCGTATCAAAAATCAGTTTCTGGGGGAGAAGAAAATAACTTCAGATTCTTGATGTCCGTATCAAAAATCAGTTTCTGGGGGAGAAGAAAATAACTTCAGATTCTTGATGTCCGTATCAAAAATCAGTTTCTGGGGGAGAAGAAAATAACTTCAGGCATAAAAAGACAACCCCTTTGCCTGTCACGGACGTGATAAGACCAATTTTTAATGACCTTTCACATCCTAAATTGTCAAACAGATGTCTTGGGGGGGCAAGACTCAAAATTCAAATGAGTGTGCAAACTCTATAATACGGAAACTCTGCCCTAAAATCCATTCTTCAGGCAAAAGGATCGTAGAGATTGCTACAAATGAAACGACAGTACTTTTCAACGAAGGAAGCATAGGTCGAATTAAAATAATGGAAAAATTTGGCTTGACAGTTGGTCACGAAGCAAAAAAATGTTTAATTTACATTAATAAAACTCGTGTAGCTATTTCTGAGCTACGTCTTCAAAAAAATCTCGAAAGAAATGAGAAAAATAAGAAAAATGTCACAAAAACACTCATGATAATTTTATTCTCAAAGAAGGGACTATATATGCTGCTGGAGAATTTTAAATTCCCCCCCCCCCCAAAAAAAAAAGAAAAACGTAAAAATTTTGTAATTAAATTAAAAGGTAAGGAATTTTAAACAAATTGGCATTCAAATAAGCTTTCACGGATAATTTTACATCATATTTTTCATATAATAAATGTATGAGATGCAAAGTTGCCCTTTTAAGTATCTATCAACAAAAATCGAAACATTGAAATGTCATTATTTTGATAACATTGCAATGTTTTATAGCATATATTTAACTGTTATTACTTTTATAGAGTGTAATTTATACAGTTGGCTCTCTGTTCAACGACTTTCAAGGGACCGTGAAAAATCGTCCTTAAGCAGAATTTGTGAAAAAATAACATTTCCCTTCACACTTTACAGGCTTAAGACTACTAATATATTTCTTAATATATTGGCGTGTTTAAAAATGTTATTTTTATTATCCTTATTATTTTATTCACAAAAAGTTATTTTAAATTACATTGAAAAAAAGAGTACAAAAAATACAATAAATTCAATAAAATAGGTTTTTAAAAAGTCAAAAAGTGTTGATTGCTTCATTTTTAGCCTTTTTTTCGTTATTCTCTTTTCCAGATTTTCTAAAATGTTAAATGTGTCATCTTCCATATTCGATGTAATATAGCTTCGGAGAACATCTAGATCAGAAGTTGAATCTGTGTAAAGCTATGTCCACACTTTTGAGCTTTCGAGTTCGATTTCGC
>OU015499.1:162581487-162593128 GCA_907164885.2 Dolomedes plantarius
TTTATTCAAAATGGCGTTTTTAACAAAGTAGTGGTTCGAAGGCTACATTTATGCTCTTTCCGAAGAGAAATATGCATACTCCGTTATCCAAAAACGATGTGAGAGTCATGGTTTTGTGATATCTAAAGCGTCGATAGGTAATATCGTCAACAAGAAAGGAAAAAAACGTCAAATTGGAGCCTCAAGTGGGACAAAAATTCCAAACAAGTATCCAAGGGAAAAACGGACATCTTCGACTATTGCAAAGGTACGTTGTTTAATGTTAAAAGAAAATCCCCCTAGTCAAAGGACAGTTGCAAAATCATTAAAATGCTCGGTGTCCACTGTAAACAAAATGATAAACGTTGATTTAAATCTTAAGAAAGCGAAAAAACGCAATGTGCATCGTCTTCTTCCAAATCATATCGCTGAACGCAGGACACGCTGCAGAATTCCATATGAGAAACACTTATCCAAAGAAAAATGGAAAACAACTGTCACAATAGATGAATCATGGGTGTATTTAAATGATTGCAACAAAAAAAAGAGCCATTTATTATCATAAAAGGGGAGAAAAAAAATTTAAGTACATGGTTCGAAGAATCGAAAGAAAGATTTTCTAAGGGATTCATGCTTGTTGCTGGTTTTTCTAATAATGGCAAGTTAAAAATAAAGAGAGTGGAAAAAAATGTCAAGATTAACTCCAAATACTATCAGGAACATATTTTATCGCCAATTTTTCTGAATGAAATACCATCGCTTTACCCACAGTGCCATCAATCTGTGAGACTCCATCAGGACAAAGCTAGCAGTCACACATCAAAATCCACTGTAAATTTCCTAAAAGAAATGGAACAAAAAACTGGTATCAAGGCCATACCCTTCACTGATATCCCTACTAAATCTCCCGATGTATCACCTATGGATTTTTGTGCTTTCGGACTTTTAAAATCTGCATTATCCAAACGTCGTCCTGAAACCCTTACAGGACTCTGGAAAGCTGTTCAGGAGGAATGGGATAGAATACCTCTTCTGACACTTCAAAAGGCATTATTATCCTGGAAATTGCGGTGTCGAAAGATAGTTCAGAATAAGGGATGTCAAATAGAACATTTAAAACACAAGAATTTTATGTAATTTAGTTTTGTGAATACAATATAGATCGTCTAAAAAAATGTGTGAACAGCCTCTGTAGGTCCGTCTCATCTGCATTGAATATGTTCTTCTCATCACATCCATCTAATATCCCCTTCTGCACCATTTTCCATTCTTCCACTATTTCTTCATCTACGGAATCAGTTTCGCCAGATACGCTTTTAAATGCAAGACCATATCTTTCTTTGAACTTTGCTAGCCAACCAGCCGAAGCCTGAAAATTTTGCATTCCAAACTTTTCTGTGAGAACAATAGCATTTTCTTTAAATATCACTCCGGAAATTGGAATATTGGAGGCTCTTGCTTCATGAAATTATTGCAGGACTGCCTTATCAAACTCTTCTGATCGGCCACATTGAATTTTCTGCCGTTTGGATTTGGATCCCAAACCAAATGTTTGTGCTGCTTCAAGAATTTTCTCTTTGCTTGCTAAAATGCCTTTGAGAGTAGACACGGGTAGCTGAAATTGTCTTGCGAATTGGACATTTGTTATTCCAACACTTTCTTCCCAGTCTTCAATAATTTTCACCTTCTCATGTAGCGTAAGATACTTTCGCTTTGATGCCATTTTGCTCTCCTCACGTGCATAACAGCAAAATAAATAGACAAATTTTTTTTCTCCTTCTAATGCGGCAGACGATAGGACATTATCAAAAAAAATATTAAAATACAGTAAAAGAAATGTTACTCAAACTATACTATATTAACTATATTCTTTAGTATGTTCTATTAGATTTAATTTCAATATTTTCTTCTACATTATTTTGTCTATAAAAATATCCGTTCAGATTTTTTTTATAAATATATATATATATATATTTTGGCATTAATTGCATGCATTGACTGTTGTATTTAATTTGAATGTACTCCGTAGCGAAGCACGGGTATTCAGCTTGTTTTTATATGTATAGACTAGCTGAAAACCCGTACTTCGCTACGGAGTACATTCAAATTAAATACAACGGTCAATGTATGCAATTCATGCCAAATATAAATATATATTATATGATAAATACGACGATCAATGTATACAATTGATGCACAATATATATATATATATATATATATATATATTTATAAGAAAATCGTAAAGGATAATTTTATAGACAAAATAATGTAGAAGAAAATATTAAAATTAAATCTAATATAAAGAATACTAAAGAATATAGTACAGTTAATATAGTACAGTTTTTAGAACATTTCTTTTACTGTATTTTAATATTTTTTTGGATAATGTCCAATCGTCTGCCGCATTAGCAAGGAAAAAAAAATATTTTTTGTTTATTTAGTTGTTATGCACGTGACGATAAATTTATTTAAAGTACCAGAAAAAGAAATCACGTGATCAGCATTTAATAAATTAAATTCTAAAAATTAATCTTTAAAAATTCACCAAAAATCAGGAAATGAAGGTAAAGATTCGAAAAAGATTTCATTTTAATGGAAGTTTTATGATCTTTCTCGCGATATAAATTTTATAACCCTAAATGTATTATTTTAAATGCAAACGTAAAATAAGTTTAAAAAACAGCTTAAAAATTTAATTTAAAAAAATCTAAGAAGAATTTTAGAAAAATCTTTCTTAGTGCACCCCTACACCATTAGAAGAATCGCCATGCAAAATTTCAGCCCTTTGGGTCCAGCGGTTTGGTCTGTGCGTTGTATGTCAGTCAGTCAGTGAATGAATGAATGAATGAATGAGTCAGTTACGGAACTGTTTTATATATATAGATATGTCTGGGACTCACAAAAACAAAAAAAACATATTGAAAGATAACTAAAAACCACATTCAAAAACACTTTCAAATTTTTGCCATATGACTACACGTGCAGTATATGAGGTGATATTCTATCGCGACAGCCAGACGTCACAAACAGAAACGGAAGAAGTTACGTAATGGGAAAGGCAATATTTAGGCCTTCTGATTGGAAGAATATTCGAGGAGAGTAACCGCTCCTTTCTTGGCAACACTGGAGCATGTTTTTTCCTGCAAAATTATATTTTTCGACTGAGGCATCCCCTTAAGGTTATTCAGGAAAGGAGTGTATGGAAATTAGTTCAAAAACAACCAGATGAAAAGAATTAAAAAAACAAAAAGAAAAAAAACTAATTAATCTATTTTTTTTTATTTGTCTTTCTCTCTCTCTCTCTCTATCTATCCATATATATATATATATATATATATATATATATATATATATATATATATATATATATATATATATATATATATATATATATACATATATATACATACATACATACATACATACATACATACATAAACAAAACAAACATACATACAAAAACAAAAAGAAAAAAAAACTAATTAATCTATTTTTTTTCTATCTGTCTTTCTCTCTCTCTCTCTATCTATCCATATATATATATATATATATATATATATATATATATATATATATATATATATATACATATATATATATATATATATATATATATATATACATATATACATATATATATATATATATCCATATATATATATATACATATATATATATATATATACATATATACATATATATATATATATATCCATATATATATATATATATACATATATACATATATATATACATATATACATATATATATATATATACATATATATATATATATACATATATACATATATATATATATATATACATATATACATATATATGTATATATGTATTTATATATATATATGTATGTATATATATATATGTATGTATATATATATATATATATATATATATATATATATATATATATATATATAAATCCTGACTTAGTTTGTCATCTCAAGAACGCTGTTTACGGTCTTAGACAAAGTGGGAGGGAGTGGTATTTTAAAATGCACGAAGTTTTAAGTAGAAAAGGATTTAAGAAATTACAGTGGTGTAATTGTGCATACACCCATGAGGGAAATCTGGCATTAGTCCTTCACGACGACGACTTAGTAATACGGTGATTTCCGCTTATAAGAATCACGTTTGCTATTGCTGTTTTTGATTCTTATAAGCGGTTGATTCTTATAGCCGAAATTTAAGTTTTTGGACAGGCACACACACACATATATATATATATACATATATTAGATAATTTACCATAAAATACTCTTTAATTTACGTTAATTATCTTTTATTAAAATTATTCTTTATAATTTTAAAATTACAACTTAATTTCTACACCTATAAGTAGATACACATGATTATAGTAAGAGAAGAAAAAAATCCAATATTTGTTACAACATACCTGCTTAACAGTTTAACATTTCAATTACAGGAAGGGTGCAAGAAAAAGTTTTATATGGTAGTTTGACGTAATGAAGTTTTCTGTAGGCTGTTTATACCTCTTTCAATGCCAATAGTCTCAGACCAAGATTCACCTTCTAGATTACGTTTCACGGTTTGATAACGTGCCGAATCTAATAATGCCACGTTTGCCTAAGTGATAGTGGACGTTTCGCCGAAGTTTTATGTGTTTCGGGGTCCAGGAAGCCGCAACCAGGATGTGGGAGGTGGGAAAAAAAGAGTCCCTGGCTTTGTTTGTCAGTGGAGAAAAGTGGAATCGGATCCGGGTGGATAGGATGCCCCTGGGTCAAGCTAATAGGACAGTGTTTAGCTAAAGCATTTAAGGGGAAACTATTATGTTATGTATAACAAAAAAGGGTTGCATTTTACGACTGTATTCCATCCCATCTTATCACTCTTTCTTTTAAAAAAATAAAGAAAGTACTTCATGCCTTTTGAGGGTTTAATTGACTTTTTTTTTGAAAAATGAAAGGAAAGCGAAGAGTGTAAGCTGATTCTTAAAACCGGTGGATTGATTCTTTAAAGCGAAAATTTTAACATGGAAATAATAGATTTGTTCTTGTTTTTGCGATATTGATTCTTATAAACAGTTGATTCTTATAACCACTGATTACTATAAGCGGTGGTTACTGTATTTGGAAGCAATTCCGAATGGATAGGGAAAGTCATTAAAATATTAAAATCTGAATTTGACATCAAAGTTTTGGGAAAAAATGCGTAAACTATTAGGTGTAGAACTTGTGGAGAATGAATTTAAAATTTTTATACATCAACACAGTTTTATCCATAAATTGTGTAACGAGTATAAAAAATACTCGTCACTACCGATAGCTAAAGGAACTGTATTTTCGAAAACGCAGTGTCCCGAAAATGAAATTGAAATGACCCGATATCCCTATCGCAATCTCATCGGAAGCTTAGCTAATAAGACTAGACCGGACATAATGTATGCAGTAAACATCTTCTCACAGTATCAAGAAAATCCTGGCCTGACACACTGGGAAGGTTTGTTAAAATTACTTTGATTGCATTAAATATACTTCGCATTTTCAACTCGACCTTTCAAAGGTCAAAACCACGAATCTGAAGTCATACTCGGATGCTGAATATGCAACTAATAAAGATGATAGGACATCGATGGGAGGTCAAATTGTATTTATAGATCAATCCCCGATATCCTGGCGATCATTCAAAATTAAAAGTAGTTCGTCGCTCTTACAGAAACAGCTAAAGAACTTAAAACGAATACTAAGTGATTGTGTTGAAAATATAGAATCTTTAAATAATACGAATACTTGTATACTGTATGGCGATAATCAGGCATCATTAGATTTCGTAAAGTCACCTATTGAAAATGGTAGAACAAAACATAAAACTGTTTTTTTATACGGGATTTAGTATACAAGGAATTATTCGGGCTTAAGTATATCCCAAGTAAAGCTAACCTATTTACAAAAGCCTCATGTAAATTTAAATTAAAACAATTTAATGAAATAATATTTAAATCCATTTATAAAACTTAAATTTAACTTATTGCAGAAATATCGGAAATGGAAATTGGATAGTTTATTATTTATTTCCTTATTAGTTCGAAGTTAATTTTATTTAAGGGGGGGGGGGGATTTAAAACAAAACTTTTTCAAGACATACCACGAAGGTTAATTGCCATGGTTGTCAAAATATAATCATTGTAAATTTTTGTATATATATTTGTAATTAATATTCGCAGTGCGGATATATATGTATGTTTAAACATGGACTTTAACAAATTTGTGAAGTACTTTGATACGAGACATTTTATGTAACTACTAGCTGAAAACCCGTACTTCGCTACGGAGTACATTCAAATTAAATACAACGGTCAATGTATGCAATTCATGCCAAATATAAATATATATTATATGATAAATACGACGATCAATGTATACAATTGATGTAAAATATATATATATATATATATATATATATATATATATTTATTTATTTATTTATAAGAAAATCGTAAAGGATAATTTTATAGACAAAATAATGTAGCAGAAAATATTCAAATTAAATCTAATATAAAGAATACTAAAGAATATAGTACAGTTTTTAGAACATTTCTTTTACTGTATTTTAATATTTTTTGGATAATGTCCAATCGTCTGCAGCATTAGCAAGGAAAAAAAATATTTTTTGTTTATTTAGTTGTTATGCACGTGACGATAAATTTATTTAAACTACCATAAAAAGAAATCACGTGATCGGCATTCAATAAATTAAATACTAAATATGAATCTTTAAAAATTCACCAAAAATCAGAAAATTGAGGTAAAGATTCAAAAAAGATTTCATTTTAAAGGAATTTTTATGATCTTTCTCGTGATATAAATTTCATAACCCTCAATGTATTGTTTTAAATGCAAACGTAAAAAAAGTTTAAAAAACAGCTTAAAAATTTAATTTAAAAAAATCTAAGAAGAATTTTTGAAAAATCTTTCTTAGTGCACCCCTACACTATTAGAAGAATCGCCATGCAAAATTTCAGCCCTTTAGGTCCAGCGGTTTGGTCTGTGCGTTGTATGTCAGTCAGTCAGTCAGTCAGTGAATGAATGAGTCAGTTACGGAATTGTTTTATATATATAGATAATATTGTTACAAATCTTGTTTGGTACAAATGTGAAATTTAAATTTTTGTAATTTTTCACATTTAGTTTTTTCAACCTGATATGCATGACAGGATATTTAGTAGTATACAAAGTTGTATGCAAGTAAAGATTTTTATATTATTATTATAAAAAAAATATTTGTTTAAATTTTTAAAATGTATAGCAGTTCCATCTTCAAGAAAAAACTTTTGTGTAAGAAGATACAATTATGTTAAAATTATATTATTATTTTTACATATGTGAACCAATTTAGATGTTCCTGGAAGAAGATGATGTAATTATAAAATGTAAAACTTTTATTGTAACTGATACATTTATAACTATATTTTTTTGTAAAAATTGCATTACGTTAGGAAGTTATTTTTATTTTTTTAAGTAAAAGAGATGAGGGGGAATTGTTGGAAGAATACTTACAAACTTTTCTTTTTTACGTTTAAGGCCGTCTGCACACGGGGCAACTCAAAAGAAACTGATAACTGACTACCGGGTTTGTAACCAGTTGCGCCGTGTGCGTGGCTCCATTCAATTACATAGGTTACGACTCATCACGGACTGGTTTGTGATTCGAGTCAGTTATCAGTTTCTTTTGAGTTGCTCCGTGTGCAGACGGCCTTAAAAAACTTAAACAGGTTGCAAACGATGTTCTAAATGTTAGCAGTACTTTAAATTGTAAACATGTGCGTCCCGTCGGCAGAGTTTAGATGTTTAGACTCGAGCTAAACGAAGCAATATTAGCCGATTGGCCGACGCCATATGACGCAACCGAAGGGAGGAGTGGCCAAGATTTTAGTTTAGAGATCTAGGAAGTCCGAGTGACAACTTCACGTGGACGCTGTTATGCAAAACCGCAGTGCGATAAATACACGCTCCGAGTAAGTACGAGGCAGTGGGCGATAAGGCGCGTTTGCTCGCCGTTGCCAGAGTCGCTGTCTAAAAGCCCGAGAATGACGACGTTATATGCGGTAGGAGTGTAGCCGACTAGGCAAAGATGTCGCTTTCTACTTAAAGTACATTTTACCCTCTTTTTAAAACTTTTATGGTCGCTAATATTTCTCGAGGCAAAGCTGTGCGCGTTCTACCTAGGGATATTTTTTCAGTAATGCAACTTTACCTTAAAGTATTCTGTAATTGTTTTTAAAGTGTCAGAGATTGACGCCGAATAAATATAAGATGTTTTTAAAGAATCCTTCGATTTTTATTTCATTTCCCAAGGAGCGCATTATTTTTATTAGCGCAGCATTTCCAAAGACAGGCATTTCACGTTTCTACTGTGGCATTTTAAAAGAGTTTTTAGGCACTATCAAGTTATGCCACGCTCTACTGTTATCCATCGAGCAAAATTATTTAGTATCTTAACCATTCCGAAAACACTAAAGACAGATTGAAACATGCCACTGAGCATGCGCAGAAATAAATTTTTAATTGTAAATTATCGCTCATAAATAGAAATTGCGGTTACATAAACCGAATGTGACAATTCTATGTGCAATCTTTTGTTTAAGAGCAAAATGAAGTAAATTGATGCAGTAGTTTTCTCTCACGCACTACCCAAAAAGTCAGCTTAGCAACTTAAGTACAGTCGGACCTCTATTTAACGAACCTCTATTTTGCGAACTTTCCCTTGGAATCAAGAACATTTTACGAATTTCTTCGTAAAATAACCTCCAAATAGCGAAGTGCATTCTCTATTTAACGAACTTTTTCTTGTGATCCAAAATTTTGTTTCTTCATATTTATCAAAATATTTCTGAACATTTCAAACTTATTCATTCTTTTAACACATTTTATCGTGATCAATGACCTTGAACTGTTTTTACCAGTCGCCTAACACACTGAGAGCAGTAAATTCGCTGTCATCCTTTGCATTTCATCCATGAAGAGCAACCTTTAACCCCTTCCCTCCATACTGTCCACTTCACCATAAAAACTTTCAATATCCCCCTTTCAACCTCAATGAAGCTGTCCCGTGTCCTTGAACTAGTCTCCCATTTTGTAGATTGTTGAGTCGTGCTGGTAATTTCGGTTCTTGTAGCTGGGAAATGTCAAAGCGAAAGTGCTTGAGCATCAAAGAAAAAATTTAATTCTTCATGAGGTGCATAAAGGCGCGAAGAAAAAGGATATTGCTTTAAAATTCGGTATTCCCCCAAACAGCTTATCAACCATAATAAAAAAATCGTGATAAGATATAAAATTATGATTAATCGAATTCTTGTTCAAAAAGTTTAAAAGCATGTGTCTATGAAGATGTAGATGAGGCAGTTTTGAGGTGGATACACACAATGAGGGATAAAAATGTTCCGATCTCTGGGCTTTTCATAATTGAGAAAACTTTTCAATTTGCGAAGGTATTTGGATACGACAAATTTCGAGGAAGCAATGGATGGCTTCAAAAATTTAAGAGAAGGCACGGAATTATTGCAAAAGTAATATCTGGGGAAAGTAAAGACGTTGATGATAATGATAGCGAAAATTGGATAACGGAGACACTGAGTAAAATTTTAGAAGACTATAAGCCAGAAAACATCTTTATTGCGGATGAGGCTGCTTTGTTTTTTCAATGTTTGACTCAAAAGACATTGACATTTAAAAAGGAAAAAATGCTTTGGAGGAAAACAAAGCAAAGCAAGATTAACTGTCATGTTAGGTGCAAATATGACTGGACATCAGAAATTGAAACCCTTAGTTATCGGAAGCAGCAAAAATCCAAGATGTTTAAAAGGCGCAAAATCATTGGAGGTTGATTAACAAAAAATGTTTGACGACGTCAGAAATTTCTGAAAAATGGGTTCAAAAGTTGCATAAACGTATGATTGCAGAGTGTCGCAAAATTGCTCTCGTGTTTGATAATTGTCCTGCCCATCCGAAGGAAATCAACCAAAAACTGAAAAATGTTACAGTTTTTTACTTGCCACCAAACACTACATCAAAACTGCAGCCAATGGATCAAGGGAAGAGGGATGATAAAACATTTTAAAATACACTATCCCAAAAGAATAGCGCGAAAAGTTATCACTTCGCTTGAGAACAATCAATCCATGCCAAAGATCAACTTATGGGAAAGCTTATCAAAAATTTCCAAAGCATGGAACTATGATGTCACAGATCGTACTGTTCGCAACGGTTTTGCCAAAGCTCGATTCTTTGTCAGCAATGAGAATTCGGCAAGTACGGAGGACGAAGACGATATTCTCTTGGAGGAACTTGAAAAAAATGTGGATACAGCTGAGGGAAAAAGAAGAAATTAACGATGATGTGCTGATTGAGGATTTTCTTTCACTTGATTCTGAAGCTGAAACCTCCGAAACACTAACTGAATTGGATATTTTGGACAGTGTGAAAAGTAAAAACAATACAGCAATGAACTGCGATGAAGATGAAAATGATCATGATGCAGAAATTCACAAACCTTCCTATGATGAAATGCTAAAATCATTTGGAACAATCCGATGCGGATTACAGTTTGAAGAAAATACGCCTGAAGGGTTTTTTGGAGCATTGCAAAGATGCGAGACGTATTATGAGAGAAAACTTTTTCATACAAAAAATTCAGACAAAATTAACATACATTTATCAGTAATTAAATTTAAGGACGCATGTGGTAATGTATCCTTAAAATTACTTGTTATAATAAATGCGATAATCATTAAAATTCATTAATTTTTTTTAAATTGAAAATACAATGTACTCCCAGACAATGTTTCGTTTTATTCTTGTTTTCCTTGCAGATTTCTTTTTGATGGGTAAGATACATAAAACAAATAGATATTAATTTTCAAAATAAAGGCGTGATTAATTACTTCTTTTAATAATATTTATTGTTTATGAATTTAAAATCTGTGTTGTGTAGTTTAAAGTATTTTAAAAAGGTGAATCTCTATTTAACGAATTTTCCATATAACGTACTTTTTTTCGGGATTTGGCGACTTCGCTAAATAGAGGTTCGACTGTATATAGATTTTAAAAGGAATTTTAAAAAGGGATGTCTATTATTTCATCGCTTTTTGTTTTATGGAGTGAGCGGCTCAAATGACAAAAATGTCCAAAGATATTTCCATAAGCATACTGTACAGTACAATTTTCAGCACAAAACTGTTCTTGTCCAAGTCCTGCAGCATGGAACAAGCAATGCCTTCTGAGCATGGCCGAATTAAGGCATTGTAGGTGCCTCTGCAAAAGTACTCTGAGGCCCCAGTCACATGGGATTGGTCGATAGACAAATGCTCATTTCAACACAATTTATATGTGATACTAGCTGAATACCCGTACTTCGCTACGGAATACATTCAAATTAAATACAACGATCAATGCATGTAATTGGTGTAAAAAAGAACAAAAATCTATAAAAAATCGTAACAGATATTTTATTAGACAAAATAATGTAGAAGAAAATATTCAAATTAAATCTATACATACTAAAGAATATAGTACAGTTAATAGAGTACAATTTGAGGAACATTTCTTTTACTGTATTTCAATATTTTTTTTGATAATGTCTAATCGTCTGCCGCATTAGCAAGAAAAAAATATTTTTTTTT
>OU015499.1:162593628-162778628 GCA_907164885.2 Dolomedes plantarius
AAAGGGTTGAATATTTATCACCATACAAAATTTTTCAACGCCTGTATAACCTTTCCCAGCATGTGAAAAGGCTCAGGTAATTCTCAAATTCACATCATGACTGGCAATTCCAGTCTTCAAAGAGGAATTCATCACTGTTTTGTTTTCTTCACAGTAACTACATGTCAATTTCAAACTGTATGAAAATCCTAACTGGTTTCCAAGTTCAAGTTTTAATATTTGATTTTCACAGTCACAACACTAAGCACATTTAAGTAGCACACACATGTTATCGCATTTTTGAAAACAGAGTAAAGTGTGAAAACAAACAAAAATACAAATCTACTAAAAACTAATGTAGTAAATCTACTAAAAGAAAATATATTCCTTAGACAATCAATATGAATAATTCTGTTACGACTTAATTGTTCAGCATTTTGAGTTATCACATAAATCATTAGAAATAACAATGATACACTCGTAAATAATATAAAAAATGAAGAAATAACCAGCAAAGCGATGACCGAAACGTAAACAAAACTAAATAACTTTGTAAAAGTGAATTTCACACTCTTATTTGTGCGTTTCGATTGATATTTAGGCTTTAATAAATGTATTATGTTTATACATAAAATAATACACTCGTAAAAATCGTGAAAACATATAAAAAATGAAGAAATAACCAGCAAACAAGCGATGACCGAAACGTAAACAGAAGTAAATAACTTTGTATAAGTGAATTTCACACTCTTATTTGTGCGTTTCGATTGATATTTAAGAATTAAAAAATGTATTAAGTTTATACATAAAATAATACACTCGTAAAAATCGTGAAAAAATAAAAACTGAAGAAATAACCAGCTAACAAGCGATTACCGAAACGTAAACAAAAGCTAACTTTGTAAAAGTTTGCCATATAAACACGTTGGCGAGAAAAATTCCCACTTTTGCCAAACACAGTAAAAACGTAAACATTGGCGCAAAAAAATCCAAGATGGCCGACCTGGCCCATTTCCTAGACTCGTCCCATTTTTAGCAATCCCTTGAAATCGTGGAGTGTTTATTTTAATAGCACGCCAAAATCGACCAAAAAGTATTAATCTACATATTTTCTGAAAACAACAAACCATGCCGGAAAACCTGTTAATTAAACTTACTTGAATAGCTGTTTATTTTTCCAGAATCCTGTGTAGTTTTATTTTAGTCCCTCATCCATCGGAAAAGCTGCGACAGTTTATCGCTAAAGATACCACTTTTTACATTTAATTACAATGATTATGGAGAATTGAATGCAATAAGCAACATAAACATAAACAACGCACTTAAGCGATACCGTTGCCATTAAACCAACAAATAATGAAAGATAATAACCTGGGATTAATCACTGCTATCTGTTACCAAGTCAAAGTAACGGGGTTGTCAGAGTAGAGTATACCTGTTTTCGGTTCCCGAAGTTTTTCTATTCTTTCCTTTTATCTTTTCGGGTGGTTACTTGGGTAGCCCACTTTTTCCGATTTCATGAGAATTTGTACGCTTTGTTTGCAGTCGTATGGTTGGAAAAGAGTTTTTAGTTTCCTGCTATTACTGAGAAGTCTCTCCCTAGTTTTCCCCCCAAACAACCCCTCCCGCTTCATCTACTCTGTCAAACAATCTGTAATCGACTTTGCTCTTCTCAATAATATTAACTTTCCGTATGATATCAGTACTATAAATGAACTCTCCTCTGACCATAACCAAATCATTCTAAATTTGTTTTCTAACACTCACCTCCTTTCCATCCTCACTCCCCACTTCATTAACTGGAATGATTATACAAATTTTGTCTTTAATCCCCCCCCTCCCCCATTCAATACACCACCGGAGTGCGATGCCATTTTCAGCTTTGGCGACCATAACTAACTGTTCCCGTGTTAACGTCCATAGAGGAAAATTTCGACGATTTTTTTCTTCAAAGCCAATATTTTTAAACTTGTGAAACCTCTTGAAATGTATACCGGAGAACGTCAACTTAATTTTAAAAATACAATTAACCTTCTTCCAAACGCATTATTTAAAGAAAATTGAAAGGTTTCTTTGGAAATCGGCTGTTTTACGCTTTGCGCGCAAACATTTGGCACAAAGTTGGCTGTTTGTCGTCAAGTTCGAATGCTTTTGTACATCTCAAATATATCTCTGTTTTGGCGATCAATATCTCGCTAGGCAAAATGAACGGGCGGAAGCCATAATTTTCATGGGTTATTTATGTTTCTGGATTAGAATTCTTCCGTAGCGATTTTCGAAAGTACACTGCTGGCCACTGTAAATGCAACACCCTGAAGGAAACATGCAAATAACATGAAATTTACAACATGCATTAGCGGAGGTGAGATATGCAAATGATTAGAATTTCAGCGCAGACGCACATCACGCGCGCCTGTGGCGCCACTTCAAAGCGCTATTTAAGGCTTGGAGATTTCGACGATTTCAAGTTCGGCAGTTGTGTTTTTCTTGTGGTTTTTCAAAAAAAAACGATCAATTATGCCTCGTCGAAAACAGCGATCATCTTTTGATCAAGTATCCGAGTTAGACAGAGGAAGGATAGTGGCCTACCAAGATTGTGGATTATCTTTCAGGGAAATCGGTAGTCGTGTTGGACGAAACCAAACAACTGTAATGCGGATATGTGATCGTTGGATGCAGGAGGGTACGACGGACCGGCGTGTTCGATCGCATCCACCTCAGCGCACCACTTTACGTGATAACAGGCAAATTGTGCGCATGGCAGTGACGGATCGCTCAGTCACATCACGAACCATAGCACAGCACATGCAGTCTGTAACGCATCATCCAGTGTCTGCGCGTACCATTCGACGCCGTTTACAGCAGAGTGGTCTGTCCGCAAGACGTCCATTGCTTTGTCTACCCTTGACTGCAGAACCACAGACGTCTCCGCCACCAATGGTGCGATGACAGAAGGATGTGGACGGCAGAATGGAATGAAATTGTCTTTACTGACGAGTCACGCTTCTGTCTGCAACACCACGGTGGTCGCATTCGAGTCTGGAGACACCGTGAAGAGAGGATGCTGAACAGCTGCGTTATGCACCGCCACAATGGTCCTGCACCGGGTATTATGGTATGGGGCGGTATTGGATATCACTCTCGCACACCTCTAGTACGCATTGCCGGTATTTTAAACAGCCAGCGCTACATCTCCGAGGTGTTGGAGCCGGTTGTCCTTCTTTACCTTCAGGGCTTGCCCACAGCCATATTTCAACAGGATAATGCGCGACCAACGCGTGGCACACATTGTCCAACGGTTCTTCGTCAATCGCCAGATTGAATTGCTTCCCTGGCCGCCTCGCTCTCCGGATCTTTCGCCGATAGAAACATGTGGTCCATGGTTGCTCTACGATTGACCCAGATTCCATCCCCAGCTGCCACAGCAGATCAACTTTGGCAACGTGTGGAAGCTGCTTGGTCTGCTGTACCCCAAGAACTCATCCAAAGTCTCTTTGAATCAATGCCGAGGCGTGTGGCAGCGGTGATCTCCAACAATGGTGGCTACTCTGGCTACTGATTTTGGCAGGAACCACACTTCACAGAAGTCTATAAATTTAATCATTTGATACTTGGCCAACATGTTATCTACAAAATAAATTTTGTTGTGATATCTCTTGTCTTTCTTGGTGTTGCAATTTGGGTGGCTACCAGTGTATTTCATTTTAATAATGTATTTATCATTTTTTTATGCAACGTGTATCTAGAACTATTATCGTACAACCAAAGTAATTGTTTCAAAAGTATTTTATATTTACACAAAAACTAAATACAATTTATCGTAAACTAGTTTACGTTCAGTACAAAACTGAATTTGTTACCTCACACTTTATTTAAATAAGCTCTGTTTTGCTGTTGACTGACTGCAATCATCAGAATTAGTAGAAGCATAGCAACTAATTTTTCAATTTCCCATTGAATGTTTTGTTGTAAAGAAAAAGTGGGCTGAACTGTATCAATATTTCTTTACTATATTCTGGTAATTCTGTGTTGTGTATAAAATTAACTTTTTTAAGATTTATTTCGATAATTAATGATCCAACTTTTAAAAGTTTGAATTGACTTCCACCTGATATCTAAAAAGTCAAGAACTTCATCAAGATGCTATAAATTTTCTAAAGAGTTCTAGATTTTTAACATACTGCAATTAACTTTGAAAATCTATGTTTATAATAAAAATAATTTTCAATCAGTGTCATATATTTCTGACGACTACATGAATAAAATATATTTTAAAATTAAACATTAAATTTATATTATTTAAAATTTTATATTATTTAAAACTTATATTATTTAAAACTTATATTATTTAGAAATTTAATCATTGGTATTAATATATTATTTGCTAAGATTTTTTTTTCTCCCAAATTCCATCTCACTTATTTGAGACCTCCAATATAAATTTGTAAAAATTAAAATTTATTTTTCCGTGATCAGTAGTAAATTTGAAACTTAATCCTGTGTATTAGTACATATCATATTGAAGACAGTCTAAAGTAATTCTGTTTTGTGTATAAAATTCACTTTTTCTGTTTTGTGATAATATTACTTTATAAATATATTGTAATTCTTTGTAGACAAGAGTAACTGAATAAGTCATGGGTGAAATTTTATCATTAACAATTTATAACCTCATCTAACTACCACAGGAAATAGTATCTAGGGGTAAAAAATGAATAAATTACTTCTGTATAATGAGTGTGTTTTATTGATAAAATATCCCACATGAAATTATCCAGTATGAAACTGAAGAAATACTAAAATTTTACAATTAAAGAATTTTCATGATAGCAAAGACAAAAATAATATAAACAATACATTTATATCTTGATAGTTAGATATCAAGAACCCTGTGGGTTATCTCAACATATGTACATTTTTAATTCATCAGCCAGCAAGACTTAACACTTAAAATCAGATATAATTCAATCTATTTCAAAAGTGCAACACCAACTAGCTAGGTATGAGAGACAAATTGCATAAGCAGTTAATAAAAACAAACAATTTCGTTTTATGCGATAAAGCATTTTAATTTTTTTTAATTATGACGTATAGTATATGTAGTATAATGTATTTTATCTCCTGTGGCAACACTTGTTTTTTTTTACTTTTGGCAACACTTCTGTGTTGTTTACATTGATGTAACAATGTAGCTTTATCACCTCGTGGTTTTCCAGTTGATTAAAGCCTGAATCTAGGTTAATATGCTGCCATATTATTTAACATTTCACTACAGTATATAAACGTTACATTTCGCACTTAATTAAACTACGATTATTTATTGATTTCGAAAACCTCCAGGAAAGTTCTTCGAAAGTTATCGTGAATGGGAGAATTTAAAATGCTTCAAATCAAATCTGTGAAATTTATAAATATCTCTAAATACTTACTGTTCTCTAGCAGAGCATGTTGAGTTTTTAAAAATGCAAACCAAGATTTGAGAAAAAAGAATCAGCAACAAATTTAAACACATTATGGTGAGTTTTAATTTTTCATTGATGCATGAACAAAAGCATATAAACAGGAAAACCAACGTAAGTACAGCAGAAACAGCAATAAGATGCAATTATTTTGCATACGGCCGTTTCGAAGCTACAAAGGAGCTTCTTCATCAGTGCAACGAACTTAGTGGCAGCACAAAAAGTCGAAGACTAAGCAACCAGATCAGTGCACATTCACTTGCAAAGCGTGAAAAATAACCCACGAGTGCAAAGACACGAAGCAGCGGAGAGGCCGAAATGGGTCAAGCAGCGCCATCTAGTGGCAAAAAGAGGGGAAAAGTTGAAAAATTGAAGAAACAAGCAAACGCAGCTAAATTAACCCTTTCCACAATTGGGGAAAAAGAGGGGTGCTTGACAAATCATTAACCAAGGGACCCGAATTTTTAAAAACGTGAAAAGCTTCCCAGAAATCAAGATCGGCAGGCGAGCGACATTTCTGAATAATGGAGGCAGACGAAAAGTCAAATCTATGATTTAAAGTCCAGGCGTGTTGAGCAATGGACGAGCGATTTAACTCTTGCTTTTTAACATAACTCTTATTTGAGAGTTTTGGCGTAACTCTTATTTGAATGGACAGTAATTGAAGAATCATTTGTGCTAAATAAAATCCCATTTTATTTCTTTTTTGATCGCCCCCAAAAGGCACGTTTTCTTTCCTTTCTTTTTTCTCTGTGTGTGTGTACGCCTTTTTATTTAATTTACCCTTACGTCGGCTCATCTGTCTTTATACTGTTCCCCCGCTCATCGGTCTGACAGACTGCCACGCTATAAAATTAGGATATTTTCCTATTTGTATAAGTTTTTCGCAGCTGTAAGTCATTAATGCAAAACTACTGCCACCTCTCATTCTTGAAAACGGTAAATAAAAAATAGATTATTCAACAAAAATTTCAGAATCCGATTGCTCAATCTGTGATAGTGCGAGAGAGACCTAATGTCTGGTTCGTTGTAAAACAGGAGGAATTCTTTCAGCCATGCTACTAGCTACAGCAATAAAACAAAGATCTCAGAATGCATGCAGACTGACAGATAATTTATACGGTTCAAGGCTTATCGGTCAAACAGGCCGGCAAAAATTTAGTTCAAGTCTCATCGGTCCAACAGACCGACTATGTTTTACAAAGATTAAATTTACCGACAAAATACGAGGAGGCGAAAATCTCCGAGGTGATGTGCTTGAAGGTCAGGATCCGACTGAAGAACTCACAAACCCTCGACAGTCTGATCACCCCCACCAACGCCCCACCCTTCAGAACAGGTGCAACAGCAGTCTCCTGGACCAATGAGCCGACGTAAGGGTTAAAAACAAAAAAAAAATTTAATTTAAATTCTCTTAACTCAGCAATAAGTATAGCTTAAAAACCTCTATTGACCAATTTCACGAGCACCCTTACTCAAATTAATCATAGTCATCATTGGATAAGCCCAGGTACTCCGGAAAGAGCCATAATGGCGACAGTGAGTTCAAAACTTTTTAATCATGTTTTATAGTGTCCAAACTGCAATTTTCACACTGAAATAAACTATCGTTATCTACTTCGAAAGCCAACAGGAAAATTATTCAGAAGCAATCATATGTGTTGGAATTTTGATATGTTTTATTTATAAAAAGACAGATTTATAACTGAAATACAAGATAAATACTAGCCAATCAGAAGAGCATATTTTTTCTTTAATAGGCAAAAAAAAACACAAATAAAACTTACTTCAGCATCGTAAGTTTCATTTTTCATTCCTGCATGAACACATGCACATATAATCCCACACGGGTCGTATTAAAACGACTGCAAATGGGGAAGACTTCAAAGCATCTTGCCCTCGTTTTATTAAATTTAAATTCCCGCTGAAAAAAGAACAGATATCGTAAATTGTCGTCATTGCACACGGCAAACAGACACCGGAAATGAATTAATCTAAACAATCCCAAAATGATTTGGCATATTTGATTTAGAAGGTTACCATACAAGGGTTATCATAATTTTCTATTTCAATACGCTTATCGCCTACTAGGCAGTGTTTGGCAAAGTGAAATTTGAAACTGAATGATATTTATTGTTTTTCTCATAAAAAAACAGATTGTCCAGGCGTAATTTTTATCAAAAGTCGCAGATTTCAAATAAATTATGGTTTACATAGTAGGAATTTCTTTAAGTGTGGATAGGTTTCGAGCAAGTTTCCGCAAAAAAGGAGGCAATGCTAATCTCCATAGGGTTTCCTAGTTTTGCTCTCCAAAGGTTTCCAAGATGGCCGCCTCACTCCGATGGCGTATACCCCCACGCGGACGAACGCTGCGTCGTTCGAATTCGTGCTGATGACGTCGGCAGATGCACTTTTGATTTTGTTTAGATTAATGTACATTTTGATATCTTTATGAGAAGATTTGATTTGATCCGGTCATGCCGGAGTAATGTAAATAATTTGAATAAATCTATATAAAACTCTTAGTTAGAATGTACCGCGTGGCAGGACTTAGTTCTTTCGATTCGTCTACCCTTACGCTGAAAGAAGCCGAAAATTCAAAAGGGAGCTGCGCAATTGTCTATCTCCATACCGTGAAATCTACAATGACCTTGTAAGAACCAGCAAACAAATGAACATTACAGATTTTTTAAAGAGGATAGAAAGTGCAAAATATCTAAATGAAGAAAAAGGTTCTGAAAGTGAAGTAGATATCGTTCAACCGAAAATGTTTTCGTTTCATTGTACTGAGCAGCGATGAGGAAGAAATTTATTTAATGAAGGTCACATTAAATGAAAATAATATTTTTGGTTTCTTTTCGTTTTGTGTTATACATACATTTATATTTTTAAAAAATAATTTGCTTATATAAAATTTTTAAAAAAAGTTTGTTTTTAGTAAGTTTTTGGAAAGTAACACACCCCTTTTTTTTACTGGCTCTGGGTCTCGCATAACACGGTTTCACACAACACGGCATTTTCTAGGAACCTATGTGCCGTGTTATAGGTGGGTTACCTCTATATCAATTCTCACCACGTCATTATGATCTACCAGGACAAAAGAATAACAATGGCTAAGGGTACTGGTACCCTAATTATAATAAATTTAAAATGAAAGTGTAATTAATCCTGAACATAATTTATAACATCTTAGTTTATAGGTATATCAGTTCCTAGCACAAACTTTTTTAACACAACGATAACACAATCTGTTGATAAAAATCACATTAAAACTAAAACGTAATAAATATGGTTAAGCTTTATTTCTTCAAGAAAATTGTTTTATATGATTTATAGCATGTTCCAGAAGTGGGACATTGGTGGGAAACAATTAGTCTTTTCACATGATTTTATAAAATATGATTAACGACATTTAAATTCAAATCTCGATTTCTGTGCACAATTTTTTAGTAGCTGTAAGTAAATTTCTAAACGTTATTCAGAAATTACACAGGTAAAGCACAAAAATTGCCGGCACAAGATATGTGTTTCTGATTGTCTGAAAGCTTCAGAACAATGTGCGCGAGGTCCAGGAACTGAGTGGATTTTCGGTTTCATGCGAATCAAACACAAAGTTACTTCTCTCCGAAAATTGAGATATGATTGTTCAGCTGTCGTACCTCTGTGCAAATGTGAATGCAATATCCATCCAGCAGTGACAGCCATATTTAGAGCATTGTTGAAAAGATTCAAGTACCATTTTTGCTTCTAAACATAAAGTCAATATGATCCAAGAAGTCTTGTCTCGCAAATCCACACCTCCCTTTCCCTCACTATACATTTTTATCAGATATGGCTGAGAAACATCAGTTTTCTTTTTTCATGCTCTACAAAATCGCTTGGTTTTACAGTCGCACCCAGTTATAACGAACTTCAAGGGACCAAATGTTTAGTTCGCTTTTTCCGGTTGTTCGCTATACCCGAACCGTTAAGAGAAATGCTAGAGTTCACAAAATGTATAACTCATTAGTTGCAATGTGTATTGAATAATAATGTATTAAAAAATGATAAAATCTATCAAAAATGATAATGAATTAAATCGATTACATCAAACTGACACAATACTTATTTAATTACGTAAAATAGGAAAAGATCGGGACCAAAATTTTCGTTCGTTATATCCGTGAGTTCGTTGTATACCGGGTTCGACTGTACTGACAGGCTCATGCGTTGAATAATTGGGTGCTATAGGTACAACAGTACGGTCTTTCGAGCGACAAATGTAATATTGACCGTCACTTCAGTACTAAAAATTTCCTCTTTGCCATTTTGGGGCTTTCTTTGGTGATCTGAGAGGTCATCTTCCTGTCCGAAATTCCCGAATCGTGCCAGTTTCTTTGAAACCCTTTTCAGGCAACTCGGTAAACAGCTTATGTGATGAAAAAGAGTTGTCAAAGAAAATTTCATGCTTTTCTTGATTTCCAACAGTGGATAGAAGCTCTATATCCAAGAGGATCCAAGATATTTGCTAAATGTAATAGATATTCTATTGGGAAGAACTTGTGAACTATTTCAACTGGAGATAAGGTAACATTTCAGAAATATTCTCAATGCTATCAGGTTTTAGGATGTTTTTGAAACTTGCATTTTTCCCAAGAGATGTTGGATGTTTTTCTCTTTTGACTTTAGTTTTCGCTTTAAATTAGGTCTTGTCGTTGAAGTTCAAGGCACTTCAAGATCAAATCCGTCTTCATTAGATATTTCATTGACATCTATTTTTGTAGATATTTCGACTTGACCACAAGCATCTACGGCCAGGACAGGCCCAAAAATATCCTCATATATATATCATCTGTTAAACATCCACTTTCTTCTGGAGGCAGTTGACAAATATCCATACATTCTTCTTTTTCAGAATCATTAGATAATGTGTAAAAATAGTCGAGTGCCTTTTCAACAGTAGGAAATGGTATTGAGTGAGACATCTCATCACTGTAGCGTATCCTTACTAACAGAAGAAATTCGTAGAGTAAAGGAGAATAAAAAGAACTCCTTATAACGCTATTTTTCAGTATATGTGCCTCACCAGTTGAGTCACAAACGACTTCTATGAACAAACGCGTTTTTCAGGGGCAGCTATGCGTAATTCACTTCAGATCTGTAGTAGAATGTGTGTGAGAGGGAGAGAGAGGGGAGCAGGGGAATCGAAAGTAAGTCAAAGTAATAAACATCTTTCGTCGACGCTAACTAAAAGCTCTAGTATTCGAAATTTTTTATCAATATTTTTATGCACTGTATTCAAAAGAACTTTATCATATTAAAAAATTAACCTTTACACGCCAATGTTAAATTTCTGGAAAATGCAAATTTCTTACCTAATAGTAGAAACAAAATTAAAAATTTTTTGTCATAGCTTATGTTCTACCAAGAAAATGATTATTTTTAATGACTCTCAATTATAAAAACATTTGTTAAATTTTCATATTTATATGAATTTTTGAACTTCAGCGAAAATTTAGAAAGAAGCCGAAATTACGATTTCCCCCCTAGACACTATTTATTCTATCTATCTTTGTGAGAAAAGATTTATTCTATTTATCTTTGTGAGAAAAGATTCACTAACCTGACATCGATGCCAAAAATCACACCACACTTTCGTTCTACTTAATTATTTTTATAGAGTAATACGAATAAAGTTGTATTTTTCACAAAATTTTGAAGTTGATTTTCCATTTATAGAATATTGTCGTGTAAAAGGTTAATATATCTTATTCAGTTTCTTTTTCCTATTTTTACAGGTGCTCGGTACAGATTGTAAAAGGTGATACTAGAATGTTTATGGTGTCCACAAATTTAGGAATTCAACGTATTGCTGGCAGTTAATTATCCGATCACCGTGTACAGAAGCGTCGGCATGCCAGAAAACGAAATATAGTGTATTTCCAGTCTAAAATCGCATTCCAATGAGAGCCATTCCTGCGAGCAGAACCCTACTAAAGCCGAAGAGGAACTCACTCCATGTGACACACTTTCGATTTTTTTAAATATAAAAAGTTTCAGTGCACAGGTTCCCCTTCGCACCGAAGAAATTTTCGAATGTAATTTATGTGACAGATTTTCACAATTGGCCGCTTTAAATACACATCATTCGTACCACATTGCTGATAATATTCTCAGCACCCACACAGGAGAGAAACCTTTCGCCTGCACTGTATATGAGAAAATGTTTTCTGTACAGGATAATTTAAAAATACATCCTCGAACTCACGAAGGAGAAAAACCTTTAGCCTGCACTGTATGTGAGAAAAGATTTTCTCAACAAGTAGGCCTAAAGAGACATATCCGCACCCACACAGGAGAAAAACCTTTCGTCTGCCCTGTATGTGGGACCACATTTTCTGGACAGAGTAGTTTAAAAACACATCTTGGCATCCACACGGGAGAGAAACCTTTCACCTGCACAGTATGTGAGAAAAGATTTTGGCAACGGGGAAATTTACGGGAACATCTCCGCATCCACACAAGAGAGAAAGCTTTCGCCTGCATTGCATGTGAGATGAGATTTTCTGAACAGGGTACTTTAAAAACACATCTGTGCACCCACGCAGGAGACAAAACCTTTCGCCTGCGCTGCATGTGAGTAGAGATTTTCTGAACAGAGTTATTTAAAAAGACATCTGTGCACCCACACAGGAGAGAAACCTTTCGCCTGCACTGTATGTGGGAAAACATTTTCCCAACAAGGTAATTTAGATAATTAGATTAGGTTTGTCTATCTTTTAATTATTTTAAATTAATTTTTTATTATTTTATTAGAAGGGTTTTATACTCTTTTATATTAGATATAGTCTCAAATTTTTATGTATGAAATAATATAATTTCAATTTTGAACTGATCTCTTAGAAGTTGTTTAAAATTTATAAATTACATCAAGTCTCGTGTATCGAATAATGGACTCTACTGAGTCTTGCAATATATTTGGACAGGACTTGAAATCATCTGCTAATGTCCCGTTCGCCTAAGTGATAATGGACACTTCACCGAAGATTTTTGTGTTGCAGGGTCCAGAAGTCGCGACCAGGAAGTGGAGGTGGGAAAAAAGAGTCATTGTTTGTCAGTGGATAAAAGGTAACTCTGACCTGAACGGGCAGAGATGCCCCTGGGACAACATAATAGGACAATGTTTAGCTAAAGCGTTTACGGGGAAACTGGTGTGATGTTTAGAAGAAAGGGGATGCATTTTACGACTGCATTCCATCCCAACGTCCTATCAGTCTTTCTTTTCGAAAAGTAAAGAACTTCCTGCCTTTTGAGGGTTTAAATGGATTTTTTGGAAAAATGAAAGTAAAGCGAAGATTCTAAGCTGATTCTTAAATCCAGTGGATTGATTCTTTAAGGCTAAAATTTTTACATGGAAATAATACTTTTACTTTTGTTTTTGCAATATTGCAATATTGATACTTATAAACGGTTTATTCTTATAACCACTGATCGCTATAAGCGGTGGCTACTGTATATAGGAGGAGGTCCAAATATAGGCTAGGGTCTAAAAATGGTCTAGGTGTTAAAATACATATATATATATTTATAAATATATATATATATATATATATATATATATATATATATGTATATATATATATATATACATATATATATATTTAATACATATACATATATAATTATAATATATTTATTATATAGATATATATATAGATATATATATATATATATCTATATATATATATATATATATATATATTATATAATATTATATATATATATATTACATATATATTTATCATATAAATAAATATGTATATATATATATATATATATATATATATATCTATATATATATATATATATATATATATATATATATATATATATATCTATAGATAATATATATAGATAATAATATATAGATATTATAATATATATATATATATATATATATATATATAATTATATATAGATATATTATATATATATATATATATATATATATATAGATATATATATATATAGATAATATATATATATATGTATATATGTATATATAATATATATATATATATATATATATATATATATATATATACATACATGTATAAATATATATATATATATATATATATATATATATATATATATACATAAAAAAAGAAGTAAGCAACGATTTGCAATCCTACATTAATAACCCGCGGTAGTTTCGTTAGAAGAGACTACGTGAAATATTTTTTCCTTGTTCCAAACTGCAGAAATCGTTCGATATCGGATTTCTTTACAACTGGCCATGGGGAATTGTCATCCTTCCAGTCTTCATTTTTTAATAAAATGGGATCTCGAAGGCGACAGAAACTTCCATCTTCTTCTTTAAAGATCAATTTATCAACGTAAGTTTGCTTGCAAGATCTATCTAAAGTATTCGCATACTTTTATAACTTTATATCGAATTTGTGGTGAGCATGATCATAGAACGCTATGATAAGATAGCGGATGTTTTCCCAACCAGCATTCGGCGTCTGTAAACAGGCGCAAAGCCTACTGGAGAATGAAATGAGTGAAGGGCTGCGACGCCGAAAATACTGCCGAGTGCGAGAAAATCTCTGGATCTCCGTAAAGAATCGATCTCCTTACGTAATTGCTGGATTTCGACAAAGTGTCGGGAATCACTAGGATGTGTCGAAGTAGCGTATGAAATTTTAAAACATCATCTGCTCTTATCCCGTACCAAATCGCATTCCTCAGTGATTTGTGCTAGGGCAAGTTTTGCTGATTTTTAAATTTCAGGACGTGGAGAGATATAATATTCTTTAGTTTAAAAGATATTAATTTTTCCTCTCTTGTGCCTAACATGGCCTCTGTGACGTTTTACTTCCGTAACGTACACAGGAGAATATTCATACTTATCAGTGGCAACGGTATCGCTTTATGTTGTCATTTGCCATGAAGTTATTGCCATGATGTTATGGCTTCATGATTTTGCTTATTGTGTTCAATTCTCTGTAATCTAAATAATTAAAAGAGAAAACCGTTGGTGACAAAATTTCGCACCTTTCAGAATGGATCATGTACTCAAATAACATTGATCCAGGGACAAGAAAAATAAACAGTATTCTAGTAAGTTTAATTTTTACGTTATTATTTCTTTATTGTATGACAGAACTGTTTTGTTAAGATGTTGAAAATGATATATATGATTTCTACATTTTACGCTATTTTTTTTTTTTTTTTGAGTGAAGCTAAATGTTAATACAATACGTATACCTATTAAATCGTTAGGTACTGCATGTTCAGATATATAGTATGTTATTTTCAGCAAATTAGTAGATTATTACTTTCCGGTCGATGTTGGCGTGCTATTAAAATATATGCTCATCGATTTCTAGAGACTGCTAAAATTTGCCCTGATAATTTTATTTACAATTTTTATCTAAAATGTACAAAATATTTCATCATACAAATCAGACATACCGTGTTTAGCATTTTTCCTGGTTATGAGTTATACAAAAGTTTTTGAACTGTTAATAATTGCGGTAAAAAAAAAAAAATATACACGGAACAGATCCATATTCTGTGTCGTTCGGCTTGGAAGTTGTCACACTCCACCAAGGGGAGTTCACATTCAGGAAAATACTATTTCTTACTGTTTTAAAACTTTTAGCCTGACAATCGTCACTTTTTATGAAAATTCAACAATAAGTAGCTAATAAACGACATTAGAATGTTTTAATGAAAAAATATTGAATACATCATTTATCTGGAGTAAATAATTAAAATAACCCAAATATTTCCAAAGTGTCCAAAATGTTTCAATCGGTTTCTAAAAATAGGTCAAAATTTAAATTTTTTAAAAATATGTCATAGAATAGTGTGGAAACAAGAAATTACAAATAGAAGAATTATATTTTCATAAAAAATGTTAAAAGGTATAAAATAAACATGTAATTACTTCAAGATAGACACATAAAAATACAAACATTGTATAAAAATAAATATAGTACATAAAATTAAAAAGTTTGTAGCAAGATAATTTCAGCGTCTATAGAAGAATGAAAAAAAATTTTGACAATAGTATTACAGGCCAATTTTTAGAAAAAATTTAAAATATTTCCAAAGTATAAAAATCAATTTATAAAAGTAAAAATCCAGACATGAATAACCAAGGGTAAGCTCTGATCTTCCTGAATGTATCCCTCGAAAAGAAAGAAAATAAAAATGTTTTAAAAAGAATTCAAAAGATTTTTCATTCACTGAATTTATAATTTGTTATCGAAGGTAATTTCAAATGTCATTGGTTAAAAACATTTAAATCAATCATTCAGATTCGATTTGTTAAAACTGAAAAAAACCAACTGACATTTCTAAGATATAATCTCTGACATTTGGAGATGTAAGCATGGAGCTTAGCTGGATCAGGATTGCAGAGTATTAAGCCATTATACTGAATAATAAAACATTTATTATAAAGATTACAACCCATTTGTAGCAGAACATAAACAAAAGAACCACTTATATAATCACCAAATTCGAGGCTATAAAATGGCATTTGGAAATATTTTTTATCTTATGTTATTTGTGTCTGTATTCATTCAGTGTTAACATTTTTGATCATCATCATCATCTACAGCACTACAGCCTGCGACAGGCCCTGGCTGTCTCTAAAATGCGTCTCCAGCGTTCCCTATCCAGCGTGGTACCTTTCCAACCCCTTACACCAAGCGTTGTGAGGTCGCATTCAGCACCATCAAGCCACCTTGAGGGGGGGCGGCCCCTTTTTCTCTTTCCCTCTGGCACCCTGAAAGTTAGTATTTTCATGGGTAGCTTTTCCTGTGCTCTCCAAACGTGCCCCAACCATCTTAGTCGAGAGAATTTAATGGTTTTTGAGATTGTCGGTTCTTTGAATCTCCTCTCAAGTTCAAAATTCAAAAGTCCTCTCCATCTTCCATTGTCGTATACTGGTCCGAAAATAGATCGCAAGACCCGTCTTTCAAATACACTCAATCGGTTTTCAGTGTCCTTATTGAGTGTCCATGTTTCGCTTCCATACAGTACAACCGGCCGAATGAGTGTCTTGTAGATCTTCAATTTGGTTTTTACATTGAGGAGCCTTGACCTCAGTTGTTTTTTCAGGCCATAGAAGCATTTGTTTCCCATAGTTATTCTATGATTAACTTCTGTTTTAATAAAGTTATTTCCATTGCTTATCATGGTGCCTAGGTACTTAAATTAATCTACTCTTTCAAAGGAGTAGTTTTTTACATGAAATGGTTCTTTGCTTGAGTTATTAGTCATAAACTCCATGTATTTAGCTTTGCTTTCGTTGATGGTAAGTCCAATATCGGTTGCAGCATTTTCTAAAAGAATAAAAGCTTCACGTACAGAACTCCTTGACCTCCCAATTATATCAATGTCGTCTGCGAATGCAAGTACTTGGAGTGATTTGGTCCAAATAGTGCTTCCTCCATCAATTCTGGAGTCCCTAATTGCCTTTTCAATGGCAAAATTAAATAGTATACATGCCAAAGCATCACCTTGGCGTAATCCCCTTTTAGTGAAGAAAGGCTCTGATAGTTGGCCCATCACCTTGACCTGACATTTGACATTATTTAAGGTTGCTTTAACGAGGTTGATAAGTTATTGTGGTACTTTAAATTCCTTCATTGCGGTAAATAGCCTATCCCTTCTCACACTGTCATATGCTGCTTTGAAATCAATAAATAAGTGGAAGGTACTTATGTTGAATTCTCTGGTCTTTTCTATTATTTGTCTCAAAGAGTGAATAACATTTTTGATAACAAGATTTAATAAATAACTTTTATGCCCATCTTTCATTGCATGAAAGTTAACAGCGACAGCATAATATGTAATACTCCTAGATATTCATAATTTTAGGTACGCCATTCATTATAATATGCTTGTTTAAAGTTTTAAATCAATGTATTTCAAAGAAAATGATTTAAAAGTAGGATAGTTGATAAGTTGATATTTAAAATTTGAATTAAAACAGAAATACATTATTTAACATTTTGTAACTCTGTGCAATTAATATGTTTTATATAAAAATGTTTAATTCTCTCTACACAATGCATTCGAAAGATTTCTTCAGAAGAAACATTTCAAGTTTCATAAAATCTGTTTAAACTGATATTTATAACAGCCTTGATATGGTTTTTCAAATTTTTTTATTCTAAAAATTATACTAGGATCAGTTTAGAGCTAGATTTTAACTGTGTGTACTCTTATGTGCATATTCTTTATACTCAATAGATTATTTTGTACTGGTAAAATTTATAACTGTGATCTTGCAGTTCATGTCTAGGATAATATTTTAATATATATATTTTCGGTCCTTAAGATCAATGTTAGCCAAACTGATGTTTGTTGTATTAGGATTTATGTAGCCTATCCCCTCCTAGGGATAAAAAGTATTTAATGAATAGAAAGTAACTGTAGTAAAAGTGTCAAATATATAGTTTGGAAAATTCTGTTGCTCTTTATTTTTTTCACTGCTCCAGAAATGTGTTGTATAACAGTGCTGTGATGGAATATGCATGAAATGAATTATATTTCTAGATGGAAAAAATTAAAAAAGGCATTAGAGAATTTTATATTACACCATTTATGTAAAAGATAACTTTGCCCCTAATGTGAAAATATAGCCTGGTAAGTTTTCATTTTGCATGAGAGAAATTTGCTAAAACATTCTGTATAAGTTCTTTTTTGAAAACTATTTGAAAATAATATCTGAATAGAAGTCGATCATTTACCAGAAGATTTTTCTTTCCTTTGCAGTCATTTTTATAGCTTAGCATTTCATGTTGAAGTTTATTGCTCACTATCTCTTTCGTTCACAATTAGTTACATATAACTTTGTTTTAAATGTTACAGAAATCTTTTAAAAAAAATTTTCTTTAGAAGATTTTATGTGACTTCTACATTTTAATATTTCAAAATCTGGAAATTTCTACATTAATTCAATATATGAAGTTAAAAGTATAACAATAAATCACTTTGAACTGGGAAATTTGACATCGGAGTTCTTGTTATTTATGCTTTTGATCAGGGCCAACCTTATTCATTGTGGGGCCCAAATGCAGAAATTTTGGCGAGGTCCTTTAAAATTCTAATATACAATAAAGGAAAAAACATTTCATGTGATGTATGAAAGAGAAAAATTAAGAAGGTGGTCATATTTCCTGTTTTATGTACATTTATAAGAAAAGAAAACTAAGAAATAGCTAGACTATATATATTTTATTCACAGATCAAAACTATTTACAATCAAATTTTGCTAGATTTTTTATTTGCAAGATCATTTACAAATTGACTTAATTTTTATTTCCCAGTTTCTACATGCTCTATAGACAGTATTGCAAAGCTGTTGAGTCTCTCCTGCGATATTGTTGACCTCAGGTATGTTTTAATTGATATTTATGTAGAAAAGCTTAGTTTTCCCAATTCTATAGTTAAATGAATGGTTAAAAATATCCTTAAAGATATATATATGTATTTCAAAAGCCAGTAGATGTTATTTGTAGCAATTTTAGAAGTTTTATAGGATTCCCGAAACAATAGGTTTTAATACTTCCATTTCTTCTAAGTCTACATCATTTATAAATATCATTTGGTCATTATTCTGAATCATTTTTACATCTGTCAAAACTTTCTAGTTACGATGCATATTTTCTATGTTTATTCTGTGGAATTGTCTGGAATAAACTTCTCTAGCCTGTCTCGCTTTCTACGTTACTTGTTAAAAACAATGCACCTCAAGCATTTCTTTCCAGTTATGTATTGGTTCATCCACATACTCATAGTTAAATATTCTTTTCCATTTTTGTAAAAGTGTTTCCGAAAATTCATGACTGACTACTAAATAAGTCGCAAGCTCTGTGGCTGCAACTAAGACTTGTTCGAAACCTGAGTGGCTATCTTTTATCAGGCATTCTAGAAGGTTTCTAAATGATCACAGTACTTCATTTCAACCATATTTTAAATATTTCTTCGTGTTTGGCTCTGTGCTAGCTCGGGACCAGTTACATCTAATCCGAGTCGAATCAGATCAAAGCCTTTGATAATTAATTCTTTTTTTATTTTCTATCCTTTTATGCGTAGTATTCCTATGGCTGTGTAATGATTACTCATATTGTCTTAATTCTATGGTGGGTCTGTTATGAGTTTGGTTTCATAGACTTCTTAAAATTTTATAAACACTTGACTAGTTGCCAAAATCTGCTGTCTTGATTTAGACATGTAAATCTTTTCATCAGAAAAATTGTGGGTATTTTGTATCTTTCACTTTGCATGTTACCTAACCAAATCATCTTTTGGTAAGTCAAGTTTCAGTAGGTATTTCGCTTTATTAAACCATTCAACTATTTAAAGGAGTTTTTCAGAAACATTTAAACTTTGCAGGCCTCTTTTCACAAGAGAACCTGCAGTACTATATTCATGCAGTTGTATTGAGATTTGACTCCAAAGTGCCAATTTCGGTATTTTCTCCCTTCGATTCTTCAGTTTCTTCTGTGCAGAAGCTATACACTGCAAGGCGTGTATATATATTTACTTGCATAGCAGTGAAAATGCGGGGGAAGACAATTGTTCTTTACTTGCTACAAGAATAAGCAATAACTTTTTAGCTTGAAAAGACTTTTTAACCACCAGTTTTCTTTGTACTTTGAATACAATGATTTCTGATTCACAAAGTCTGTTGTTAGAAGAGATATCTGAAGTACAATATTCGTACTACTTGACCGAGACATATGCTGTATGGCAGCCCAAACCGTTGCGGAGATGGGCACAACACGCCTTGGTCCACATTGGGTTTGTTGTGCTATGATTTAGTCAGATAATGATTATACAATAGAATAATTATTCTTGCATAAATTTATTTTTATGAAATAAAAATTACAATATATTTATGACTTAAAAGTAAAAAAAACTAATGAATTTACCTGGAATTTACTAAACAACTTTTCTACTATTAGCAGCCCTAAAATCATCAATAATTGTGAAAAAGACCAATTTTGAAGCAGTGTATCATTCAATTGACAATTTGGCAAGTGACGACGACCTTTCTTGATTCATGATGGATCTCAAATAAGTCTTGATTAATTTTGAGAACAATTGTTCAGCCCTAGCTACAGATACTTGAATACTCAAGATAATTATCATAACCACGTAGATTTTTGGATAAACACAGTACATACTATTCTCAATCATGTACTTTAGAATGGCACAAACTTTAAGTGTTTAGGTATAGTTCTTCTAAACATCTTCATTTCTTGGTAAAGTTGTTCTGCTAGTATAACAGAGTAAAATTTTCCCTCACTTCACACAGTGAAAATTTCCTGGAGTTGCTGGTAACTATGGAGAATTTCTTCAGGTTTTTTCTTTAACTGATTTATGTCATGAATAAACCTAAAATTTCGTTCATATTTCTTCAGCTCAAAACCTTGAAGTACAGCCGTGTCAAATGTCAATAATCATCAAAAAATACTCTATTTTGAACATGTCTTTTGAATTTTCAATCCTGTCATCTGGTATTTTGTACTGAAAAAATGTTTAAATATTTTCTTCCTCTGAATTTCCTTAAATTCTTTTAAAACATTTAGTACTTCAGCAATTTCATTTGCAGTGATTATTGCTGGCACCATCCGACTGTATCTTTACTCTGCTATCCAAGTGTTAACCTGTAGAAAGTGTTTTATAGCTGAAAGCAGCTCCATGTATTTTCTTGGCCATAGCTTACTTATGAAGATAATTTTTGCCAATATATCATACCATGCTACTACTAAAATGTTGAATTCATGTAATAAAATTTAATTCATTAGCATTTAAAAGAATTTTCTTTCAGTCTCAGATGTCATTTAAACTCATAACAAAAATATGCATGTAAATGTGTACTTTCATTCGCTTGAACCACACAAGGCCCTAGGTTCTGCCGATTTTATCTCTATGTAGAGTTGCCACTGACAGGAGGCTTCCAATATGTTAAAAACCAAGGGCAAAAAAAAACAAAAACATAATCATTTCTCGGGAAATCAGATAATTCCGAATTATGTCTAGTTCCTTCTTGAAAATCTAACATGACCTAAGCATTGTAATTAAAAATAATCAGAATGTGTTATTTGTATTCATAGGTAAATATGCAGTTGTGCTCACAACTTAATACAAATTTATGTCCGCATATTTATGGTGTCATATGGCATTTTCTTGCACCTAATTTTACCACTTCTATATCTCATCTATTTATAAGTGATGATTTTGTTGAGAAACCTGAAAGTGGCTCTGAATTTTATAAAAATCTTTTAATGAAAACATGAAGTTTGTAGACAAAGTTAATCAAATGTGAATAAAATTACTTTGAATCCTCTCTCTCTTGTACTCTGTAATCCAATCACTTATGCTATAGATTGTAACTCTCTACCTCAAGAAATGGTTAGTTATATTTTTAAAGATCCAAATGCTCCTAATCCAAACCCTATACTCGAGATAATTTGAGTTTTCTGATTTTTTGCATTGTGGTATAAGCTCAACAATTCATTATTGTTAACTGCCTTATACCTGTGTGTAAATATTTGATACAGCAATGTGATTTAATAAAAGAACTTTGGCATACAATTTATTTTGAAAGTAACAATGACTTGTTTGTTAGGCAATATCTTTTTCTTTTTGTCACATTTGCTGGAAATAAAGACAATAAATGTTTTGCTATTATCCTCACCTGAGCTTATGTGTACAAAATACAGAAAAAATGTTTTCATATCCCAGAAAGGAAAAAATAGTTTGATGGGAAGTAATTTATAAAAAGACCATAACCCTATTTGTATATGACCTATACAGTTTAAATTTCATCATGTAGGGAATTTTATATGACTGTAGATTGTTTTTTTATTTACTTATTCCTAAAAAATTTAATTTGTGTGAGTATTACTGTTTTGTATACTATGTATATATGTTTCTTTAATCCCTGTTTTGTTAAATATAGTATTAAAATTTGCAGTTTCTCTCAGTGCATACATTTATGACTGAAGAATAAAATGTTCTATACTCTATCATGAAAAATGATTTATTGTTTTTTTATCTGAATGTTTATTAGGAGGATGGTGTGATTTTCTCTAACCAAGAAGTGTTATAATAGGTATAGTTTAATCTTCATCTCATTTCCTGTAGCGCTGAACTGTATTGTAGAGATCTGACCTAAATATTTCCAGTCTATGAGGAAATCATTTAACTTGATACAAAAAATGAAAAATGTTATGAGATTATCTTATCCTGTAAGAACAAAATGGTTTTCCAATATTCTCTGAATCACACTATCATTTTATTTATTTTATTATCGAGTAGAAAGGTAATTCGAGATAATCAATCTTATTCTACTTATTCTTAGTTTTTAATTTTATCTCTTAGCTTTTTTAGATTTATAGTAAAACTATTTTATTATTATCAACAAGTATCGAGAGTATTTAAAAGATAATACAAGTCAGTTCGCATTTTGGGTCCCAGTGTACATTTTTATAGGTATAGATCATTTTTATAGTACATTTTTGCAGAAATAGATCATTTATTTCTTGTACTTTTATTACATAGTAGTCCCCCTTTGTGCTTACATAGCTCGCTTAGTGAATGTATGCAATTCAGAATTGGAAAAAATGTTTGCGGTTCTTATCACCCTATCTCAAAGAATGTCATAAATCTCTAGCATTACTGTTTAGTCATGGACTTTGTTAAGGACTCTTTGGCCCAACATCCATGTGAATAAAGTAGAAAGTAAAGACTTTTATCGATGGAAATGCATAAATGAGCATTTATGAGAATAAAATTTAATATAGTATCTTACGTAACCATTGAATATCCATCCCTCAAGAAAGAGAAAGTTTTAAAAATGAATGCCAAATGAGGAAGACGTGCCGGAATCAGGATATATAAAATTGTTTGGAACGTTTTATAGAAAGGCCAAAATCCAAAAACATAATTTTTTAGAAAAATTGAACTTTAGTTAAAAATCGTTACATAAATTTCAACACATACCCCCCCCCCCCCCTCCGGAAAAATTAATAAATTTTTTAAAAGAATTGATAATATAAGATGTAAAATATGAGGAAAATATAATATACCAATATTTTTGAAATATAGAAATATAAAAAAAAAAATTACCAATTTTTTTTTTACAAATTTCGTTGATTCTCTGACACTTTAAATTAGCAAAAATCACCCAGCACTCCCACTTGACAACTTTTTTTATTCTGAAAAAAAAATTACTATGTGGGAAAGATCTTTGAAATGTACAAATAATGCTGTAAAGCAATATCTATCAATGCATTAGTCATTTATTACGAAGCGGTAAAGACATTTCGGTACGAAAAAATACCGTTCATAAACAAACACCCTCCCGCACATCATGAAACAAGCAAGTACGGTTACCTCAAAGTCTGCGGTTACCGCGTTGAAATTTTTACTGCCACACTTCACGCACTTTTGCGAGGATCGTACTTCAGCCGATATTTAAATTAGACCGATATATAATGTAATTATTTTTGTACTGAAGTGTGTGTGTGTGTGTATGTAATTTTTTTCCTTGTGACGGTGTGACATTCTCTCTTTACTACAATACCGAGCTGTGTCCAATCAGTATGTGACTGGTTGAGATTCAAGTCACTCCCCAAATTCATTCGGCATATTTTATTTACAACCTGGAGAGTACAAGAAAAAATTACAAAAATAAATTGCGGGAGAACTGACGGGAGTAAAACTTCTTTAAATAGTTCTGAATTAATATTTCTGTGAAAATTTAAAATTGTTCTCACAAGTAAGTTTTAAGGAGCGTTTGGATTTATTTTATTTAGAATTTTTATTGCGTGTTTATAATCTCGCAGTACAATATTTAAAAGGTGTCGGCCTGGAATAGACCTTATCAGTCTTGCATTCCTGACGTATATCTCATGGACAACAAGACGGCCACAGATAACTGTTTTGAAATGTTTGATTCTCATTATGTGAGGAATCGCATAAAAGCACTATTGTACAGTAAAGGAACGGAAAGGTTTTCAAAGAATTTATACTCTATGTCAATTCTAATGTATTATATACACAACATAAAGATTAAAATGTGGTGACAGTGTGGTAAGAAATATCTGTAGCCACCAAACTACAATCGAAACAAATATGCCTAAACAAAACCATAAGCCACGTATTCTTTCTTATTTCGTGCAATAATTTTGCATATTTTATTAGATTTAAAAACTTTTTAATCTATTGGTAACTGAGCTTTTTCATCAGATATTAATCTCTGGAATTTCTCGGAGCACTAAACTTAATTAACGATGAAATTTTTATGATTTACGGACGTCTAAAATCATTATAAAGGGGGGAAATATTAATATTGCTTATCCATTATTGATCGGGCCGATAGCAGTAGTTTTGTTGAGATTCCTACTAACCGAAATATATCAATTCTCATCACGTCATTATGATCTACCAGGACTAAAGAATAACAATGGCTAAGGAAACTGTTGTCCTAATTATAATAAATTTAAAATGCTCAATTTAATTAATCCTGAACATAATTTATAACATCTTAGTTTATAGGTATATCATTTCCTAACACAAACTTTTTTATATTGCTGTTGATTTCACGTGAAAAATACGAAAAGAGCGTGCTGGTACTGTGTTAAACTTTTTTACGCCGCACTATGACCGAACGACAACACAAACTGTTTATTGATAAAATTCACATTACAACTCAAACATAATAAATATGGGTAAGTTTTTTTTTCAAGAATATTTTATATGATTTATAGCATGTTCCAGAAATGTACATTGGCGGAAAACACTTAGTTTTTCACATTGTATAAAATATGATTAACGACATTTGACTTCAAATCTCGATTTCTGTGCACAATTTTTTAGTAGTTGTAAGTAAATTTCTAAACGTTATTCAGAAATTACACAGGTTAAGCAGAAAAATTGCCTGCTTAAGATATGTGTTTCTGATTGTCTGAAAGATTCAGAGCAATGTGCGCGAGGTCCAGGGACAGAGTTGATTTTCGGTTTCATGCGAATCAAACATTAAGTTACTTCTCTCCGAAAATTGAGATATGATTGTTCAGCTGTCGTACCTCTGTGAAAATGTGAATGCAATATCCATCCAGCAGTGACAGCCATATTTAGAGCATTGTACAAAAGATTCCAATACCATTTTTTACTTCTAAACATAATGTCAATATGATCCAAGAAGTCTTGTCTCGCAAATCCACACCTCCCATTCCCTCACTATACATTTTTATCAGATGTAGCTGAGAAACATCAGTTTTTCTTTTTTCATGCTCTACAAAATCGCTTGGTTTTACAGTCGCACCCAGTTATAACGAACTTCAAGGGGACCAAATGTTTAGTTCGCTTTTTCCGGTTGTTCGCTATACCCGAACCGTTAAGAGAAATGCTAGAGTTCACAAAATGTATAACTCATTAGTTGCAATGTGTATTGAATAATAATGTATTAAAAATGATAAAATCTATTAAAAATGATAATGAATTAAATCGATTACATCAAACTGACACAATACTTATTTAATTACGTAAAATAGGAAAAGCACGGGACCAAAATTTTCGTTCGTTATACCCGTGAGTTCGTTGTATACCGGGTTCGCTATAACAGGTTTTGACTGTACTGATAGGCTCATGCGTTGAATAATTGGGTGTTATAGGTACAACACTACGGTCTTTCGAGCGGCAAATGTAATATTGACCGTCACTTCAGTACTAAAAATTTCCTCTTTGCCATTTTGAGGCTTTCTTTGGTGATCTGAGAGGTCATCTTCCTGTCCGAAATTCCCGAATCGTGCCAGTTTCTTTGAAACCCTTTTCAGGCAACTCGGTAAACAGCTTATGTGATGAAAAAGAGTTGTCAAAGAAAATTTCATGCTTTTCTTGATTTCGAACAGTGGATAGAAGCTCTATATCCAAGAGGATCCAAGATATTTGCTAAATGCAATAGATATTCTATTGGTAAGAACTTGTGAACTATTTCAACTGGAGATAAGGTAACATTTCAGAAATATTTTCAATGCTATCAGTTTTTAGGATTTTTTTCAAACTTGCATTTTTTCCCAGCGATGTTGGATGTTTTTCTTTGTTGACTTTAGTTTTCGCTTTAAATTAGGTCTTATCGTTGAAGTACAAGGCACTTCAAGATCAAATCCGTCTTCATTAGATATTTCATTGTCATCTATTTTTGTAGATATTTCGACTTCATCACAAGCATCTACCGCCAGGATAGGCCCAAAAATCTCCTCATATATATCTTCCTCATCTGTTAAACATCCACTTTCTTGTGCTTGCAATTGACAAATATCCATACATTCTTCTTTTTCAGAATCATTAGATAATGTGTAAAAATAGTCAAATGCCTTTTCTACAGTAATGAATGGTTTTGAATAAGACATCTGATCAGTGTGAGATATCCTTACTAACGGAAAAAATTTGTAGAGTGGAGGAGAATAATAAGAACTCCTTATAACGTTATTTTCCAGTATATGTGCCTCACCAGTTCAGTCATAAACGAAGTCTTTGAGCAAACACATGATTTTCAGGGGCGTAATTCACTTCAGATCTGTAGTAGAATGTGTGTGAGAGAGAGGGGGCATGGGAATCGAAAGTAGATCAAAGTAATAAACATCCTTCGTCGACGCTAACTAAAAGCTCTAGTATTAGAAATTTTTTATCAATATTTTTATGCACTGTATTCAAAAGATCTTTATCATATTAAAAAGCTAACCTTTACACGCCAATGTTAAATTTCTGGAAAATGCAAATTTCTTACCTAATAGTAGCAACAAAATGAATTTTTTTTGTCATAACTTATGTTCTACCAAGAAAATGATCATTTTTAATTCCTCTCAATTGTAAAAAACATTTGTTAAATTTCGATATTTATATGAATTTTTAAATTTCGGCGAAAAGTTAGAAAGAAGCCGAAATTGTCATTTTCTCCCTAGACACTATTTATTTTATTAAAGTAACATCGATGCCAAAAAATCAATTCATACTCGTTCTCCTTAATAATTTTCAAAGATTAATACAGATAAAATTGTATATTTCACAGAATTTTGAAGTTGATGTTCCATTTATGGAACGTTGACTTGTAAAAGGTTAATACATATCATTCAGTTTCTTTTTTCTGTCTTTACAGGTGCTCGGTACAGATTGCAAGAGGCGATACTAGAATGTTTGTGGTGTCCACAAATTTAGGACTTCAACGTATTGCTGGCAGTTAGTTATCTTATCATAGTGTGCAGAAACGTCGGCATGCCAGAAAACGACATATCGTGTATTTCCAGTCTAAAAGGACATTCCAGTGAAAGCCATTCCTGCCAGCAGAACCCAAATAAAGCCGAAGATGAATTCACTCCGTGTGACACATGTCCAATGAGTTTCAATATAAAAAGTATCAGTTCACAGGTTCCCCTTCCCACCGAAGAAATTTTCGATAATATTTTTTGTGACGGAAGATTTTCACAGTTGGCCGCCTTAAATACACATCATTCGTACCATATTGCTGACAATACCCTTAGCACCCACACAGGAGAAAAACCTTTCGCCTGCACTGCATGTGAGAAAAGGTTTTCTGTACAGGTTGGTCTAGAAAGACATATCCGCACCCATATAAGAGAGAAACTTTTCGCCTGCAGTGTATGTGGGCAAAAGTTTTCTTTCCGGAGTAATTTTAAAGTACATCTCCGCACCCACACAGGAGAGAAACCTTTCGCCTGCACTGTATGTGAGAAAAGATTTTCTTTACAGGTCGTTTTAAAAAAACATCTGCGCACCCACACAGGAGAGAAACCTTTCGCCTGCACTGTATGTGAGAAAAGATTTTCTCAACAGGGTCCTCTTAAAACACATCTCCGCACCCACACAGGAGAGAAACCTTTCGGCTGCACTGTATGTGAGAAAAGATTTTCTCAACAGGGTTCTCTTAAAATACATTTCCGCACCCACACAGGAGAGAAACCTTTTGGCTGCACTGTATGTGAGAAAAGATTTTCTGAACAGGGTTCTCTTAAAAACCATCTGCGCACCCACACAGGAGAGAAACCTTTCGCTTGCACTGTATGCGAGCAAAGGTTTTCTTTTCATGGTAGTTTAAAAACCCATCTCCGCATCCACACGGGAGAGGAACCTTTCGCCTGCACTGTATGCGAGAAAAGATTTTCCCATCAGAGTGCCTTAAAAACACATCTCCGCATCCACACAGGAGAGAAACCTTTCGCCTGCACTGTATGTGAGAAAAGATGTTCCCATCAGAGTGCCTTAAAAACACATCTCCGCATCCACACAGGTGAGAAACCTTTCGCCTGCACTGTATGCGAGCAAAGGTTTTCTTTACATGGTAATTTAAAAACCCATCTCCGCATCCACACGGGAGAGAAACCTTTCGCCTGCACTGTATGTGAGAAAAGATTTTCTCAACAGGAAAGTCTAGAAGGACATATCCGCACCCATACACGAGAGAAGCCTTTCGTCTGCCCTGTATGTGGGAAAAGTTTTTCTGGACACAGTAACTTAAAAAAACATCTCCGCATCCACACAGGGGAGAAACCTTTCGCCTGCACTGTGTGTGAGAAAAGATATTCTATGCGGGTGAGTTTAAAAAAGCATCTCCTTATCCATGGAGGGAAGACTCTTGGTCTAAACTAAATGCGAGAAAACGTGTTCTGATCTCTATCATGTAAAAAAAGACATGTTCTTACCTACACAGAAGAGGAATCTGTCGTCCTCACTGTGTGAGTGAATAGATTTCTTTCCAGTGTGCTTTAAAAGCGCATCTGCCTACCCTTTCAGTGATATAACCCACTTTCTACTATCGTACGAGACGGAATTTTTTGTTCCACCGAGGGGAAAATAGCGCTGAAAATCGAATTCAAACTCAGGTTTGACGGTGTTTATTTAAAGGCGATATCACACGTAATTATATTTTGGAATTTATTTAGTGTTTTAGGACATTATTTTTCTTTTGAAATTATTTGTAAATACATCAATGCGCTATCTGTCTCGACCCATGATTCTGAATGAGATGGTTTACCCACCCAAATAATTGGAGAAAAAAAACTTGTCATACAAGTTTGACATGAAATGTCACTTTAATAGTTTTTGTTTTTGCCTAATATAAAATTATAATTTTAAGAATTGACTTTTTTCTACATCTGCTGTGAATGGGAAATGAATATGTATAATGATGTATAAATAAATATTTTATGTCTTTATATCGAGATTTAATTAATTTCTGCTTTTGTCTCGGTTTTAATTATTTTAAAGTAATTTCGCTTTTGTTAGAAATGTGTTTTGTAATGTGCAGCCAAAGTAATATTTAACGCATGGCGCATCTAATTATACTTATATATTAGATATCATCTCAAATTTTTATGTATGACATGTATAATTTTCATTTCGAACTCTTGGAAAATGTTTATATATTACACCATGTCTCGTCTATTGAATAATGAGCTCTTTACTGGGTCTTGGAAGATACGAGGGTCGTTTCAAAAGTAGTAATGCACAAGCCAGCGCCTTTTCGCCCGGTATGATACGAAAAATTCGCCATTTGCAGTTGAGGACTAGAGGAATATTCACGTGTCTGGAAGTTTTCTAGCGTGTTTTGTTTTGAAGGGCAATTTTCTGAAATTGAGTCTGCGGGCGTCTCGGGGAATGTGAGTGTAGAAGATGAAAGATCACATATAAAGCTTGAAATTTTGTGCTCGGTGGGTTCCTCGCTTCTGGACATCTGAACAAAACCAAACTTCTGGACGTTGCATTGTTGAAACATTTGCTCAGTCGACGTTTTTCTTTGAAGAGCTTTCTTAAGCCGTTACCCGAGTCATCAGAGTATTCGGCAAAAGGAGCTTGCAGCAAGGAATAAATAATTTTCCTAGATGTTGGGACTCTGTTATTGAGAAGCAGGGGACTATATAGAGGGACTGTCGAGTGAAATTTTCAGAAATCAAATATGTATATGAAAACTAATTTAGTGCGCATTACTTCTGAAATGTCCCTCGTATTTAGACAGGAAACGCGATGCTTTCACTCTGAGAGCGGAACCGGTAATGAGAGAGAGCAAACCTTTGGATGTGACGTTTCACAATTTAAGACGAAAGTCTGACTGGTATTTAAATCAAATTTTTATGAATTTTTAGCAAATTTGCTGGGCAGCTGACATATGCGATAACTTTTGTGTCTTCATCAAATTAAATTTAATATTATCGTACGCGAAAATACGCGTGTATCTAAAATTCGTATGAATGTGGAAGCATCAGTTAGAAAATTTATTTTGCGAAAACGACGTGGTCTAAAGGAAATATACTATCTACCTTTAAGAAATTTCAGAACTGCAAGAATATCATTTCGAATTTACAGTTAGACACTTTTGAGGATAAAACTTCTGCGTTTGTAAAGGATTTAAATGAATGTTTTTTAAACAACCCGTACAAACAAAAGGTGGATATCCGGCATAAAAACATAGAAATTCACGAAATTCAGGTGATCTAGAACAGTTTCGCGCAAAGTATTTTCATTTGCGACCCCCTATTTTGTGTAAAATTTTGTCTCGATCCCTGGATAGACAGTAGACGTTTTGTTTAATCGTCAACGAAGTTACATTGAAATTCTTTCTAGGATTTGCTCTTACAGGGTGTTTTTAAAAGAGTGTCGTGACGTCATCGATTGAAACAACGCCTTTTTAAAATAGCGCACCAAACTAATAAACCATTATAAAAATGTTATAAAAGTTATAAGATCATAAAAATCAGTTAATGAATCAACGCATAATTTTTTGAAACAATGCTTTATTTATGGATATGGGTATAAATATTTTTTTAGTGAAAAATACTTTTTTAAAACTTTTCATCATAAGAAGTCAATGTGAAGTATGTGCTTGCAAAGAGCTCATGATTGCTTCTATGTTCGGATCTGTATTGGAAATCGCAAGCCGTAAGTCATCCTCTGGAACCAATCGAGAGCGATATCTTGATTTAATGGAAACTAATTTTGAAAAGCCGGATTCACATGAGTAGGTCGATGCAAACTGAAACAAAATATTGATTGCCTTTCTCTTCAAATCGACATATTCGTTTCCAATCGATAACCAAAATTTTTGGCAAGTCAGAGAGTTAAATAGAATGCGCAGTGTTTCGTCGCTTGAAACATCAATTGACTGTTCTTTTTCATTTAAAGGAATATTGGTAATAATAATATCAAACGAAAATGGATCACGGATCCTACCTAATTCATTTTCTGGAAATTTTTCGTACCGTTTCTTAAAGTTTTCAACCAATTTTATCAAATGTCGGGAAATGGTGTTTTTAAATAACAAGAAATCTATATTATTTTCTTTAGTAAATTCTGAAAAGCACGGGAACATGTCTGTGTTGTTTTTGTTCAATTCCCCTTGCCAAAGTATGAGCTTATTCTTAAAAGCTTCAATTTTACTGCTTAACGTTAAAATGTGTGTAGACTCTCCCTGTTGACTCATATTCAGATCGTGCAGTTTTTCGAAAATATCAACCATGTAACTGAGTTTTTCGAGCCAATCTTCATTCATGAATGAACGTGCCAATATATGTTTCTTTTCCGCCAAAAATGTGTAAACTTCGTTTCTCAAATCCAAAATACGTTGCAATATTTTGCCGCGTGAGAGCCAACTCACTTCGGTATGTACTAATAATGTCTCATACGCAGAACCAATCTCATTACAAAGTATTGCAAAAGAGACGACTCTTTAGGCTACTGCTTTTAATGTAATTAATTACAATTTTTATATATAATAGACGTTGTCTCTGTATAACACTTCCGGACTGTACTCATCTTTCAATTGAAGCCCTCAGTAAACAAACGGCCAGTTAGGCTTAATTTCAATTTCAGATGTGGATCACAATTTTTTCTTACCTAAAGACTAATATCTTCTCCATCAAATCACGTTTGATCAGCCTATTTTTCTATAAAACATTCAGAACTAAAAAAAATTGGATGTTTTTAGCTGTATATTTAACAGTTTTTAAAAATCTGTTTACTTTTGCGATGAATTCTGAAAGTAAACAAACTTGAATGTGAATGAATCAAGTGTATCAAGTATTCATATCGCGTAGTGAGATGTAAAATCTGCATGGCAGTCTACTACTCCAATCGCATGAAAAACTAAATAAATAAAAAATAATGAAAGGGTTTGCTTTTACAAGGTGTGGATTAAATGCAATATTGTTAGATAATTCGGGATATTTTTTAACTTTCATATAATTTTTCCATTATGACGTCATTATTAGTATTATGACTAATAAGGATGCCCGTTAAAGCTTTCTCAGGAATTGTTGTACATGTTTTCATAAATACAGTTTCATTTGTCATACGTTCAGCGCGTCTTTTTAAAAAAAATTCAGGTTTATTTGCATATTCTTTATGTTTAGTTTCCAAATGTCTTTTTAATTTAGCAGGTTTAAAACTTTCCTTTGCTAATTTATCCGAGTAATTAACACACAACGGACGTTCTTCCCCATTAACAACGCAAAATGTAAATCCGTATTTAATAAACTCTTCTTGATATTTTCTCAATTTTTTATTACATAACGCATTTCGTTCGATATTTTTTGAAGTAGAAACAGTGCCACTGGATTCATGTTTGTTTGGGTTTTCATCCACAGTTTTTCAAAGTTTATCAGATGTTGGTCCATTATTCTCATTTGTATTGTCATTCTTTTCATTATCTGGACGTTGGGCACCTATTTTTAGCCACTTATCCATTATGAGGGTATTAAAACTGAAACAAAATTATAAATAAACAATATTTCTATATAACAACATTAAAAAACGGAAAGATTTATACAAAAATGCATGCAAAATATTTTAGAAAAAACATTTCCTTTATTAACATTTTTATATCTATATTAATTGTTTAAGTAATTGATATTATTGTACTCCGAGCACGCTACTAAACGCTCCGATACTGAAAAAATAAGTTATGTACATACCTGATAACAAATTAAGCAGAATTAACAAAAACAGTATATAAACCAAAACACAATTGAAGAATGCAGTTGAATCTTCTGATTGTCAGGCTTGGAACGTCTGCTTTCACTTCGCTGCTGTTGAGATATGGGGAATTCGTTGGCTGGCTGCCAACGGTCTCTGGCGTTGCGCGGCGGCCATATTGGTTCTTGATATTTAAATAGGGAATTCGTGTTTCTGCTGTCTACCTTTTGCTTTGCGTAGGAGTGAGCGAGAATGCTGGCATTTGTTATAGGTGGAAGTGAGCAGCCGATACCGCGGATCACTCTGCAGGATAACGAAGCCACGTGATAGCGATCGCGAATATAATAATTGTCAGTTTCTTCGCTTGTATTATTTCCGTTCTTTGAAATGAATAATTGTAGATTATTCATAAATTTGAATTTCTTTGAAATTGGCGACCCCCAAAAATTTTCTCGCGACCCCCGGTTTGCGCACCGCTGATCTAGAAGATGATTCAACAATAGAACTTTAATGTCGCAATTTGTGAGGAGTTTATTTTTTTCGGAGCCAAATATTTTTACAAAACTAGTCGGACCCCGTTTTCCAGTTGTCACTCGAATCAATGCATCAGGAAGTTTAGTCAATGGCAGTACAGAAAATACACTCGAGCTACTGTTTATGCTATTGTGAGCGCATGAAAAATGAGTGATTTTAGAAAACAGAAGAATACATCCCTCAAAATTACGAACAAATGACAGTGAAATTTTGTTACATGGACGGAACATGCGAAGACGAAATAATTACATCGATAGAGAATTTATATAAATTCAAATAGAATAATTTAATTAATTATTTCCTCGTTGATAACAGTTTAAAATATGAATGTAAACAATTCGTTATCGAATCATTAATTTAACGTTAATTATTCAGATTGCTTTGGAGTTGGTTTTTGATCACACAAGTGTTGTTGATAGTTGACTTAATAACGGATTTAATGAGTTGATATGCTGGAGAATATATTACTTAGCGGATATATTTTATAGGATTAAAAAGAGCTCTCGAATATCTCCTAAAAATTATCGGCTTTAAGTAATAGCATATGTGAACAAACAGCATGGAAGTTGTCTTCAAATTCATGAAAGACGGAAATAGTTACGATTTCTTGAACACATCGGAAATTTTATCGCTAACATGAGTATTCTACGAAAACTCTTGTAAACATATTTGTATTTCACTACAAACACTTTACAAACTTTAAAATTTGTATTTTCTCGCATTCAGCAACATTACAGCGAAGTAAAAGTGTAACATAGGTTTCCCGAGAGCAAAGGCATAGTTCACACCGAGAGGCCAATTTTTATGACCAACTGACAGTTTTTCGCAAATCAGCCACGACGTCACGCTATTGCCGCTTGTTGAGGCTGGTATAAAAAGGGATTGGGCTAGGTGACTGCAAAGACAGTCGAAGTCACCTGGGAAGGAATGGGTAGAAAACGCAATTTAACGGGGAACGGTTGTGGGTCCTAGAAACAGTGCGGCGAGCACCAAGGAAACTGCTTCGCTTGAGTAGAGTGCGCGATAGCGCAAGTTTAAACGCCTCCAGTTCGCATAGAATCGCAAGGACTGGACATTAAATGAATGGAAAGGGATAATGTGGTCCGATATATCACGTTTCCTACTACACCATGCAGATGGCAGGATGCGAAAACGGAAAAATCGGCATAATACCATTTACCCTAAATGCATTGCTACAGCACTTCAAGTTGGTGGATGCAATGTAATGGTTTGGGGAATATTTTCCCGTCATTGTTTCAATCCATGTGGAAAAGCATCTGAATGATTTTTGCTGACCAAGTACATCCAGTTATATTAAGGATTCACTCCACTGCAGATGGATACTTCCATGAAACAAAATTCACTTCGTCCACAAATGTTTCGAAGAGCTTGATGGAGTCTTCACCTTCCTTAGAAGGTCTCCACAATCTCCAGTCCTCAATCCAATGCAGCACTTGTGGCATGGGGTCAAAAGGGGCATCAGGCAGCTGGATTCATTCAATCTTAGAGAGCTGAAAAATGCTGTTTACCGGGAAGAGTCTCAAATTCCTCAAGCCATCTTCCAACTTCCCAGAGTCCATGTCATAGCGAATTGAAAGAGAGCAAAAGGTGGCTGTATGATGCGGTGGTCATAATAAATTGGGCACCTATGAGTTGTGATTGAATAACTAGCCAGATGCAAACCTTTATGGTGGATTCTTTCTAATTCCAACTTTCGAATTAAATCAATTTTTTCGAATTATTTTAATTCTAATTAAAACTTTCGAAAATTAGATCATGTAATAGGGAATTTGTTCGTTTTGTAGTAGAGAAATTGTTCGATATCAGGAGATGCCGTCGACGATTAAAATTTCACGGTGTAAAACACCTTTGTGTAGTATAAAATAGTTCCGCTGCAGGGAGATGATGCCGACGAAAAAGTCTCAATGCGTCAATATCTACAGTTGAAGTCTCTCACGGAGATGCTGAAAAAATTGTACTAATGAAGACTGTCTCTTACGGCTCCGGTTTGTAGTGAAGAAAGATGGAGGCTGGTTTCAGGAAGCATTCCGTACACCGGAGAGTTCAGTTGATTTAACAGGCACTCGTGGGGCCATTCTATAGTCCTGAAAACTGCAGCTGGAACGTATGAAGCTGTGCACTCGCAGCATAAAAAAAGGATGTTCGACACCGGATACGCAGAAGAATACACGAGATTTCTATTGTCTTTACGGTCATGTCATCTAACGACGAAAACCAAGTAATTCGAATGGTATCTAAAAAAAGTTCTTTGACACGTAACTGCGTTGTGAACGTATAGGGAAGAATTTCAAAGTTATGTTCCGTTGTAAAACAAATGTCCTTCGTCATACCATTCTTCTGGGAAAACACCGATGTCTTTAGGTAAAGAAATAATAATTGCAGGAAAACAAATACTGCAAAGTGCGTTAACGCTGACTTTTATTTTAATTTAAAAGAAATAATATTTAACAAAAGAAATATTCATTCACTTGATTATAGCAATTCGTACATAACATTTAGTAGAACAAGTAGCTGTTATGATTAAATTTACTAATGATTAGACACAATTATATTTCATTTTATTAAGAAGGCTAACCAACTCTACACATAGTGTAAAGGAGAGTGATCGTATAGCATTCTTTACTTAAAAAAATATAGACAGGCTAAAATGTTAATATGGTGATATGACAAGAAAACCAACTCAAAACGACAGAATTCTAGGTTAGAGGCAAACACAATTTATTAGATTTAAACACATATTAAAATATCTATTACACTTATTAACAATGCCTCATTAATTTACATTTTTTAACAATTGAAATATTTACAATATACATTTTACACTACAGGTGGCTGGTGACACATTATTATTCCCTTATTGTCTTAAATGAGCTCAAAAAAATAGTTATAATGAAAATGCATATTACCTAAAACCGGCTGTATTTTAACTAGAAAAGGGAAGAGGTTGAAAAGGGAAAGAAAGGGTAAATAGAAAAGAAATAGACAGAGGCATGCCCCGTGATGATAAGCTTTGACTACATCATTACGTCCTCCAGGCCTTGCATGCAGTCGGCGGATGGTTCATCTCTCTCGCTGGGGGCATCATCAGTCACGGCGGAGACCAAGAGAAGCAACAGTCAAGCATAGCAGACAGCGGGGAGAGTGTCTCCTCGAGAAGAGTGAACTCACACGCAAAACTTTTTTTCTCCAAGAAACCTCCGCGCGCTTAGCCGGGCGACGAAAAGGAGTTCCTGTGCGAGCCGATGCCCCTGGGTACGACACACGTTGAAACTGGGAGCATTGTTTACCCAACTTGTTGTTGACAGCCATATATTTTTTTTTCTGCAACAAAACTTGGCTTTTTATTAGCTTTCTTTTTTCGTTTAAATTTATTTCGCTGCGATTGTTGACGGCACCCAGCGCTGTATCCATCCGCGAGCGGGGCCGGTGCTCCTGGAAGGGGTGCAGGGAGCCTGCGCTTCTGTGGAAATCATCGACATTCCTTTGGGCTGGTTTCGATATTATTGCCTTCCCCCTCAAGTGGGGATCAAGCAACGCACGGTCGACCCGAAATGGCAAAACAAGATGTATCGGATTTCTGCATAGCAACCGCAAGATAGGAGTTAGTTAGAAAATTGTGGGATTTTACGGGATAAGAAAAAAAAGGATATTTGCATTTCTATTTTAAGATTTAAATCTTTCACCAGCCCACCAAACACTGAACGTAAGCCACCACCTTACATATTTTTACTGAAGTGTGATTATATATTACACATTACGGGCTCTCAATCAGCATAACAACAACAAACATATAAATTTGGTGAACACTGATCTTAAGGACTGAAACTATATATATTAAAAAATTACCCTAGACATGAACTGCAAGAGAACAGTTATAAATTTTGCCAGTACAAAATAATTATTGAGTATGAAGAATATGCAGGTACATAATTAAAATCTACCTGTCAAACTCAAGATCTGAACACAAGATCTTTGAAATATCCCCAAAGGAAGAAGTCGCATGGGGACCTAAGAGGGTAGCTGTGTAGGACCAAATCATCGGCTGCACTGCGACCAATCGGATACACAGCTACCCTCCTAGGTCACCGGACTTAACCCCGTGAGACTTCTTCCTTTGGGGATATATCAAAGATGTTCACAGATATATGCAACTTGTTGAAAGTGCATTTCTCTCAACTGAACTTTTTTTAATGTTTTTAATATCATGTTTTTTTAAAAGTATTACAAAATGCGTAGAGCATTCTCGCATGGATGGTGACAGTTGCAAAGTGGCCATTTTGTCATCTCCGTGAACTTTAAAATTTGTAGCCAAATCTATTTTTGTGCGGTCAATTTTTTATGCGATTTGTTTTGTGAAATTTTTTGGAGCGATTTATGCAGGGATCCAGCTTTGCAGCAAATTAGAAAAGCATTTCTCTCTGTTCTAAAAAAAAGTCATTCCCGCCGCCGCTGTCAAAAGATTGTCACGCTATCTCCTCCGAAACCGCCGGGGGTATGGGGTCGAGACCGATACCAATAGATGCAGAAAAATGTGGGGAACAAAGTAAGACATGTCTCATTTTTGTCATACTTTAAGCTTTTTTTATTATTTCATGTTTTGCAGGAAAATATTGACTTTTTCATCTTCATATTACGATAACTCGCCAAAAAATGATCTTAGAATTTTGATCTTTTTACAATCTAAGACTACGGACATTTCGCTTTCAAACTAGACCTCATTTGTTTAAAAATGTTTTTAAAACAGACTTATATTTTCATCAAAAGATGAGACAGTGTTTCGAGAAATATCGTCACATATGTGGATGTCATATCGATGCTCCTCGAGTTCTTATCTTACAAAGAAAATATTGACATCATCTAGAAGCTGAAAGCTTTCTTATGCACATGAACCTCCTTTCAATTCTCTATCTTAAAATTTTGATTTTTAATTGAATTTTAAAGCTGATAATTCAACAGTGATTCCCCTTCGCATAAGGGTAACAACAGTAAATGGATGGAAGCTGTTGCATTGACCGAGAATCACCCCTATGAGTCTCGCTATTAGCCCTAACAGAGGAGTGAGCATAGGAGCGAAGCCCCTAGTTCTCAAAATAGAGAACAATTCTGAAAGAAATTTCAAATTGCAAAAAGAGATTCGATCTTGTATATCTGGCTATCGCGACGTTTACATTCCGCTGTTAAAACGACCGTCGTCGCAAAAACTCGTCACCCACTACATGGTAAAAAAAAACAAATCAACTCTAGCGTCTTCAAGTGACGAAAGCGATTGCGGACCAGTTCATCACAAGAATTTGCGCGTTTTGGACTACGACGAGTAGTATCGAATGATGTACATTTTAAAAATTTCTCCATGTTTAAAATGAGAAATTAAATTATTTTAAACTACTCGTTTCCATGTGTAATTTAATTATTTATTTTGTTGGGAAATCAATTTCTAGCTATTTCGTAAAGCTTTGACCTATTTTCTAAGTGAGACTTTTTTTATGCGGTCCCTCTCCACGGCATAAAATTTTTTTTTCTTTAATATGTTGTGAAAAATTATATATATATATATATATATATATATATATATATATATATATATATATATATAAATATATATATATATATATATATATATATATATATATATATATATATATATATATATATATATATATATATATATATATATATATATATATGAAATAATTTTCAAACCTTTTCATTATTATTAAAACGTCAATCTAAATTCTTTCACCCTTTTGCAATAAAGCATTACCCCTCAAATCCAACCAAGATAATCTAGTAGTTTTTCCCCTGACGCCACGTGCGGCCAAAACTTATGCAACGAAGAAACTTCTACGACGTTCGAAACGCCACCCCATATGACGCAACATAATCACGTGTCCGTTTCTAACCAATTAGAAGTTTAATAGACCCGCACTCGGGCGAGAGATTTTCGCGCCTCCGTAGCTTTGTGTGCCTGCTCTCAACCAGAAAAGATGTAAGATTTTCGTGTTGCCAAATACCCCGTCCACCGCGCAATGTGTCCGTCCAACTCAAAGGACAATAAAGATTCATCGAAGTGAAAGCGCCTCTTCCTTGATCCAGTCTACTTATTTATATATCCTCTGCATTTGCCTTCCTACCTTGTGCCACGACTACCAGACTGTGTGGAAGGTCATCAGTTCCCTAAACTGATGTTTCATCGCCACCGATACATTTTATTATTTCATGTACATACAGGGTGACAATTTTTGAGCTATATGAAATAAAATATAAAAAACTTAAAAAAAACTACTGAGTTCGAAAATTTTATTCAAATTTAAAAAGTAACACTGATAATCGGATTTAGTTTATGACATGTTCGATATGCTTGCCATCAATGGTTATGATGTGGCGCAGACGAACAGCAAAATTCTGCAAAACTCGCCGAGGTGTCGAGACATCGATGACCTCCTGATTGACCGTTTTGAGCTCACCAATGGTTTTGGGGTTATTCGCGTAAACTTTGTCTTTTATATTGCCAAACAAAATGAGTCACAAGGGTTGAGATCAGGAGAATATGGTTGGCCAAGCGATTCCGATTCCCTCAGAAACGCTATACTTCGACATTTTCAACGAAAAATGAACAACAATACAAGTGCACATGCTCAAAAAAATCCCTGTATTAAACCGCCAAGTCTTCCAGGAATCTCGCCAATGGTTTTTCATATAGCTCAATAATTGTCACTGTGTATTGCGGAGATACATATATATACTATATATATATATATATATATATATATATATATATATATATATATATATATATATATATATATATATATACACTGCTGGCCACCCAAATTGCAACACCAAGAAAGACAAGAGATATCACAACAAAATTTATTTTCTAGATAACATGTTGACGAAGTATCAAATGATTAAATTTATAGACTTCTGTGAAGTGTGGTTCCTGCCAAAATCAGTAGCCAGAGTCAATCTGGCGATTGACGAAGAACCGTTGGACAATGCGTGCCACGTGTGGTCGCGCATTATCCTGTTGAAATATGGCTGTGGGCAAGCCCTGAAGGTAAGGAAGGACAACTGGCTCCAACACCTCGGAGATGTAGCGCTGGCTGTTTAAAGTACCGGCAATGCGTACTAGAGGTGTGCGAGAGTGATATCCAATACCGCCCCATACCATAATACCCGGTGCAGGACCATTGTGGCTGTGCATAACGCAGCTGTTCAGCATCCTCTCTTCACGGTGTCTCCAGACTCGAATGCGACCATCGTGGTGTTGCAGACAGAAGCGTGACTCGTCAGTAAAGACAATTTCATTCCATTCTGCCGTCCACATCCTTCTGTCATCGCACCATTGGCGGCGGAAACGTCTGTGGTTCTGCGTGAAGGGTAGACAAAGCAATGGACGTCTTGCGGACAGACCACTCTGCTGTAAACGGCGTCGAATGGTACGCGCAGACACTGGATGATGCGTTACAGACTGCATGTGCTGTGTTATGGTTCGTGATGTGACTGAGCGATCCGTCACTGCCATGAGCACAATTTGCCTGTCATCACGTGAAGTGGTGCGCCGAGGTGGATGCGATCGAACACGCCGGTCCGTCGTACCCTCCTGCATCCAACGATCACATATCCGCATTACAGTTGTTTGGTTTCGTCCAACACGACTACCGATTTCCCTGAAAGATAATCCACAATCTCGGTAGGCCACTATCCTTCCTCTGTCGAACTCGGATACTTGATAAAAAAATTATCGCTGTTTTCGACGAGGCATAATTGATCGTTTTTTTTTGAAAAAACTACAAGAAAAACACAATTCCCGAACTTGAAATCGTCGAAATCTCCAAGCCTTAAATAGCGCTTTGAAGTGGCGCCACAGGCGCGCGTGATGTGCGTCTGCGCTTAAATTCTAATCATTTGCATATCTCACCTCCGGTAATGCATGTTGTAAATTTCATGTCATTTGCATGTTTCCTTCAGGGTGTTGCATTTACAGTGGTCAGCAGTGTATTATCATTTATCTTATTTCTTCAAGCTCCTTTGTAACTATATATATATATATATATATATATATATATATATATATATATATATACATAAAAAAGAAGTAAGCAACGATTAGTTATCCTATGTTAATAATCCTTGGTAGTGTCGTTAAAATAGACTACCTGATATATTTTTTTCTTGTTCCAAACTGCAGAAATCGTTCGATATCGGATTTCTTTACAACTGGCCATAGGGAATTGTCATCCTTCCAGTCTTCATTTTTTAATAAAATGGGATATCGAAGGCAACAGAAACTTCTAACTTCTTCTTTAAAGATCAATTTATCAACGCAAGTTTGCTTGCAAGATCTGTCTAAAGTATTCGCATACTTTTATAACTTTATATCGAATTTGTGGTGAGCATGATCATAGAACGCTATGATAAGATAGCGGATGATTTCCCAGCCAGCATTCGGCGTCGCATTGTCTATAAACAGGCGCAAAGCCTACTGGAGAATGAAATGAGTGAAGGGCTGCGACGCCGAAAATACTGCCGAGTGCGACAAAATTTTCTCGATCTCCGTAAAGAATCGATCTCCTTACGTAATTGCTGGATTTCGACAAAGTGTCGGGAATCACTAAGGGCCTGTTCACATAGGAGTCCGTGCGTTGCGTAAGGAAAAGATGACGTTAAGACGAAAATAAACCAATCATATGCCTCCAAACGATTAGCAATGAAATTTTTAACGCCTATGATTGGTTTATTTTCGTCTCAACGACATCTTTTCCTTAACGCAACGCAACGGACTCCTATGTGAACAGGCCCTAAGATGTGTCGAAGTAGCGTATGGAATTTTAAAACATCATCTGCTCTTATCCCGTACCAAATCGCATTCCTCAGTGATTTGTGCTAGGGTAAGTTTTGCTGCTTTTTAGATTTCAGGACGTGGAGAGATATAATATTCTTTGGTTTAAAAGCTATTAATTTTTTCATCTCTGGTGCCTAACTTGGCCTCTGTGACGTTTTACTTCCGTAACGTACATAGGAGAATATTTATACTTATCAGTGGCAACGGTATCGCTTACGTTCGTTGTTTATGTTGTCATTTGCCATGAAGCTATAGATGTTATGGCTTCATGATTTTGCTTATTGTGTTCAATTCTCTGTAATCTAAATAATTAAAAGAGAAAAACCGTTGGTGTCAAAATTTCCCACCTTTTAGAATAGATCATTGATCCTGGGACAAGAATAATAAAGAGTATTCTAGTAAGTTTAATTTTTACTTTTTGTATGACAGAACTGTTTTGTTAAGATGTTGAAAATGATATATATGATTTCTACATTTTACGCTATTTTTTTTTGTTTTTTTTTTTGAGTGAAGCTAAATGTTAATACAATACGTATACCTATTAAATCGTTAGGTACTGCATGTTCAGATATATAGTATGTTATTTTCAGCAAATTAGTAGATTATTACTTTCCGGTCGATGTTGGCGTGCTATTAAAATATATGCTCATCGATTTCTAGAGACTGCTAAAAGTTGCCCTGATAATTTTATTTATAATTTTTATCTAAAATGTATAAATATTTCATGATACAAGTCAGACATACCGTGTTTAGCAATTTTCCTGGTTATGAGTTATACAAAAGTTTTTGAACTGTTAAAATAATTGCGGTAAAAGAAAATATATACACACAACAGATCCATATTCTGTGTCGTTCGGCTTGGAAGTTGTCACACTCCACCAAGGGGAGTTCTCATTCAGGAAAATACTATTTCTTACTGTTTTAAAACTTTTAGCCTGACAATCGTCACTTTTTATGAAAATTCAACAATAAGTAGCTAATAAACGACATTAGAATGTTTTAATGAAAAAATATTGAATACATCATTTATCTGGAGTAAATAATTAAAATAACCCAAATATTTCCAAAGTGTCCAAAATGTTTCAATCGGTTTCTAAAAGTAGGTCAAAAATTAAATTTTTTAAAAATATGTCATAGAATAGTGTGGGGGAAACAAGAAATTATAAATAGAAGAATTTTATTTTCATAAAAAATGTTAAAAGGTATAAAATAAACATGTAATTACTTCAAGATCGACACATAAAAATACAAACATTGTATTAAAAATAAATATAGTACATAAAATTAAAAAGTTTGTAGCAAAATCATATCAGCGTCTATAGAAGAATGAAAAAAAATTATGACAATAGTATTACAGGCTAAATTTTAGAAAAAAAATTAAAATTTAAAATATTTCCAAAGTATAAAAATCAATTTTTAAAAGTAAAAATCCAGACATGAATAACCAAGGGTAAGCTCTGATCTTCCTGAATGTATCCCTCGAAAAGAAAGAAAATAAAAATGTTTTAAAAAGAATTCAAATGATTTTTCATTCACTGAATTTATAATTTGTTATCGAAGGTAATTTCAAATGTCATTGGTTAAAAACATTTAAATCAATCATTCAGATTCGATTTGTTAAAACTGAAAAAAACCAACTGACATTTCTAAGATATAATCTCTGACATTTGGAGATGTAAGCATGGAGCTTAGCTGGATCAGGATTGCAGAGTATTAAGCCATTATACTGAATAATAAAACATTTATTATAAAGATTACAACCCATTTGTAGCAGAACATAAACAAAAGAACCACTTATATAATCACCAAATTCGAGGCTATAAAATGGCATTTGGAAATATTTTTTATATTTTGTTATTTGTGTCTGTATTCATTCAGTGTTAACATTTTTGATAACAAGATTTAACAAATAACTTTTATGCCCATCTTTAATTGCATGAAAGTTAACAGCGACAGCATAATATGTAATACTCCAAGATATTTATAATTTTAGGTACGCCATTCATTATAATATGCTTGTTTAAAGTTTTAAATCAATGTATTTCAAAGAAAATGATTTAAAAGTAGGATAGTTGATAAGTTGATATTTAAAATTGAAATTAAAACAGAAATACAGTATTTAACATTTTGTAACTCTGTGCAATTAATATGTTTTATATAAAAATGTTTAATTCTCTCTACACAATGCATTCTAAAGATTTCTTCAGAAGAAACATTTCAAGATTTTTAAAATCTGTTTAAACTGATATTTATAACAGCCTTGATATGGTTTTTCAAATTTTTTTATTGTAAAAATTTTACTAGGATTAGTTTAGAGCTAGATTTTAACTGTGTGTACTCTTATGTGCATATTCTTTATACTCAATAGATTATTTTGTACTGGTAAAATTTATAACTGTGATCTTGCAGTTCATGTCTAGGATAAAATTTAAATATATATATTTTCGGTTCTTAAGATGAATGTTAGCCAAACTGATGTTTTTTTGTATTAGGATTTATGTAGCCTATCCCCTCCTAGGGATAAAAAGTATTTAATGAATAGAAAGTAACTGTAGTAAAAGTGTCAAATACATAGTTTGGAAAATTCTGTTGGTCTTTATTTTTTTCACTGCTCCAGAAATGTGTTGTATAACTGTGCTGTGATGGAATATGCATGAAATAAATTATATTTCTAGATGGAAAAAATTTAAAAAGGCATTAGAGAATTTTATATTACACCATTTATGTAAAAGATAACTTTGCCCCTAATGTGAAAATATAGCCTGGTAAGTTTTCATTTTGCATGAGGGAAATTTGCTTAAACATTCTGTATAAGTTCTTTTTTGAAAACTATTTGAAAATAATATCTGAATAGAAGTCGATCATTTACCAGAAGATTTTTCTTTCCTTTGCAGTCATTTTTATAGCTTAGCACTTCATGTTGAAGTTTATTGATCACTATCTCTTTCGTTCACAGTTAGTTACATATAACTTTGATTTAAATGTTACAGAAATCTTAAAAAAAAAAATTTTTTTTGGAAGATTTTATGTGACTTCAACATTTTAATATTTCAAAATTTGGAAACTTCTACATTAATTCAATATATGAAGTTAAAAGTATAACAATAAATCACTTTGAAATGGAAAATTTGACATCCGAGTTCTTGTTATTTATGCTTTTGATCAAGGCGAACCTTATTCATTGTGGGGCCCAGTTGCAGAAATTTTAGCGAGGTCCTTTAAAATTCTAATATACAATAAAGGAAAAAACATTTCATGTGAAGTATGAAAGATAAAAATTAAGAAGGTGGTCTTATTTTTTGTTTTATGTACATTTATAAGAAAAGAAAACTAAGAAAGAGCTAGACTATATATATTTTATTCATAGAGCAAAAATTATTTACAATCAAATTTTGCTAGATTTTTTATTTGCAAGATCATTTTCAAATTGACTTAATTTTTATTTCCCAGTTTCTACATGCCCTATAGACAGTATTGCAAAGCTGTTGAGTCTCTCCTGTGATATTGTTGACCTCAGGTATGTTTTAATTGATATTTATGTAGAAAAGCTTAGTTTTCCCAATTCTATAGTTAAATGAATGGTTAAAAATATCCTTAAAGATACATATATATTTCAAAAGCCAGTAGCTGTTATTTGTAGCAATTTTAGAAGTTTTATAGGGTTCCCGAAACAATAGGTTTTAATACTTCCATTTCTTCTAAGTCTACATCATTTATAGATATCATTTGGTCGTTATTCTGAATCATTTTTATATCTGTAAAAACTTTCTAGTTACGATGCATATTTTCGATGTTTATTCTGTGGAATTGTCTGGAATAAACTTCGCTAGCCTGTCTCGCTTTCTATTTTATTTGTTAAAAACAATGCACCTCAAGCATTTCTTTCCAGTTATGTATTGGTTCATCCACATACTCATAATTAAATATTCTTTTCCATTTTTGTAAAAGTGTTTCCCAAAATTCAGGAGTGACTACTAAATAAGAAGCAAGCTCTGTGGCTGCAACTAAGACTTGTTCGAAACCTGAGTGGCTATCTTTTATCAGGCTAGAAGGTTTCTAAATGATCACAGTACTTCATTTCAACCATATTTTAAATATTTCTTCGTGTTTGGCTTTGTGCTAGCTCGGGACCAGTTACATCTAATCCGAGTCGAATCAGATCAAAGCCTTTGATAATTAATTCTTTTTTTATTTTCTATCCTTTTATGCATAGTATTCCAATGGTTGTCTAATGATTACTCATATTGTTTTAATTCTATGGTGGGTCTGTTATGAGTTTGGTTTCATAGACTTCTTAAAATTTTATAAACACTTGACTAGTTGCCAAAATCTGCTGTCTTGATTTAGACATGTAAATCTTTTCATCAGAAAAATTGTGGGTATTTTGTAACTTTCACCTTGCATGTTACCTCACCAAATCATTTTTTAGTAAGTGAAGTTTCAGTAGGTATTTCGCTCTATTAAACCATTCAACTATTTAAAGGAGTTTTTCAGAAACATTTAAACTTTGCAGGCCTCTTTTCACAAGAGAACCTGCAGTACTATATTCATGCGGTTGTATTGAGATTTGACTCCAAAGTGCCAATTTCGGTATTTTCTCCCTTCGATTCTTCAGTTTCTTCTGTACAGAAGCTATACACTGCAAGGCGTGTATATATATTTACTTGCATAGCAGTGAAAATGCGGGGGAAGACAATTGTTCTTTACTTGCTACAAGAATAAGCAATAACTTTTTAGCTCAAAAAGACTTTTTAACCACCAGTTTTCTTTGTACTTTGAATACAATGATTTCTGATTTACCAAGTCTGTTGTTAGAAGAGATGTCTGAAGTACAATATTCATACTACCTGACCGAGAGATATGCTGTATGGCACCCCAAGCCGTTGCGGAGATGGGCACAATAGGCCTTGGTCCACATTGGGACTGTTGTGCCAAGTGCATTTAGTTAGATAATGATTATACAAGAGAATAATTATTCTTGTATAAATTTATTTTTATGAAATAAAAATTACAATACATTTATAACTTAACGGTATAGAAAACTAATGAATTTACCTGGAATTTTCTAAACAACTTTTCTACTATTAGCAGCCCTAAAATCATCAATAATTGTGGAAAAGACCAATTTTGAAGCAGTGTATCATTCAATTGACAATATTGCAAGTGAAGACAACCTTTCTTATTCATGGTGGATCTCAAATAGGTCTTGATTAATTTTGAGAACAATTGTTCAGCCCTAGCTACAGATACTTGAATAGTCAAGATAATTAGCATAACCACGTAGATTTTTGGATAAACACAGTCGATACTATTCTCAATCATGTACTTTAGAAAGGCACAAAATTTTAAGTGTTTAGGTATAGTTCTTCTAAACATCTTCATTTCTTGGTAAAGTTGTTCTGCTAGTATAACAGAGTAAAATTTTCCCTCACTTCACACAGTGAAAACTTCCTGGAGTTGCTGGTAACTATGGAGAATTTCTTCAGGTTTTTTCTTTAACTGATTTATGTCATGAATAAACCTAAAATTTCGTTCATATTTCTTCAGCTCAAAACCTTGAAGTACAGCCGTGTGAAATGTCAATAATCATCAAAAAATACTCTGTTTTGAACATGTCTTTTGAATTTTCAATCCTGTCATCTGGTATTTTGTACTGAAAAAATGTTTAAATATTTTCTTCCTCTGAATTTCCTTAAATTCTTTTAAAACATTTAGTACTTCAGCAATTTCATTTGCAGTGATTATTGCTGGCACCATCCGACTGTATCTTTACTCTGCTATCCAAGTGTTAACCTGTAGAAAGTGTTTTATAGCTGAAAGCAGCTCCATGTATTTTCTTGGCCATAGCTTACTTATGAAGATAATTTTTGCCAATATATCATACCATGCTAGTACTAAAATGTTGAATTCATGTAATAAAATTTAATTCATTAGCATTTAAAAGAATTTTCTTTCAGTCTCAGATGTCATTTAAACTCATAACAAAAATATGCATGTAAATATATACTTTCATTTTTTTTGAGCCATGCAGGGCCCTAGGTTCTGCCGATTTCATTTCTATGTAGAGTTGCCACTGACAGGAGGCTTCCAATATGTTAAAAACCAAGGGCAAAAAAAAAACAAAAACATAAGTAATCATTTCTCGGGAAATCAGATAATTCCGAATTATGTCTAGTTCCTCCTTGAAAATCTAACATGACCTAAGCATTGTAATGAAAAATAATCAGAATGTGTTATTTGTATTCATAGGTAAATATGCAGTTGTGCTCACAACTTAATACAAATTTATGTCCGCATATTTATGGTGTCATATGGCATTTTCTTGCACCTAATTTTACCACTTCTATATCTCATCTATTTATAAGTGATGATTTTGTTGAGAAACCTGAAAGTGGCTCTGAATTTTATAAAAATCTTTTAATGAAAACATGAAGTTTGTAGACAAATTTAATGAAATATGAATAAAATTACTTTAAATCCTCTCTCTCTTGTACTCTGTAATCCAATCACTAATGCGATAGATTGTAACTCTCTACCTCAAGAAATGGTTAGTTATATTTTAAAAGATCCAAATGCTCCTAATCCAAACCCTATACTCGAGATAATTTGAGTTTTCTGATTTTTTGCATTATGGTATAAGCTCAACAATTCATTATTGTTAACTGCCTTACACCTGTGTGTAAATATTTGATACAGCAATGTGATTTAATAAAAGAACTTTGGCATACAATTTATTTTTAAAGTAACAATAATTTGTTTGTTAGGCAATATCTTTTTCTTTTTGTCACATTTGCTGGAAATAAAGACAATAAATGTTTTGCTATTATCCTCACCTGAGCTTATGTGTACAAAATACAGAAAAAATATGTTTTCATATCCCAGAAAGGAAAAAATAGTTTGATGGGAAGTAATTTATAAAAAGACCATAACCCTATTTGTATATGAACTGTACAGTTTATATTTCATCATGTAGGGAATTTTATATGACTGTAGATTGTTTTTTTATTTACTTATTCCTAAAAAATTTAATTTGTATGAGTATTACTGTTTTGTATACTATGCATATATGTTTCCTTAATCCCTATTTTGTTAAATCTGGTATTAAACTTTTGCAGTTTCTCTCAGTGCATACATTTATGACTGAAGAATAAAATTTTTTATACTCTATCATGAAAAATGATTTATTGTTTTTTTTATCTGAATGTTTATGAGGAGGATGGTGTGATTTTCTCTAACCAAGAAGTGTTATAATAGGTATAGTTTAATCTTCATCTCATTTCCTGTAGCGCTGAACTGTATTGTAGAGATCTGACCTAAATATTTCCAGTCTATGAGGAAATCATTTAACTTGATACAAAAAATGAAAAATGTTATGAGATTATCTTATCCTGTAAGAACAAAATGGTTTTCTAATATTCTCCAAATCATACTATCATTTTATTTATTTTATTTTCCAGTAGATAGGTAATTCGAGATAATCAATCTTATTCTACTTATTCTTAGTTTTTAATTTTATCTCTTAGCTTTTTTAGATTTATAGTAAAACTATTTTATTATTATCAACAAGTATCGACAGTATTTAACAGATAATACAAGTCAGTTCGCATTTTGGGTCCCAGTGTACATTTTTATAAGTATAGATCATTTTTATAGTACATTTTTGCAGAATTAGATCATTTATTTCTTGTACTTTTATTACATAGTAGTCCCCCTTTGTGCTTACATAGCTAGCTTAGTGGGTGTATGCAATTCAGAATTGGAAAAAATGTTTCCGGTTCTTATCACCCAATCTCAAAGAATGTCATAAATCTCTAGCATTACTCTTTAGTCATAGACTTTGTTAAGGACTCTTTGGCCCAACATCCACTGTGAATACAATAGAAAATAAAGACTTTTTTCCGTGGAAAGGCATAAATGTGCATTTATAAGAATAAAATTTAATATAAAAGCTTGCGTAACCATATTTAATATCCATCCGTCATGAAAAAGTGTAAAAAATGAATGCCAAATGAGGAAGACGTGCCGCAATCAGGATATATAAAATTGTTTGGAACTTTTTATAGAAAGGCCAAAATCCAAAAACATAATTTTTTATAAAAATTGAACTTCAGTTAAAAATTACATAAATTTCAACACATACAGCCCCCCCCCCCCCTCCGAAAAAGTTAATAATTTTTTTTAAAAATTGATAATATAAGATGTAAAATATGAGGAAAATATAATATACCAATATCTTTTAAATATAGAAATATAAAAAAAAAACAATTTTTTTTTTCACAAATTTCGTTGATTCTCTGACACTTTAAATTAGCAGAAATCACCCAGCACTCCCACTTGACAACTTTTTTTATTCTGAAAAAAAATTTACTATGGGGGAAAGATCTTTGAAATGTACAAATAATGCTGTAAAGCAATATCTATCAATGCATTAGTCATTTATTACGAAGCGGTAAAGGCATTTCGGTACGAAAAAATACCGTTCATAAACAAACACCCTCCCGCTCGTTATGAAACGAGCAAGTACGATAACCTTAAAGTCTGAGATGACCGCGTTGAAATTTTTATTGCCACACTTCACGCATCGGTACGAGGATCGTACTTCAGCCGAAATTTAAATTAGACCGATATATAATGTAATTATTTTTGTACTGAAGTGTGTGTGTGTGTGTGTATATGTAATTTTTTCCTTGTGACGGTGTGACATTCTCTCTTTACTACAATACCGAGCTGTGTCCAATCAGTATGTGACTGGTTGAGATTCAAGTCACTGCCCAAATTCATTCGGCATATTTTATTTACAACCTGGAGAGTACAAGAACAAATTACAAAAATAAATTGCGGGAGAACTGACGGGAGTAAAACTTCTTTAAGCAGTTCTGAATTAATATTTCTGTGAAAATTTAAAATTGTTCTCACAAGTAAGTTTTAAAGAGCGTTTGGATTTATTTTATTTAGAATTTTTATTGCGTGTTTATAATCTCGCAGTACAATATTTAAAAGGTGTCGGCCTGGAATAGACCTTATCAGTCTTGTATTCCTGACGTATATCTCATGGACAACAAGACGGCCACAGATAACTGTTTTGAAATGTTTGATTCTCATTATCTGAGGAATCGCATAAAAGCACTATTGTACAGTAAAGGAACGGAAAGATTTTCAAAGAATTTATACTCTATGTCAATTCTAACGTATTATATACACAACATAAAGATTAAAATGGGGTGACATTGGTGAAAAATATTTGTAGCTAGCAAACTACAATCGGAACAAATATACCTAAACAAACCCATAAGCCACGTATTCTTTCTTATTTCGTGTAATAATTTTGCAATCTATTGGTAACTGAGCTTTTTCATCAGATATTAATCTCTGGAATTTCTCGGAGCACTAAACTTAATTAACGATGAAATTTTTATGATTTACGGACGTCTAAAATCATTATAAAGGGGGAAAATATTAATATTGCTTATCCATTATTGATCGGGCCGATAGCAGTAGTTTTTATTGAGATTCCTACAAACCGAAATATATCAATTCTCATCACGTCATTATGATCTACCAGGACTAAAGAATAACAATGGCTAAGGAAACTGTTGTCCTAATTATAATAAATTTAAAATGCTCAATTTAATTAATCCTGAACATAATTTATAACATCTTAGTTTATAGGTATATCATTTCCTAACACAAACTTTTTTATATTGCTGTTGATTTCACGTGAAAAATACGAAAAGAGCGTGCTGGTACTGTGTTAACCTTTTTCACGCCGCACTATGACCGAACGACAACACAAACTGTTTATTGATAAAATTCACATTAAAACTCAAACATAATAAATATGGGTAAGTTTTTTTTCAAGAATATTTTATATGATTTATAGCATGTTCCAGAAATGATACATTGGCGGAAAACACTTAGTTTTTCACATTGTATAAAATATGATTAACGACATTTGACTTCAAATCTCGATTTCCGTGCACAATTTTTTAGTAGTTGTAAGTAAATTTCTAAACGTTATTCTGAAATTACACAGGTTAAGCAGAAAAATTCCCTGCTTAAGATATGTGTTTCTGATTATCTGAAAGATTCAGAGCAATGTGCGCGAGGTCCAGGGACAGAGTGGATTTTCGGTTTCATGCGAATCAAACACAAAGTTACTTCTCTCCGAAAATTGAGATATGATTGTTCAGCTGTCGTACCTCTGTGCAAATGTGAATGCAATATCCATCCAGCAGTGACAGCCATATTTAGAGCATTGTACAATAGATTCCAATACCATTTTTTACTTCTAAACATAATGTCAATATGATCCAAGAAGTCTTGTCTCGCAAATCCACACCTCCCATTCCCTCACTATACATTTTTATCAGATGTGGCTGAGAAACATCAGTTTTCTTTTTTCATGCTCTACAAAATCGCTTGGTTTTACAGTCGCACCCAGTTATAACGAACTTCAAGGGGACCAAATGTTTAGTTCGCTTTTTCCGGTTGTTCGCTATACCCGAACCGTTAAGAGAAATGCTAGAGTTCACAAAATGTATAACTCATTAGTTGCAATGTGTATTGAATAATAATGTATTAAAAATGATAAAATCTATTAAAAATGATAATGAATTAAATCGATTACATCAAACTGACACAATACTTATTTAATTACGTAAAATAGGAAAAGCACGGGACCAAAATTTTCGTTCGTTATACCCGTGAGTTCGTTGTATACCGGGTTCGCTATAACGGGGTTCGACTGTACTGATAGGCTCATGCGTTGAATAATTGGGTGCTATAGGTACAACAGTACGGTCTTTCGAGCGACAAATGTAATATTGACCGTCACTTCAGTACTAAAAATTTCCTCTTTGCCATTTTGGGGCTTTCTTTGGTGATCTGAGAGGTCATCTTCCTGTCCGAAATTCCCGAATCGTGCCAGTTTCTTTGAAACCCTTTTCAGGCAACTCGGTAAACAGCTTATGTGATGAAAAAGAGTTGTCAAAGAAAATTTCATGCTTTTCTTGATTTCCAACAGTGGATAGAAGCTCTCACACAACTCTAGATCCAAGAGGATCCAAGGTATTTGCTAAATGCAATAGATATTCTATTGGGAAGAACTTGTGAACTATTTCAACTGGAGATAAGGTAACATTTCAGAAATATTTTCAATGCTATCAGTTTTTAGGATTTTTTTCAAACTTGCATTTTTTCCCAGCGATGTTGGATGTTTTTCTTTTTTGACTTTAGTTTTCGCTTTAAATTAGGTCTTGTCGTTGAAGTTGAAGGCACTTCAAGATCAAATCCGTCTTCATTAGATATTTCATTGTCATCTATTTTTGTAGATATTTCGACTTCATCACAAGCATCTACCGCCAGGATAGGCCCAAAAATATCCTCATATATATCTTCCTCATCTGTTAAACATCCACTTTCTTCTGGAGGCAGTTGACAAATATCCATACATTCTTCTTTTTCAGAATCATTAGATAATGTGTAAAAATAGTCGAGTGCCTTTTCTACAGTAATAAATGGTTTTGAATGAGACATCTGATCAGTGTGAGATATCCTTACTAACGGAAAAAATTTGTAGAGTGGAGGAGAATAATAAGAACTCCTTATAATGTTATTTTCCAGTATATGTGCCTCACCAGTTCAGTCATAAACGAAGTCTTTGAGCAAACACATGTTTTTCAGGGGCAGCTATGCGTAATTCACTTCAGATCTGTAGTAGAATGTGTGTGAGAGAGAGGGGGCATGGGAATCGAAAGTAGATCAAAGTAATAAACATCCTTCGTCGACGCTAACTAAAAGCTCTAATATTAGAAATTTTTTATCAATATTTTTATGCACTGTATTCAAAAGATCTTTATCATATTAAAAAACTAACCTTTACACGCCAATGTTAAATTTCTGGAAAATGCAAATTTCTTACCTAATAGTAGCAACAAAATGAATTTTTTTTGTCATAACTTATGTTCTACCAAGAAAATGATCATTTTTAATTCCTCTCAATTGTAAAAACATTTGTTAAATTTTGATATTTATATGAATTTTTAAATTTCGGCGAAAAGTTAGAAAGAAGCCGAAATTGTGATTTTCTCCCTAGACACTATTTATTTTATTAACGTAACATCGATGCCAAAAAATCAATCCATACTCGTTCTCCTTAATAATTTTTAAAGATTAATACAGATAAAATTGTATATTTCACAGAATTTTGAAGTTGATGTTCCATTTATGGAACGTTGACTTGTAAAAGGTTAATACATATCATTCAGTTTCTTTTTCCTGTCTTTACAGGTGCTCGGTACAGATTGCAAGAGGCGATACTAGAATGTTTGTGGTGTCCACAAATTTAGGACTTCAACGTATTGCTGGCAGTTAGTTATCTTATCATATTGTGCAGAAACGTCGGCATGCCAGAAAACGACATATCGTGTATCTAGTCTAAAAGGACATTCCAGTGAAAACCATTCCTGCCAGCAGAACCCAAATAAAGCCGAAGATGAATTGTGACGGAAGATTTTCACAGTTGGCCGCCTTAAATACACATCATTCGTACCATATTGCTGACAATACCCTTAGCACCCACACAGGAGAAAAACCTTTCGCCTGCACTGCATGTGAGAAAAGGTTTTCTGTACAGGTTGGTCTAGAAAGACATATCCGCACCCATATAAGAGAGAAACTTTTCGCCTGCAGTGTGTGTGGGCAAAAGTTTTCTTTACGGAGTAATTTTAAAGTACATCTCCGCATCCACACAGGAGAGAAACCTTTCGCCTGCACTGTATGTGAGAAAAGATTTTCTTCACAGGGTGTTTTAAAAAAACATCTGCTCACCCACACAGGAGAGAAACCTTTCGCCTGCACTATATGCGAAAAAAGATTTTCTCAACAGGGTCCTCTTAAAACACATCTCCGCACCCACACAGGAGAGAAACCTTTCGGCTGCACTGTATGTGAGAAAAGATTTTCTCAACAGGGTTCTCTTAAAACACATTTCCGCACCCACACAGGAGGGAAACCTTTCGGCTGCACTGTATGTGAGAAAAGATTTTCTCAACAAGGTTCTCTTAAAACACATTTCCGCACCCACACAGGAGAGAAACCTTTCGGCTGCACTGTATGTGAGAAAAGATTTTCTGAACAGGGTTCTCTTAAAAAGCATCTGCGCACCCACACAGGAGAGAAACCTTTCGCTTGCACTGTATGCGAGAAAAGGTTTTCTTTACATGGTAATTTAAAAACCCATCTCCGCATCCACACGGGAGAGGAACCTTTCGCCTGCACTGTATGCGAGAAAAGATTTTCCCATCAGAGTGCCTTAAAAACACATCTCCGCATCCACACAGGAAAGAAACCTTTCGCCTGCGCTGTATGTGAGAAAAGATTTTCCCATCAGAGTGCCTTAAAAACACATCTCCGCATCCACACAGGAGAGAAACCTTTCGTCTGCACTGTATGCGAGCAAAGGTTTTCTTTACATGGTAATTTAAAAACCCATCTCAGCATCCACATGGGAGAGGAACCTTTCGCCTGCACTGTATGCGAAAAAAGATTTTCCCATCAGAGTGCCTTAAAAACACATCTCCGCATCCACACAGGAGAGAAACCTTTCGCCTGCACTGTATGCGAGCAAAGGTTTTCTTTACATGGTAATTTAAAAACCCATCTCCGCATCCACACGGGAGAGAAACCTTTCGCCTGCACTGTATGTGAGAAAAGATTTTCTCAACAGGAAGGTCTAGAAGGACATATCCGCACCCATACACGAGAGAAGCCTTTCGTCTGCCCTGTATGTGGGAAAAGTTTTTCTGGACACAGTAATTTAAAAACACATCTCCGCATCCACACAGGAGAGAAACCTTTCGCCTGCACTGTCTGTGAGAAAAGATTTTCTAGCCGGGTGACTTTAAAAAAGCATCTCCTTATCCATGGAGGGAAGACTCTTGGTCTAAACTAAATGCGAGAAAACGTTTTCTGATCTCTATCATGTAAAAAAAGACATGTTTTTACCTACACAGAAGAGGAATCTTTCGTCCTCACTGTGTGAGTGAATTGATTTCTTTCCAGTGTGCTTTAAAAGCGCATCTGCCTACCCTTCCAGTGATATAACCCACTTTCTACTATCGTACGAGACGGAATTTTTTGTTCCACCGAGGGGAAAATATCGCTGAAAATCGAATTCAAACTCAGGTTTGACGGTGTTTATTTAAAGGCGATATCACACGTAATTATATTTTGGAATTTATTTAGTGTTTTAGGACATTATTTTTCTTTTGAAATTATTTGTAAATACATCAATGCGCTATCTGTCTCGACCCATGATTCTGAATGAGATGGTTTACCCACCCAAATAATTGGAGAAAAAAAACTTGTCATACAAGTTTGACATGAAATGTCACTTTAATAGTTTTTGTTTTTGCCTAATATAAAATTATAATTTTAAGAATTGACTTTTTCCTACATCTGCTGTGAATGGGAAATGAATATGTATAATGATGTATAAATAAATATTTTATATCTTTATATCGAGATTTAATTAATTTCTGCTTTTGTCTCGGTTTTAATTATTTTAAAGTAATTTCGCTTTTGTTAGAAATGTGGTTTGTAATATGCAGCCAAAGTAATATTTAACGCATGGCGCATCTAATTATACTTTTATATTAGATATCGTCTCAAATTTTTATGTATGACATGTATAATTTTCATTTCGAACTCTTGGAAAATGTTTATATATTACACCATGTCTCGTGTGTTGAATAATTGACTCTACTGGGTCTTGGAAGATACGAGGGTCGTTTCAAAAGTAGTAATGCACAAGCCAGCGCCTTTTCGCCCGGTATGATACGAAAAATTTGCAGTTGAGGACTAGAGGAATATTCACGTGTCTGGAAGTTTTCTAGCGTGTTTTGTTTTGAAGGGCAATTTTCTGAAATTGAGTCTGCGGGCGTCTCGGGGAATGTGAGTGTAGAAGATGAAAGATCACATATAAAGCTTGAAATTTTGTGCTCGGTGGGTTCCTCGCTTCTGGACATCTGAACAAAACCAAACTTCTGGACGTTGCATTGTTGAAACATTTGCTCAGTCGACGTTTTTCTTTGAAGAGCTTTCTTAAGCCGTTACCCGAGTCATCAGAGGATTCGGCAAAAGGAGCTTGCAGCAAGGAATAAATAATTTTCCTAGATGTTGGGACTCTGTTATTGAGAAGCAGGGGACTATATAGATGGACTGTCGAGTGAAATTTTCAGAAATCAAATATGTATATGAAAACTAATTTAGTGCGCATTACTTCTGAAATGTCCCTCGTATTTAGACAGGAAACGCGATGCTTTCACTCTGAGAGCGGAACCGGTAATGAGAGAGAGCAAAACTTTGGATGTGACGTTTCACAATTTAAGACGAAAGTCTGACTGGTATTTAAATCAAATTTTTATGAATTTTTAGCAAATTTGCTGGGCAGCTGACATATGCGATAACTTTTGTGTCTTCATCAAATTAAATTTAATATTATCGTACGCGAAAATACGCGTGTATCTAAAATTCGTATGAATGTGGAAGCATCAGTTAGAAAATTTATTTTGCGAAAACGACGTGGTCTAAAGGAAATATACTATCTACCTTTAAGAAATTTCAGAACTACAAGAATATCGTTTCGAATTTACAGTTAGACACGTTTGAGGATAAAACTTCTGCGTCTGTAAAAGATTTAAATGAATGTTTTTTAAACAACCCATACAAACAAAAGGTGGATATCCGGCATAAAAACATAGAAATCCACGAAATTCAGGTGATCTAGAACAGTTTCGCGCAAACTATTTTCATTTGCGACCCCTATTTTGTGAAAAATTTTGTCTCGATCCCTGGATAGACAGTAGACGTTTTGTTTAATCGTCAACGAAGTTGCATTGAAATTCTTTCTAGGATTTGCTCCTACAGGGTGTTTTTAAAAGAGTGTCGTGACGTCATCGATTGAAACAACGCCTTTTTAAAATAGCGCACCAAACTAATAAACCGTCATAAAAATGTTATAAAAGTTATAAGATCATAAAAATCAGTTAATGAATCAACGCATAATTATTTGAAACAATGCTTTATTTATGGATATGGGTATAAATATATTTTTTTTAATGAAAAATACTTTTTAAAAACTTTTCATCATAAGCAGTCAATGTGAAGTATGTGCTTGCAAAGAGCTCATGATTGCTTCTATGTTCGGATCTGTATTGGAAATCGCAAGCCGTAAGTCATCCTCTCGAACCAATCGAGAGCGATATCTTGATTTAATGGAAACTAATTTTGAAAAGCCGGATTCACATGAGTAGGTCGATGCAATCTGAAACAAAATATTGATTGCCTTTCTCTTATCGACATATTCGTTTCCAATCGATAACCAAAATTTTTGGCAAGTCAGAGAGTTAAGAATGCGCAGTGTTTCGTCGCTTGAAACATCAATTGACTGTTCTTTTTCATTTAAAGGAATATTGGTAATAATAATATCAAACGAAAATGGATCACGGATCCTACCTTATTCATTTTCTGGAAATTTTTCGTACCGTTTCGTAAAGTTTTCAACCAATTTTATCAAATGTCGGGAAATGGTGTTTTTAAATAACAAGAAATCTATATTATTTTCTTTAGTAAATTCTGAAAAGCACGGGAACATGTCTGTATTGTATTTTGTTCAATTCCCCTTTCCAAAGTATGAGCTTATTCTTAAAAGCTTCAATTTTACTGCTTAACGTTAAAATGTGTGTACACTCTCCCTGTTGACTCATATTCAGATCGTGCAGTTTTTCGAAAATATCAACCATGTAACTGAGTTTTTCGAGCCAATCTTCGTTAATGAATGAACGTGCCAATATATGTTTCTTTTCCGCCAAAAATGTGTAAACTTCGTTTCTCAAATCCAAAATACGTCGCAATATTTTGCCGCGTGAGAGCCATCTCACTTCGGTATGTACTAATAATGTCTCGTACGCAGAACCAATCTCATTACAGAGTATTGAAAAGAGACGACTGTTTAGGCTGCTGCTTTTAATGTAATTAATTACAATTTATATATACAATAGCCGTCGTCTCTGTATAACACTTCCGGGCTGTACTCATCTTTCAATTGCAGCCCTCAGTAAACAAACGGCCGGTTAGGCTTAATTTCAATTTGAGATGCGGATCAGAATTTTTTCTTACCTAAAAACTAATATCTTCTCCGTCAAATCACGTTTGTTCGGCCTATTTTTCTATAAAACATTCAGAACTAAAAAAAATTGGATGTTTTTAGCTGTATATTTAACAGTTTTTAAAAATCTGTTTACTTTTGCGATGAATTCTGAAAGTAAACAAACTTGAATGTGAATGAATCAAGTGTCTCAAGTATTCATATCGCGTAGTGAGCTGTAAAAATCTGGATGGCAGTCTACTACTCCAATCGCATGAAAAACTAAATAAATAAAAAATAATGAAAGGGTTTGCTTTTACAAGGTGTGGATTAAATGAAATATTGTTAGATAATTCGGGGTATTTTTTAACTTTCATATAATTTTTCCATTATGACGTCATTATTAGTATTATGACTAATAGGGATGCCCGTTAAAGCTTTCTCAGGATTTGTTGTATATGTTTTCATAAATACAGTTTCATTTGTCATACGTTCAGCGCGTCTTTTAAAACATTTTCAGGTTTATTTGCATATTTTTTATGTTTAGTTTCCAAATGTCTTTTTAATTTAGCAGGTTTAAAACTTTCCTTTGCTAATTTATCCGAGCAATTAACACACAACGTACGTTCTTCCCCATTAACAACGCAAAATGTAAATCCGTATTTAATAAACCCTTCTTGATATTTTCTCAATTTTTTATTAGATAACGCATTTCGTTCGATATTTTTTGAAGTAGAAACAGTGCCACTGGATTCATGTTTGTTTGGGTTTTCATCCACAGTTTTTCAAAGTTTATTAGATGTTGGTCCATTATTCTCATTTGTGTTGTCATTCTTTTCATTATCTGGACGTTGGGCACCTATTTTTAGCCACTTAGCCATTATGAGTGTATTAAAACTGAAACAAAATTATAAATGAACAATATTTCTATATAACAACATCAAAAAACGGAAAGATTTATACAAAAATGCATGCAAAATATTTTAGAAAAAACATTTCCTTTATTAACATTTTTATATCTATATTAATTGTTTAAGTAATTGTTTATTATTGCACTCCGAGCACGCTACTAAACGCTCCGATACTGAAAAAATAAGTTATGTACATACCTGATAAGAAATTAAGCAGAATTAACAAAAGCAGTATATAAACCAAAACACAATTGCAGAATGCAGTTGAATCTTCTGATTGTCAAGCTTGGAACGTCTGCTTTCACTTCGCTGCTGTTGAGATATGGGGAATTCGTTGGCTGGCTGCCAACGGTCTCTGGCGTTGCGCGGCGGCCATATTGGTTCTTGATGTTTAAATAGGGAATTCGTGTTTCTGCTGTCTACCTTTTGCTTTGCGTAGGAGTGAGCGAGAATGCTGGCATCTGTTATAGGTGGAAGTGAGCAGCCGATACCGCGGATCACTCTGCAGGATAACGAAGCCACGTGATAGCGATCGCGAATATAATAATTGTCAGTTTCTTCGCTTGTATTATTTCCGTTCTTTGAAATGAATTGTTGTAGATTTTTCATAAATGTGAATTTCCTTGAAATTGGCGACCCCCAAAAACTTTCTCGCGACCCCCGGTTTGCGCACCGCTGATCTAGAAGATGATTCAACAATAGAACTTTAATCTCGCAATTTGTAAGGAGTTTAGTTTTTGGGAGCGAAATATTTTTACAAAACTAGTCGGACCCCGTTTTCCAGTTGTCACTCGAATCATGAAGTTTAGTCAATGGCAGTACAGAAAATACACTCGAGCTACTGTTTATGCTATTGTGAGCGCATGAAAAATGAGTGATTTTAGAAAACAGAAGAATACATCCCTCAAAATTACGAACAGTGAAATTTTGTTACATGGACGGAACATGCGTAGACGAAATAATTGCATCGATAGTGAATTTATATAAATTCAAAAAGAATAATTTAATTAATTAATTACTCGTTGATAACAGTTTAAAATATGAATGTAAACAATTCGTTATCGAATCATTAATTTAACATTAATTATTCAGATTGCTTTGGAGTTGGTTTTTGATCACACAAGTTTTGTTGATAGTTGACTTAATAACGGATTTAATGAGTGGATATGCTGGAGAATATATTACTTAGCGGATATATTTTATAGGATTAAAAAGAGCTCTCGAATATCTGCTAAAAATTATCGGCTTTAAGTAATAGCATATGTGAACAAACAGCATGGAAGTTTTCTTCAAATTCATGAAAGACGGAAATAGTTACGATTTCTTGAACACATCGGATATTTTATCGCTAACATGAGTATTCTACGAAACACTCTTGTAAACATATTTTTATTTCACTACAAACACTTTACAACCTTTAAAATTTGCATTTTCTCGCATTCAGCAACATTACAGCGAAGTAAAAGTGTAACATAGGTTTCCCGAGAGCAAAGGCATAGTTTACACCGAGAGGCCAATTTTTATGACCAACTGACAGTTTTACGCAAATCAGCCACGAAGTCACGCTATTGCCGCTTGTTCAGTGGCGCCGGAAAGGGGGGGGGCAAGGGAGGGCACTTGCCCCCCCCCCTTGAAAATTGAATTTTTTGTTTATACCTAGCTAGCGCTCGTAAAATATTAGAATTTTCATTTAAAATCATAAAGCCTAACAAAACTGAATACTAAATTGCAACCTCACACTCGTTAACGTAAGCGCGATAAATGTCATTCCATATACGCATGAGCGATTAATCGCCAATTTCAGGTACGCAAATGCGTTTAAACGCCAATGCCAGACGTTTGCTTTTGCGATTCAAAAGCAACCCTACACAATGTTTTTGCATCGCGAAAGGGAATCTTGAATCCGATGCATTTGAAACGCGTACACGTTGACGTGTGATAGGGCCTTTAAGACATTTCATAAGTGCTACTCTACAAATTTGAATTGTAAGGTGTAACGTCCAGAACGTGCCCCACGGGACAGTTGAACTATAGAAGGTGCAAATACAGCGCACTAAAAGATCTTTCAATTGAACAACAATTGAAAGATCTTTTAGTACGCTCCGACGGGTAAAAACCTGGTTGAGATCAACCATGTCTCAAGAGAGACTTTCTGGTCTCTGTATGCTTAGCGTTCACAGAGAATCTGTGAGTAAAAATAAAGACACATTTATTGAAAAAGTAATTAATAGATTTTCTCAAAACACAAGAAATCTGTCATTACTTTTCTCCGATTAGAAAAATAACATAAAAGTTTATTTTTTATAACCGTATATATGTATTTTTAGTAATAAAGGTGTAAAAGTTTTAATCTATTTTACTTTGCCCCCCTCTATATTTGACTCTTCCGGCGCCACTGCGCTTCTTGAGGCTGGTATAAAAAGGGATTGGGCTAGGTGACTGCAAAGACAATAGAAGTCGCCTGGGAAGGAATGGGTAGAAAACGCAATTTAACGGACTTTGAACGGGGAACGCTTGTGGGTCCTAGAAACAATGGGGCGAGTATCAAGGAAACTGCTTCGCTTGAGTAGAGTGCACGATAGCGCAAGTTTAAACGCCTCCAGTTCGCATAGAATCGCAAGGACTGGACATTAAACGGATGGAAATGGATAATGTGGTCCGATATATCACGTTTCCTACTACACCATGCAGATGGCAGGATGCGAAAACGGAAAAATCGGCACAATACCATTTACCCTAAATGCATTGCTACAGAATTTCATGTTGGTGGATGCAACGTAATGGTTTGGGGAATATTTTCCTGTCATTGTTTCAATCCATGTGGAAAAGCATCTGAATGATTTTTGCTGACCAAGTACATCCAGTTATATTAAGGGTTCACTCCACTGCAGATGGATACTTCCATGAAACAAAATTCACTCCGTCCACAAATGTTTCGAAGAGCTTGATGGAGTCTTCACCTTCCTTAGAAGGTCTCCAAAATCTCCAGTCCTCAATCCAATGCAGCACTTGTGGCATGGGGTCAAAAGGGGCATCAGGCAGCTGGATTCATTCAATCTTAGAGAGCTGAAAAATGCTGTTCACCGGGAAAGGTCTCAAATTCCTCAAGCCATCTTCCAACTTCCCAGAGTCCATGTCATAGCGAATTGAAAGAGAGCAAAAGGTGGCTGAATGATGCGGTGGTCATAATAAATTGGGCACCTATGAGTTGTGATTGAATAACTAGCCAGATGCAAACCTTTATGGTGGATTCTTTCTAATTCCAACTTTCGAATTAAATCAATTTTTTCGAATTATTTTAATTCTAATTAAAACTTTCGAAAATTAGATCATGTAATAGGGAATTTGTTCGTTTTGTAGTAGAGAAATTGTTCGATATCAGGAGATGCCGTCGACGATTAAAAGTTCACGGTGTAAAACACCTTTCTGTAGTATAAAATAGTTCTGCTGCAGGGAGATGATGCCGACGAAAAAGTCTCAAGGCGTCGATATCTACAGTTGAAGTCGCTCACGGAGATGCTGAAAAAATTGTACTAATGAAGACTGTCTCTTACGGCTCCGGTTTATAGTGAAGAAAGATGGAGGCTGGTTTCAGGAAGCATTCCGTACACCGGAGAGTTCAGTTGATTTAACAGGCACTCGTGGGGCCATTCTATAGTCCTGAAAACTGCAGCTGGAACGTATGAAGCTGTGCACTCGCAGCATAAAAAAAGGATGTTCGACACCGGATACGCTGAAGAATACACGAGATTTCTATTGTCTTTACGGTCATGTCATCTAACGACGAAAACCAAGTAATTCGAATGGTATCTAAAAAAAGTTCTTTGACACGTTACTGCGTTGTGAAGGTATAGGGAAGAATTTCAAAGTTAAGTTCCGTTGTAAAACAAATGTCCTTCGGCATACCAGTCTTCTGGGAAAACACCGATGTCTTTAGGTAAAGAAATAATAATTGCAGGAAAACAAATACTTCAAAGTGCGTTAACGCTGACTTTTATTTTAATTTTAAAGAAATAATGTTTAACAAAAGAAAAATTCATTCCCTTGATTATAGTAATTCGTACATTACATTTAGTAGAACAAGTAGCTGTTATGATTCAATTTACTAATGGTTAGACACCATTGTTATATTTCATTTTATTAAGGAGGCTAACCAACTCTACACATAGTGTAAAGGAGAGTGATCGTATAGCATTCTTTACTTTAAAAAAATATAGACAGGCTAAAATGTTAATATGGTGATATGACAAGAAAACCAACTCAAAACGACAGAATTCTAGGTTAGAGGCAACAACAATTTATTAGATTTAACACATATTAAAATATCTATTACACTTATTAACAATGCCTCATTAATTTACATTTTTTAACAATTGAAATATTTACAATATACATTTTACACTAGAGGTGGCTGGTGACACATTATTATTCCCTTATTGTCTTAAATGAGCTCAAAAAAATAGTTATAATTAAAATGCATATTACCTAAAGCCGGCTGTATTTTAACTAAAAAAGGGAAGAGGTTGAAAAGGGAAAGAAAGGGTAAATAGAAAAGAAATAGACAGAGGCATGCCCCGTGATCATAAGCTGTGACTACATCATTACGTCCTGCAGGCCTTCCATGCAGTCGGCGGATGGTTCATCTCTCTCGCTGGGGGCATCATCAGTCACGGCGGAGACCAAGAGAAGCAACAGTCAAGCATAGCAGACAGCGGGGAGAGTGTCTCCTCGAGAAGAGTGAACTCACACGCAAAACTTTTTTTCTCCAAGAAACCTCCGCGCGCTTAGCCGGGCGACGAAAAGGAGTTCCTGTGCGAGCCGATGCCCCTGGGTACGACACACGTTGAAACTGGGAGCATTGTTTACCCAACTTGTTGTTGACAGCCATATAATTTTTTTTTCTGCAACAAAACTTGGCTTTTTCTTAACTTTCTTTTTTCGTTTAAATTTATTTCGCTGCGAACGTTGCCGGCACCCAGCGCTGTATCCATCCGCGAGAGGGGCCGGTGCTCCTGGAAGGGGTGCAGGGAGCCTGCGCTTCTGTGGAAATCATCAACATTCCTTTGGGCTGGTTTCGATATTATTGCCTTCCCCCTCAAGTGGGGATCAAGCAACGCACGCTCGACCCGAAATGGCAAAACAAGATGTATCGGATTTCTGCATAGCAACCGCAAGACAGGAGTTAGTTAGAAAATTGTGGGATTTTACGGGATAAGAAAAAAAAGGATATTTACATTTCTATTTTAAGATTTAAATCTTTCACCAGCCCACCAAACACTGAACCTAAGCCACCACCTTACATATTTTTACTGAAGTGCGATTATATATTCAACATTACGGGCGCTCAATCAGCATAACAACAACAAACATAAATTTGGTTAACACTGATCTTAAGGACTGAAACTATATATATTAAAAAATTACCCTAGACATGAACTGCAAGAGAACAGTTATAAATTTGGCCAGTACAAAATAATTATTGAGTATAAAGAATATGCAGGTACAAAATTAAAATCTAGCTGTTAACTGACCCAAGTATAATTTGTACAATAAAAAAAATTTTAAAAAACCGTATTAACGCTGTCATAAATATCAGTTAAAACAGATTTTGTAAATCTTGAAGTGCTTCTCATGAATAAATCATTAGAATGCATGGTGCGGAGAAAGTTAAACATTTCTATAAAAAATTTATTAATATTTGCATACAGTTATAAAATGTTAAATACTATATTTCTGCTTTAATAAGAATTTCAATTTTAAATATCAAGTACTACATTTAAATCATCCTCTTTGAAATCTATTGCGTTAAAACTTTAAACAAGCATATTATAATGAATGATGTACCTAAAATTATGAATATTTAAGAGTATTACATTTAATGATGTTGAAGTTATCTTTGTTGCAATGAAAGATGACCATGAATGTTATTTATTAAATCTTGTCATCAAAAATGTTAACACTGAATGAATGCAGAAACAAATAACATTTGAAAAAAAGGTTTCAAATGTCATCATAAATAAAAAGTTCTCTGATAGAAAAATGATACAAGAAAGCAACGCTTAAACTGGAGATTACTGCACATGGTGCCAAGCTATAAAAACTCACCAAATTCAGTACTAATTCGTAATTAATGTGGAAAATTCAATTACTTAAATAATTCTATTTATAAGTTTCGCATGAAATTAACAGTTCATATCACTTTAATAGTAATTTTTAAAAATTTAAAGCACAAAAATGATGATTTGTTAACTTCAATAAGATTGGATGTTTTAACAATTTTAATATATGTTACGCATGGAATGAAATTAAAAAACACCAAACACGTGAATGTAGGGGAAAATGCTGAATTTTTTTAGCCTTGATTTTAGTGATTATATAAGTGGTTCCTTTATTTATGTTCTACTACAATTGGGTTTGTAATCTATATAATAAATGTTTGTATTATTCAGTTTAATGGATTAATACTCTACAATCCAGATTCAGCTAACCTTCACACTTAAATCACCAAATGTCAGTCATCATATCTCAGAAAAGTCACTTGGTTTTTTTCAGTTTTAACAAATCGAATCTGAATGATGATCATTTACATGTTTTTAGACAATGACATTTGAAATTACCTTCAGATAACAAATTATAAGTGAAGTGAATGAAAAATCTTTTGAATTCTTTTCATAACATTTTTATTTTCTTTCAAGGAATACAATCAGAAAGATGAGAGCTTACCCTTGGTTATTCATATCTTGGTTATTACTTATAAAAATTCATTTTTACATACTTTGGAAATATTTTAAATTGAAATTTTTGTTCTAAAAATTCACCTGTAATACAAGTGTCATAGATTTTTTTTCATTCTTCTGTATATAGTGAAATTATCTCGCTACAAACTTTTTCATTTTATGTACTTTATTATTTTGCTACAAGTTTGTATTTTTATGTGTCTATCTTAAAGTACTAAATGCTTATTTTATAGATTTTAAGATTTTTTATCAAAATAAAAATCTTGCATTATTTTAAAAATTTAAATTTTGACTAACTTTTAGAAACAGATTGATAAATTACCGCAATTATTAACAGTTAAAAAACATTTTTATAACAAACTCATAACCAGGAAAATTACTAAACACGGTATGTCTGATTTGTATGATGATATATTTATACATTTTGGATAAAGATTGTAAATAAAATCATCAGAGAAATCAGATTGGCCACTTTTAACAATCTCTTGAAATCGCTGAGCGTATATTTTAATACCACGCCAACATCGAGCAGAAAGTAATAATCTACCAATTAGCTGAAAATAACGTACCATAGCTGAACAAGCAGTGTTTAACGATTTAACAGGTAGACGTATTGTATTAACATCTAGCTTCACCCCCCCCCCCCCAAAAAAAAAAAAAAAAAAAATAGCGTAAAACATAAAAATCATTTATATCATTTTTAAGTTCATCACAAACCAGTTCTGTCATACAATACATAAAAAAAATAACCTGCCAATTAAACTTACATGAATGCTGTTTATTGTTCTAGCGCCTAGATCAATATTATTTGAGTAGATGATCCATTCTAAAAGCTGCGAAATTTTGTCGCCAATGGTTTCTCTCTTTTAATTATTTAGATTAGAGATTTAAACGTAATAAGCAACTTGAATATAAACAACGCGCATAAACGATACCGTTGCCACTGCGAGTATAGTAAATATGCTCCTGAATAAGTGCTCGAAGTGTTGACGTCACGTCCGCCTTCTTGGGCACCTCCGCCATCGCCGCCCATATTATTATTCAATCTGACTGAAAAACAAATATCAATATCTCTTAAACTAATGAATATTAAGGGCCTGTTCACATAGAAGTCCGTTTCGTTGCGTTAAGGAAAAGATGACGTTGAGACGAAAATAAACCAATCATATGCCTCGAAACGATTAGCAATGAAATTTTTAACGCCTATGATTAGTTTATTTTCGTCTCAACGACATCTTTTCCTTAACGCAACGCATCGGACTCCTATGTGAACAGGCCCTAACTCTCTCACGTGCTGAAATCGATAAAGGTTAAAAAAAATACCCTACTCAAAACTGAGGAATGGAATTTCGTACAGGAATAAGAGCAGATGGTGTTTTACAATTTCGTTCATCTAAGCCAGTTGTCTTCAAACTGTGTTCCACGGAACCCCGGGGTTCCACAAAATAATCTAAAGGGTTCCATAAACAGACATAAAATATTCATCAAAATGATGAAAATAATAAAAAATAAAGCATTCTGAATTGACTGAACGAGTCCGTGGCTATGCACTGGCTGCTACATTGATGCGTCACTAGCAGAGAGAGTGGGGGTGGGGGGGGGAGCGGAACACTGCTCGACTGCAAACTATCATTTATGTGCGTGTTCATTCGACGACCGGTCGCATAAATGAAAGCGAGTATTCGTGCCTGCCGCCAACAGTGGACATTTCAACCTGCTTACCCAAATTAAAGTGCGTGTAAATTGTGTTTTTATACTGTGGCTGTAATTTGTTCTGCAAGACTGTGTTAAAGGTGGTATGAACACAAGATCTTTCACATATCCCCAAAGGAAGAAGTCGCATGGGGTTATGTCCGGTGACCTAAGAGGGTAGCTGTGTACGACCAAATCATCGGCTGCACTGCGACCAATCGGATACACAGCTACCCTCCTACGTCACCGGGCTTAACCCCATGAGACTTCTTTCTTTGCGGATATCTCAAAGATGTTCAGAGATGCATGCAACTTGTTGAAAGTGCATTTCTCTCAACTGAACTTTTTTTAATGTTTTTTTAAAAGTATTACAAAATGCGTAGAGCATTCTCGCATGGATGGTGACAGTTGCAAAGTGGCCATTTTGTCATCTCCGTGAACTTTAAAATTTGTAGCCAAATCTATTTTTGTGCGTTCTTTTTTTATGCGATTTGTTTTGTGAATTTTTTTGGTGCGATTTATGCAGGGATCCAGCTTTGCAGCAAATTAGAAAAGCATTTCTCTCTGTTCTAAAAAAAAGTATCTCTCGCCGCCGCTGTCAAAAGCTTGTCACGCTATCTCCTCCGAAACCGCCGGGGGTATGGGTTCGAGACCGATACCAATAGATGCAGAAAAATGTGGGGAACAAAGTAAGACATGTCTCATCTTCGTCGGACTTTAAGCTTTTTTTTTATTATTTTATGTTTTGTGGGAAAATATTGACTTTTTCATCTTCAGATTACGATAACTCGCCAAAAAATGATCGTAGAATTTTGATCTTTTTACGATCTAATGGTGCATACAGATTGGTACAGAGTTCTCTGCCTGCAGATCCCCGACTCCTGTCATCACATTAGTCACGGTAACATTAGACACGGTATTTAAAACCACGCCCATTTCAATGAACACGTGTCTTCCAGATATTCCCCCATTTAGAACCCCCCCATTCAAGCCGCCAAAGTCTTCGTGTTTCTTGATCTAGTGTCCCCGCCCCCACTGTCACCATTTGACATCCGGGACCTCGGGTTCTCTTTGATGCTATGCATACGGACCGCCAGAGGAGGAGATCAGCGCATATACAGAGTACAGAACGAACATTAATCACTGGCAGATGCAGAGAACTCTGTACCAATCTGTATGCGCTATAAGACTACAGACATTTCTCTTTCAAACTAGACCTCATTTGTTTAAAATTGTTTTTAAAACAGACTTATATTTTCATCAAAAGATGAGACAGTGTTTCGAGAAATATCGTCACATATGTGGATGTCATATCGATGCTCCTCGAGTTCTTATCTTACAAAGAAAATATTGACATCATCTAGAAGCTGAAAGCTTTCTTATGCACATGAACCTCCTTTCAAGTCTCTATCATAAAATTTTGATTTCTTAATTGAATTTTAAAGCTGATAATTCAACAGTGATTCCCCTTTGCATAAGGGTGACAACAGTAAATGGATGGAAGCTGTTGCATTGACCGAGAATCACCCCTATGTGTCTCGCTATTAGCCCTAACAGAGGAGGGAGCATAGGGGCGAAGCCCCTAGTTCTCAAAATAGAGAACAATTCTGAAAGAAATTTCAAATTGCAAAAAGAGATTCGGTCTTGTATATCTGGCTATCGCGACGTTTACAGTCCGCTGTTAAAACGACCGTCGTCGCAAAAACTCGTCACCCACTACATGGTAAAAAAAAACAAATCAACTCTAGCGTCTTCAAGTGACGAAAGCGATTGCGGACCAGTTCATCACAAGAATTTGCGCGTTTTGGACTACGACGAGTAGTATCGAATGATGTACATTTTAAAAATTCCTCCATGTTTAAAATGAGAAATTAAATTATTTTAAACTACTCGTTTCCATGTGTAATTTAATTATTTATTTTGTTGGGAAATCAATTTCTAGCTATTTCGTAAAGCTTTGACCTATTTTCTAAGTGAGACTTTTTTTATGCGGTCCCTCTCCACGGCATAAATTTTTTTTCTTTAATATGTTGTGAAAAATTATATATATATATATATATATATATATATATATATATATGAAATAATTTTCAAACCTTTTCATTATTATTGAAACGTCAATCTAAATTCTTTCCCCCTTTTGCAATAAAGCATTACCCCTCAAATCCAACCAAGATAATCTAGTAGTTTTTCCCCTGACGCCACGTGCGGCCAAAACTTATGCAACGAAGAAACTTCTACGACGTTCGAAACGTCACCCCATATGACGCAACATAATCACGTGTCCGTTTCTAACCAATTAGAAGATTAATAGACCCGCACTCGGGCGAGAGATTTTCGCGCCTCCGTAGCTTTGTGTGCCTGCTCTCAACCAGAAAAGATGTAAGATTTTCGTGCTGCCAAATACCCCGTCCACCGAGCAATGTGTCCGTCCAACTCAAAGGGATGTTCCCCGGACAATAAAGATTCATCGAAGTGAAAGCGCCTCTTCCTTGATCCAGTCTACTTATTTATATATCCTCTGCATTTGCCTTCCTACCTTGTGCCACGACTACCAGACTGTGTGGAAGGTCATCAGTTCCCTAAACTGATGTTTCATCGCCACCGATACATTTTATTATTTCATGTACATACAGGGTGACAATTATTGAGCTATATGAAATAAAATATAAGAAATTTAAAAAAACTACTGAGTTCGAAAATTTTATTCAAATTTAAAAAGTAACACTGATAATCGGATTTAGTTTATGACATGTTCGATATGCTTGCCATCAATGGTTATGATGTGGCGCAGACGAACAGCAAAATTCTGCAAAACTCGCCGAAGTGTCGAGACATCGATGACCTCCTGAATGACCGTTTTGAGCTCACCAATGGTTTTGGGTTTATTCGCGTAAACTTTGTCTTTTATATTGCCAAACAAAATGAGTCACAAGGGTTGAGATCAGGAGAATATGGTTGCCCAAGCGATTCCGATTCGCTCGGAAACGCTATACTTCGACATTTTCAACGAAAAATGAACAACAATACAAGTGCACATGCTCAAAAAAATCCCTGCATTAAACCGCCAAGTCTTCCAGGAATCTCGCCAATGGTTTTTCATATAGCTCAATAATTGTCACTGTGTATTGCGGAGATATATATATATATATATATATATATATATATATATATATATATATATATATATATACACACTGCTGGCCACCCAAATTGCAACACCAAGAGAGACAAGAGATATCACAACAAAATTTATTTTGTAGATAACATGTTGACCAAGTATCAAATGATTAAATTTATAGACTTCTGTGAAGTGTGGTTCCTGCCAAAATCAGTAGCCAGAGTCAATCTGGCGATTGACGAAGAACCGTTGGACAATGCGTGCCACGTGTGGTCGCGCATTATCCTGTTGATATATGGCTGTGGGCAAGCCCTGAAGGTAAGGAAGGACAACTGGCTCCAACACCTCGGAGATGTAGCGCTGGCTGTTTAAAGTACCGGCAATGCGTACTAGAGGTGTGCGAGAGTGATATCCAATACCGCCCCATACCATAATATCCGGTGCAGGACCAGTGTGGCGGTGCATAACGCAGCTGTTCAGCATCCTCTCTTCACGGTATCTCCAGACTCGAATGCGACCATCGTGGTGTTGCAGACAGAAGCGTGACTCGTCAGTAAAGACAATTTCATTCCATTCTGCCGTCCACATCCTTCTGTCATCGCACCATTGGCGGCGGAAACGTCTGTGGTTCTGCGTGAAGGGTAGACAAAGCAATGGACGTCTTGCGGACACACCACTCTGCTGTAAACGGCGTCGAATGGTACGCGCAGACACTGGATGATGCGTTACAGACTGCATGTGCTGTGCTATAGTTCGTGATGTGACTGAGCGATCCGTCACTGCCATGAGCACAATTTGCCTGTCATCACGTGAAGTGGTAAGCTGAGGTGGATGCGATCGAACACGCCGGTCCGTCGTACCCTCCTGCATCCAACGATCACATATCCGCATTACAGTTGTTTGGTTTCGTCCAACACGACTACCGATTTCCCTGAAAGATAATCCACAATCTCGGTAGGCCACTATCCTTCCTCTGTCGAACTCGGATACTTGATAAAAAAATGATCTCTGTTTTCGACGAGGCATAATTGATCGTTTTTTTGAAAAAAACTACAAGAAAAACACAATTGCCGAACTTGAAATCGTCGAAATCTCCAAGCCTTAAATAGCGCTTTGAAGTGGCGCCACAGGCGCGCGTGATGTGCGTCTGCGCTGAAATTCTAATCATTTGCATATCTCACCTCCGGTAATGCATGTTGTAAATTTCATGTCATTTGCATGTTTCCTTCAGGGTGTTGCATTTACAGTGGTCAGCAGTGTATTATCATTTATCTTATTTCTTCAAGCTCTTTTGTAACTATATATATATATATCTATATATATACATAAAAAAGAAGTAAGCAACGATTAGTTATCCTATGTTAATAATCCGTGGTAGTGTCGTTAGAATAGACTACCTGAAATATTTTTTCCTTGTTCCAAACTGCAGAAATCGTTCGATATCGGATTTCTTTACAACTGGCCATAGGGAATTGTCATCCTTCCAGTCTTCATTTTTTAATAAAATGGGATCTCGAAGGCAACAGAAACTTCTATCTTGTTCTTTAAAGATCAATTTATCAAAGCAAGTTTGCTTGCAAGATCTATCGAAAGTATTCGCATACTTTTATAACTTTATATCGAATTTGTGGTGAGCATGATCATAGAACGCTATGATAAGATAGCGGATGATTTCCCAGCCAGCATTCGGAGTCGCAGTGTCTGTAAACAGGCGCAAAGCCTACTGGAGAATGAAATGAGTGAAGGGCTGCGACGCCGAAAATACTGCCGAGTGCGAGAAAATTTTCTCGATCTCCGTAAAGAATCGATCTCCTTACGTAATTGCTGGATTTCGACAAAGTGTCGGGAATCACTAAAATGTGTCGAAGTAGCGTATGGAATTTTAAAACATCATCTGCTCTTATCCCGTACCAAATCACATTCCTCAGTGATTTGTGCTAGGGTAAGTTTTGCTGATTTTTAGATTTCAGGACGTGTAGAGATATAATATATTTTACTTTAAAAGATATTAATTTTTTCATCTCTGGTGCCTAACATGGCCTCTGTGACGTTTTACTTCCGTAACGTACGTAGGAGAATATTTATACTTATCAGTGGCAACGGTATCGCTTACGTTTGTTGTTTATGTTGTCATTTGCCATGAGAAGCTATAGATGTTATGGCTTCATGATTTTGCTTATTGTGTTCAATTTTCTGTAATCTAAATAATTAAAAGAGAAAAACCGTTGGTGACAAAATTTCCCACCTTTTAGAATGGATCATTGATCCAGGGACAAGAATAATAAACAGTATTCTAGTAAGTTTAATTTTTACTTTATTATTTCTTTATTGTATGACAGAACTGTTTTGTTAAGATGTTGAAAATGATATATATGATTTCTACATTTTACGCTATTTTTTTTGTTTTTTTTTGAGTGAAGCTAAATGTTAATACAATACGTATACCTATTAAATCGTTAGGTACTGCATGTTCAGATATATAGTATGTTATTTTCAGCAAATTAGTAGATTATTACTTTCCGGTCGATGTTGGCGTGCTATTAAAATATATGCTCATCGATTTCTAGAGACTGCTAGAAGTTGCCCTGATAATTTTATTTACAATTTTTATCTAAAATGTATAAATATTTCATGATACAAGTCAGACATACCGTGTTTAGCAATTTCCCTGGTTATGAGTTATACAAAAGTTTTTGAACTGTTAAAATAATTGCGGTAAAAGAAAAAATATACACGGAACAGATCCATATTCTGTGTCGTTCGGCTTGGAAGTTGTCACACTCCACCAAGGGGAGTTCTCATTCAGGAAAATACTATTTCTTACTGTTTTAAAACTTTTAGCCTGACAATCGTCACTTTTTATGAAAATTCAACAATAAGTAGCTAATAAACGACATTAGAATGTTTTAATGAAAAAATATTGAATACATCATTTATCTGGAGTAAATAATTAAAATAACCCAAATATTTCCAAAGTGTCCAAAATGTTTCAATCGGTTTCTAAAAGTAGGTCAAAATTTAAATTTTTTAAAAATATGTCATAGAATAGTGTGGAGGAAACAAGAAATTATAAATAGAAAAATTTTATTTTCATAAAAAATGTTAAAAGGTATAAAATAAACATGTAATTACTTCAAGATAGACACATAAAAATACAAACATTGTATAAAAATAAATATAGTACATAAAATTAAAAAGTTTGTAGCAAAATCATATCAGCGTCTATAGAAGAATGAAAAAAAAATTATGACAATAGTATTACAGGCTAAATTTTAGAAAAAAAATTAAAATTTACAATATTTCCAAAGTATAAAAATCAATTTATAAAAGTAAAAATCCAGACATGAATAACCAAGGGTAAGCTCTGATCTTCCTGAATGTATCCCTCGAAAAGAAAGAAAATAAAAATGTTTTAAAAAGAATTCAAAAGATTTTTCATTCACTGAATTTATAATTTGTTATCGAAGGTAATTTCAAATGTCATTGGTTAAAAACATTTAAATCAATCATTCAGATTCGATTTGTTAAGACTGAAAAAAACCAACAGACATTTCTAAGATATAATCTCTGACATTTGGAGATGTAAGCGTGGAGCTTAGCTGGATCAGGATTGCAGAGTATTAAGCCATTATGTAAGCATGGAGCTTAGCTGGATCAGGATTGCAGAGTATTAAGACATTATACTGAATAATAAAACATTTATTATAAAGATTACAACCCATTTGTAGCAGAACATAAACAAAAGAACCACTTATATAATCACCAAATTCGAGGCTATAAAATGGCATTTGGAAATATTTTTTATATTATGTTATTTGTGTCTGTATTCATTCAGTGTTAACATTTTTGATAACAAGATTTAATAAATAACTTTTATGCCCATCTTTAATTGCATGAAAGTTAACAGCAACAGCATAATATGTAATACTCCTAGATATTCATAATTTTAGGTGCGCCATTCATTATAATATGCTTGTTTAAAGTTTTAAATCAATGTATTTCAAAGAAAATGATTTAAAAGTACGATAGTTGATAAGTTGATATTTAAAATTGAAATTAAAACAGAAATACAGTATTTAACATTTTGTAACTGTGCAATTAATATGTTTTATATAAAAATGTTTAATTCTCTCTACACAATGCATTCTAAAGATTTCTTCAGAAGAAACATTTCAAGATTTATAAAATCTGTTTAAACTGATATTTATAACAGCCTTGATATGGTTTTTCAAATTTTTTTATTGTAAAAAATTTACTAGGATCAGTTTAGAGCTAGATTTTAACTGTGTGCACTCTTATGTGCATATTCTTTATACTCAATAGATTATTTTGTACTGGTAAAATTTATAACTGTGATCTTGCAGTTCATGTCTAGGATAAAATTTAAATATATATATTTTCGGTTCTTAAGATCAATGTTAGCCAAACTGATGTTTTTTGTATTAGGATTTATGTAGCCTATCCCCTCCTAGGGATAAAAAGTATTTAATGAATAGAAAGTAACTGTAGTAAAAGTGTCAAATATATAGTTTGGAAAATTCTGTTGGTCTTTATTTTTTTCACTGCTCCAGAAATGTGTTGTATAACTGTGCTGTGATAGAATATGCATGAAATGAATTATATTTCTAGATGGAAAAAATTAAAAAAGGCATTAGAGAATTTTATATTACACCATTTATGTAAAAGATAACTTTGCCCCTAATGTGAAAATATAGCCTGGTAAGTTTTCATTTTGCATGAGGGAAATTTGCTTAAACATTCTGTATAAGTTCTTTTTTGAAAACTATTTGAAAATAATATCTGAATAGAAGTCGATCATTTACCAGAAGATTTTTCTTTCCTTTGCAGTCATTTTTATAGCTTAGCATTTCATGTTGAAGTTTATTGCTCACTATCTCTTTCATTCACAGTTAGTTACATATAACTGTTTTAAATGTTACAGAAATCTTTAAATTTTTTTTTTTTTTTTTTCGAAGATTTTATGTGACTTCTACATTTTAATATTTCAAACTTTGGAAACTTCTACATTAATTCAATATATGAAGTTAAAAGTATAAGAATAAATCACTTTGAAATGGAAAATTTGACATCCGAGTTCTTGTTATTTATGCTTTTGATCAAGGCGAACCTTATTCATTGTGGGGCCCAGTTGCAGAAATTTTCGCGAGGTCCTTTAAAATTCTAATATACAATAAAGGAAAAAAACATTTCATGTGAAGTATGAAAGAGAAAAATTAAGAAGGTGGTCTTATTTCCTGTTTTATGTACATTTATAAGAAAAGAAAACTAAGAAATAGCTAGACTATATATATTTATTCATAGAGCAAAAATTATTTACAATCAAATTTTGTTAGGTTTTTTATTTGCAAGATCATTTACAAATTGACTTAATTTTTATTTCCCAGTTTCTACATGCTCTATAGACAGTATTGCAAAGCTGTTGAGTCTCTCCTGTGATATTGTTGACCTCAGGTATGTTTTAATTGATATTTATGTAGAAAAGCTTAGTTTTCCCAATTCTATAGTTAAATGAATGGTTAAAAATATCCTTAAAGATACATATATATTTCAAAAGCCAGTAGCTGTTATTTGTAGCAATTTTAGAAGTTTTATAGGGTTCCCGAAACAATAGGTTTTAATACTTCCATTTCTTCTAAGTCTACATCATTTATAGATATCATTTGGTCGTTATTCTGAATCATTTTTATATCTGTAAAAACTTTCTAGTTACGATGCATATTTTCGATGTTTATTCTGTGGAATTGTCTGGAATAAACTTCGCTAGCCTGTCCCGCTTTCTACTTTATTTGTTAAAAACAATGCACCTCAAGCATTTCTTTCCAGTTATGTATTGGTTCATCCACATACTCATAATTAAATATTCTTTTCCATTTTTGTAAAAGTGTTTCCCAAAATTCAGGAGTGACTACTAAATAAGAAGCAAGCTCTGTGGCTGCAACTAAGACTTGTTCGAAACCTGAGTGGCTATCTTTTATCAGGCTAGAAGGTTTCTAAATGATCACAGTACTTCATTTCAACCATATTTTAAATATTTCTTCGTGTTTGGCTCTGTGCTAGCTCGGGACCAGTTACATGTAATCCGAGTCGAATCAGATCAAAGCCTTTGATAATTAATTCTTTTTTTATTTTCTATCCTTTTATGCATAGTATTCCAATGGTTTCTAATGATTACTCATATTGTTTTAATTCTATGGTGGGTCTGTTATGAGTTTGGTTTCATAGACTTCTTAAAATTTTATAAACACTTGACTAGTTGCCAAAATCTGCTGTCTTGATTTAGACATGTAAATCTTTTCATCAGAAAAATTGTGGGTATTTTGTAACTTTCACCTTGCATGTTACCTCACCAAATCATCTTTTGGTAAGTGAAGTTTCTGTAGGTATTTCGCTCTATTAAACCATTCAACTATTTAAAGGAGTTTTTCAGAAACATTTAAACTTTGCAGGCCTCTTTTCACAAGAGAACCTGCAGTACTATATTCATGCGGTTGTATTGAGATTTGACTCCAAAGTGCCAATTTCGGTATTTTCTCCCTTCGATTCTTCAGTTTCTTCTGTACAGAAGGTATACACTGCAAGGCGTGTATATATATTTACTTGCATAGCAGTGAAAATGCGGGAAGACAATTGTTCTTTACTTGCTACAAGAATAAGCAATAACTTTTTAGCTCAAAAAGACTTTTTAACCACCAGTTTTCTTTGTACTTTGAATACAATGATTTCTGATTCACAAAGTCTGTTGTTAGAAGAGATGTCTGAAGTACAATATTCGTACTACTTGACCGAGACATATGCTGTATGGCACCCCAAGCCATTGCGGAGATGGGCACAACAGGCCTTGGTCCACATTGTGTTTGTTGTGCTATGATTTAGTCAGATAATGATTATACAATAGAATAATTATTCTTGTATAAATTTATTTTTATGAAATAAAAATTACAATACATTTATAACTTAACGGTATAGAAAACTAATAAATTTACCTGGAATTTACTAAACAACTTTTCTACTATTAGCAGCCCTAAAATCATCAATAATTGTGAAAAAGGACCAATTTTGAAGCAGTGTATCATTCAATTGACAATTTGGCAAGTGAAGACGACCTTTCTTGATTCATGGTGGATCTCAAATAGGTCTTGATTAATTTTGAGAACAATTGTTCAGCCCTAGCTACAGATACTTGAATAGTCAAGATAATTATCATAACCACGTAGATTTTTGGATAAACACAGTCGATACTATTCTCAATCATGTACTTTAGAAAGGCACAAACTTTTAAGTGTTTAGGTATAGTTCTTCTAAACATCTTCATTTCTTGGTAAAGTTGTTCTGCTAGTATAACAGAGTAAAATTTTCCCTCACTTCACACAGTGAAAACTTCCTGGAGTTGCTGGTAACTATGGAGAATTTCTTCAGGTTTTTTCTTTAACTGATTTATGTCATGAATAAACCTAAAATTTCATTCATATTTCTTCAGTTCAAAACCTTGAAGTACAGCCGTGAGAAATGTCAATAATCATCTAAAAACACTCTGTTTTGAACATGTCTTTTGAATTTTCAATCCTGTCATCTGGTATTTTGTACTGAAAAATTTTTTAAATACTCCTCTGAATACCTCCTCTGAATTTCCTTAAATTCTTTTAAAACATTTAGTACTTCAGCAATTTCATTTGCAGTGATCATTGCTGGCACCATCCGACTGTATCTTTACTCTGCTATCCAAGTGTTAACTTGTTCAAAGTGTTTTATAGCTGAAAGCAGCTCCATGTATTCTCTTGGCCATAGCTTACTTATGAAGATAATTTTTGCCAATATATCATACCATGCTACTACTAAAATGTTGAATTCATGTAATAAAATTTAATTCATTTGCATTTAAAAGAATTTTCTTTCAGTCTCAGATGTCATTTAAACTCATAACAAAAATATGCATGTAAATATGTACTTTCATTCGTTTGAACCACACAAGGCCCTAGGTTCTGCCGATTTCATCTCTATGTAGAGTTGCCACTGACAGGAGGCTTCCAAGATGTTAAAAACCAAGGGAAAAAAAAAAAAAACATAAGTTATCATTTCTCGGGTAATCAGATAATTCCAAATTATGTCTAGTTTCTCCTTGAAAATCTAACATGTCCTAGGCATTGTAATTAAAAATAATCAGAATGTGTTATTTGTATTCATAGGTAAATATGCAGTTGTGCTCACAACTTAATACAAATTTATGTTCGCATATTTATGGTGTCATATGGCATTTTCTTGCACCTAATTTTACCACTTCTATATCTCATCTATTTACAAGTGATGATTTTGTTGAGAAACCTGAAAGTGGCTCTGAATTTTATAAAAATCTTTTAATAAAAACATGAAGTTTGTAGACAAAGTTAATGAAATTTGAATAAAATTACTTTAAATCCTCTCTCTCTTGTACTCTGTAATCCAATCACTAATGCGATAGATTGTAACTCTCTACCTCAAGAAATAGTTAGTTATATTATAAAAGTTCCTAATGCTCATAAACCAAACCCTATACCCCAGATATCTTGAGTTTTCTGATTTTTTGCATTGTGGTATAAGCTCAACAATCCATTATTGTTAACTGCCTTATACCTGTGTGTAAATATTTGATACAGCAATGTGATTTAATAAAAGAACTTTGGCATACAATTTATTTTGAAAGTAACAATGACTTGTTTGTTAGGCAATATCTTTTTCTTTTTGTCACATTTGCTGGAAATAAAGACAATAAATGTTTTGCTATTATCCTCACCTGAGCTTATGTGTACAAAATACAGAAAAAATATGTTTTCATATCCCAGAAAGGAAAAAATAGTTTGATGGGAAGTAATTTATAAAAAGACCATAACCCTATTTGTATATGACCTATACAGTTTAAATTTCATCATGTAGGGAATTTTATATGACTGTAGATTGTTTTTTTATTTACTTATTCCTAAAAAATTTAATTTGTGTGAGTATTACTGTTTTGTATACTATGTATATATGTTTCTTTAATCCCTGTTTTGTTAAATATAGTATTAAAATTTGCAGTTTCTCTCAGTGCATACATTTATGACTGAAGAATAAAATGTTCTATACTCTATCATGAAAAATGATTTATTGTTTTTTTATCTGAATGTTTATTAGGAGGATGGTGTGATTTTCTCTAACCGAAGAAGTGTTATAATAGGTATAGTTTAATCTTCATCTGATTTCCTGTAGCGCTGAACTGTATTGTAGAGATCTGACCTAAATATTTCCAGTCTATGAGGAAATCATTTAACTTGATACAAAAAATGAAAAATGTTATGAGATTATCTTATCCTGTAAGAACAAAATGGTTTTCCAATATTCTCTGAATCACACTATCATTTTATTTATTTTATTATCGAGTAGAAAGGTAATTCGAGATAATCAATCTTATTCTACTTATTCTTAGTTTTTAATTTTATCTCTGAGCTTTTTTACATTTATAGTAAAACTATTTTATTATTATCAACAAGTATGGAGAGTATTTAACAGATAATACAAGTCAGTTCACATTTTGGGTCCCAGTGTACATTTTTATAAGTATAGATCATTTTTATAGTACATTTTTGCCGAAATAGATCATTTATTTCTTGTACTTTTATTACATAGTAGTTCCCCTTTGTGCTTACATAGTTGGCTTAGTGGATGTATGCAATTCAGAATTGGAAAAAATGTTTACGGTTCTTATCACCCAATCTCAAAGAATGTCATAAAATGCCAGCATTACTCTTTAGTCATAGACTTTGTTAAGGACTCTTTGGCCCAACATCCACTGTGAATACAATAGAGAATAAAGACTTTTTCCATGGAAAGGCATAAATGAGTATTTATAAGAATAAAATTTAATATAAAGCTTGCGTAACCATTGAATATCCATCCGTCATGAAAAAGTGTAAAAATGAATGCCAAATGAGGAAGACGTGCCGGAATCAGGATATATAAAATTGTTTGGAACGTTTTATAGAAAGGCCAAAATCCAAAAACATAACTTTTTAGAAAAATTGAACTTTAGTTAAAAATCGTTACATAAATTTCAACACATACACCCCCCCCCCTCCGGAAAAATTAATAAATTTTTTAAAAAATTGATAATATAAGATGTAAAATATGAGGAAAATATAATATACCAATATTTTTGAAATATAGAAATATAAAAAAAAAAATACCAATTTTTTTTTTACAAATTTCGTTGATTCTCTGACACTTTAAATTAGCAAAAATCACCCAGCACTCCCACTTGACAACTTTTTTTATTCTGAAAAAAAAATTTACTATGGGGGAAAGATCTTTGAAATGTACAAATAATGCTGTAAAGCAATATCTATCAATGCATTAGTCATTTATTACGAAGCGGTAAAGACATCTCGGTACGAAAAAATACCGTTCATAAACAAACACCCTCCCGCACATCATGAAACAAGCAAGTACGGTTACCTCAAAGTCTGACGTTACCGCGTTGAAATTTTTACTGCCACACTTCACCCATTTTTGCGAGGATCGTACTTCAGCCGATATTTAAGTTAGACCGATATATAATGTAATTATTTTTGTACTGAAGTGTGTGTGTGTGTGTGTGTATATGTAATTTTTTCCTTGTGACGGTGTGACATTCTCTCTTTACTACAATACCGAGCTGTGTCCAATCAGTATGTGACTGGTTGAGATTCAAGTCACTCCCCAAATTCATTCGGCATATTTTATTTACAACCTGGAGAGTACAAGAACAAATTACAAAAATAAATTGCGGGAGAACTGGCGGGAGTAAAACTTCTTTAAATAGTTCTGAATTAATATTTCTGTGAAAATTTAAAATTGTTCTCACAAGTAAGTTTTAAGGAGCATCGCATCGTAAGCGTGTGGATTTATTTTATTTAGAATTTTTATTGCGTGTTTATAATCTCGCAGTACAATATTTAACAGGTGTCGGCCTGGAATAGACCTTATCAGTCTTGTATTCCTGACGTATATCTCATGGACAACAAGAGGGCCACAGATAACTGTTTTGAAATGTTTGATTCTCATTATGTGAGGAATCGCATAAAAGCACTATTGTACAGTAAAGGAACGGAAAGGTTTTCAAAGAATTTATACTCTATGTCAATTCTAATGTATTATATACACAACATAAAGATTAAAATGTGGTGACAGTGCGGTAAAAAATATCTGTAGCCACCAAACTACAATCGAAACAAATATGCCTAAACAAAACCATAAGCCACGTATTCTTTCTTATTTCGTGCAATAATTTTGCATATTTTATTAGATTTAAAAACTTTTTAATCTATTGGTAACTGAGCTTTTTCATCAGATATTAATCTCTGGAATTTCTCGGAGCACTAAACTTAATTAACGATGAAATTTTTATGATTTACGGACGACTAAAATCATTATAAAGGGGGGAAATATTAATATTGCTTATCCATTATTGATCGGGCCGTTAGCAGTAGTTTTTATTGAGATTCCTACAAACCGAAATATATCAATTCTCATCACGTCATTATGATCTACCGGGACTAAAGAATAACAATGGCTAAGGAAACTGTTGTCCTAATTATAATAAATTTAAAATGCTCAATTTAATTAATCCTGAACATAATTTATAACATCTTAGTTTATAGGTATATCATTTCCTAACACAAACTTTCTTATATTGCTGTTGATTTCACGTGAAAAATACGAAAAGAGCGTGCTGGTACTGTGTTAACCTTTTTCACGCCGCACTATGACCGAACGACAACACAAACTGTTTATTGATAAAATTCACATTAAAACTCAAACATAATAAATATAAGTTTTTTTTTCAAGAATTTTTTTTATATGATTTATAGCATGTTCCAGAAATGATACATTGGCGGAAAACACTTAGTTTTTCACATTGTATAAAATATGATTAACGACATTTGACTTCAAATCTCGATTTCTGTGCACAATTTTTTAGTAGTTGTAAGTAAATTTCTAAACGTTATTCAGAAATTACACAGGTTAAGCAGAAAAATTGCCTGCTTAAGATATGTGTTTCTGATTTTCTGAAAGATTCAGAGCAATGTGCGCGAAGTCCAGGGACAGAGTGGATTTTCGGTTTCATGCGAATCAAACACAAAGTTACTTCTCTCCGAAAATTGAGATATGATTGTTCAGCTGTCGTACCTCTGTGCAAATGTGAATGCAATATCCATCCAGCAGTGACAGCCATATTTAGAGCATTGTACAAAAGATTCCAATACCATTTTTTACTTCTAAACATAATGTCAATATGATCCAAGAAGTCTTGTCTCGCAAATCCACACCTCCCATTCCCTCACTATACATTTTTATCAGATGTGGCTATGAAACATCAGTTTTCTTTTTTCATGCTCTACAAAATCGCTTGGTTTTACAGTCGCACCCAGTTATAACGAACTTCAAGGGACCAAATGTTTAGTTCGCTTTTTCCGGTTGTTCGCTATACCCGAACCGTTAAGAGAAATGCTAGAGTTCACAAAATGTATAACTCATTAGTTGCAATGTGTATTGAATAATAATGTATTAAAAAATGATAAAATCTATTAAAAATGATAATGAATTAAATCGATTACTGACACAATACTAATTTAATTACGTAAAATAGGAAAAGAACGGACCAAAATTTTCGTTCGTTATACCCGTGAGTTCGTTGTATACCGGGTTCGCTATAACGGTGTTCGACTGTACTGATAGGCTCATGCGTTGAATAATTGGGTGCTATAGGTACAACAGTACGGTCTTTCGAGCGACAAATGTAATATTGACCGTCACTTCAGTACTAAAAATTTCCTCTTTGCCATTTTGGGGCTTTCTTTGGTGATCTGAGAGGTCATCTTCCTGTCCGAAATTCCCGAATCGTGCCAGTTTCTTTGAAACCCTTTTCAGGCAACTCGGTAAACAGCTTATGTGATGAAAAAGAGTTGTCAAAGAAAATTTCATGCTTTTCTTGATTTCCAACAGTGGATAGAAGCTCTATATCCAAGAGGATCCAAGATATTTGCTAAATGCAATAGATATTCTATTGGTAAGAACTTGTGAACTATTTCAACTGGAGATAAGGTAACATTTCAGAAATATTTTCAATGCTATCAGTTTTTAGGATTTTTTTCAAACTTGCATTTTTTCCAAGCGATGTTGGATGTTTTTCTTTTTTGACTTTAGTTTTCGCTTTAAATTAGGTCTTGTCGTTGAAGTTGAAGGCACTTCAAGATCAAATCCGTCTTCATTAGATATTTCATTGTCATCTATTTTTGTAGATATTTCGACTTCATCACAAGCATCTACCTCCAGGATAGGCCCAAAAATATCCTCATATATATCATCTGTTAAACATCCACTTTCTTCTGGAGGCAGTTGACAAATATCCATACATTCTTCTTTTTCAGAATCATTAGATAATGTGTAAAAATAGTCGAGTGCCTTTTCTACAGTAATAAATGGTTTTGAATGAGACATCTGATCTGTGTGACATATCCTTACTAACGGAAAAAAATTGTAGAGTGGAGGAGAATAATAAGAACTCCTTATAACGTTATTTTCCAGTATATGTGCCTCACCAGTTCAGTCATAAACGAAGTCTTTGAGCAAACACATGTTTTTCAGGGGCAGCTATGCGTAATTCACTTCAGATCTGTAGTAGAATGTGTGTGAGAGAGAGGGGGCATGGGAATCGAAAGTAGATCAAAGTAATAAACATCCTTCGTCGACGCTAACTAAAAGCTCTAGTATTAGAAATTTTTTATCAATATTTTTATGCACTGTATTCAAAAGATCTTTATCATATTAAAAAGCTAACCTTTACACGCCAATGTTAAATTTCTGGAAAATGCAAATTTCTTACCTAATAGTAGCAACAAAATGAATTTTTTTTTGTCATAACTTATGTTCTACCAAGAAAATGATCATTTTTAATTCTTCTCAATTGTAAAAACATTTGTTAAATTTTGATATTTATATGAATTTTTAAATTTCGGCGAAAAGTTAGAAAGAAGCCGAAATTGTGATTTTCTCCGTAGACACTATTTATTTTATTAACGTAACATCGATGCCAAAAAATCAATCCATACTCGTTCTCCTTAATAATTTTTAAAGATTAATACAGATAAAATTGTATATTTCACAGAATTTTGAAGTTGATGTTCCATTTATGGAACGTTGACTTGTAAAAGGTTAATACATATCATTCAGTTTCTTTTTCTTGTCTTTACAGGTGCTCGGTACAGATTGTAAGAGGCGAGACTAGAATGTTTGTGGTGTCCACAAATTTAGGACTTCAACGTATTGCTGGCAGTTAGTTATCTTATCATATTGTGCAGAAACGTCGGCATGCCAAAAAACGACATATCGTGTATTTCCAGTCTAAAAGGACATTCCAGTGAAAGCCATTCCTGCCAGCAGAACCCAAATAAAGCCGAAGAGGAATTCACTCCGTGTGACACATGTCCAATGAGTTTCAATATAAAAAATATCAGTTCACAGGTTCCCCTTCCCACCGAAGAAATTTTCGAATATAATTTATGTGACGGAAGATTTTCACAGTTGGCCGCCTTAAATACACATCATTCGTACCATATTGCTGACAATACCCTTAGCACCCACACAGTAGAAAAACCTTTCGCCTGCACTGCATGTGAGAAAAGGTTTTCTGTACAGGTTGGTCTAGAAAGACATATCCGCACCCATACAAGAGAGAAACCTTTCGCCTGCAGTGTATGTGGGAAAAAGTGTTCTTTACGGAGTAATTTTAAAGTACATCTCCGCACCCACACAGGAGAGAAACCTTTCGCCTGCACTGTATGTGATAAAAGATTTTCTTTACAGGGTGTTTTAAAAAAACATCTGCGCACCCACACAGGAGAGAAACCTTTCGCCTGCACTATATGTGAGAAAACATTTTCTTTACAGGGTGTTTTAAAAAAACATCTGCGCACCCACACAGGAGAGAAACCTTTCGCCTGCACTATATGTGAGAAAAGATTTTCTCAACAGGATTCTCTTAAAATACATCTCCGCACCCACACAGGAGAGAAACCTTTCGCGTGCACTGTATGTGAGAAAAGATTTTCTGAACAGGGTATTTTAAAAAAACATCTGCGCACCCACACAGGAGAGAAACCTTTCGCCTGCACTATATGTGAGAAAAGTTTTTCTCAACAGGGTTCTCTTAAAATACATCTCCGCACCCACACAGGAGAGAAACCTTTCGCGTGCACTGTATGTGAGAAAAGATTTTCTGAACAGGGTATTTTAAAAAAACATCTGCGCACCCACACAGGAGAGAAACCTTTCGCCTGCACTATATGTGAGAAAAGTTTTTCTCAACAGGGTTCTCTTAAAATACATCTCCGCACCCACACAGGAGAGAAACCTTTCGCGTGCACTGTATGTGAGAAAAGATTTTCTGAACAGGGTATTTTAAAAAAACATCTGCGCACCCACACAGGAGAGAAACCTTTTGCCTGCACTATATGTGAGAAAACATTTTCTCACCGGGATCATCTTAAAACACATCTCCGCACCCACACAGGAGAGAAACCTTTCGCCTGCACTGTATGTGAGAAAAGATTTTCCCATCAGAGTAGCTTAAAAACACATCTCCGCATCCACACAGGAGAGAAACCTTTCGCCTGCACTGTGTGTGAGAAAAGATTTTCTAGCCGGGTGACTTTAAAAAAGCATCTCCTTATCCATGGAGGGAAGACTCTTGGTCTAAACTAAATGCGAGAAAACGTTTTCTGATCTCTATCATGTAAAAAAAGACATGTTCTTACCTACACAGAAGAGGAATCTTTCGTCCTCAGAGTGTGAGTGAATAGATTTCTTTCCAGTGTGCTTTAAAAGCGCATCTGCCTACCCTTTCAGTGATATAACCCACTTTCTACTATCGTACGAGACGAAATTTTTTGTTCCACCTAGGGGAAAATATCGCTGAAATTCGAATTCAAACTCAGGTTTGACGTTGTTTATTTAAAGGCGATATCACACGTAATTATATTTTGGAATTTATTTAGTGTTTTAGGACATTATTTTTCTTTTGAAATTATTTGTAAATACATCAATGCCCTATCTGTCTCAACCCATGATTCTGAATGAGATGGTTTACCCACCCAAGTAATTGGAGAAAAAAACTTGTCATACAAGTTTGACATGAAATGTCACTTCAATAGTTTTTGTTTTTGCCTAATATAAAATTATAATTTTAAGAGTTGACTTTTTTCTACATCTGCTGTGAATGGGAAATGAATATGTATAATGATGTATAAATAAATATTTTATGTCTTTATATCGAGATGTAATTAATTTCTGCTTTTGTCTCGGTTTTAATTATTTTAAAGTAATTTCGCTTTTGTTAGAAATGTGTTTTGTAATGTGCAGCCAAAGTAATATTTAACGCATGTCGCATCTAATTATACTTTTATATTAGATATCGTCTCAAATTTTTATGTATGACATGTATAATTTTCATTTCGAACTCTTGGAAAATGTTTATATATTACACCATGTCTCGTGTGTTGAATAATTGACTCTGCTGGGTCTTGGAAGATACGAGGGTCGTTTCAAAAGTAGTAATGCACAAGCCAGCGCCTTTTCGCCCGGTATGATACGAAAAATTTGCAGTTGAGGACTAGAGGAATATTCACGTGTCTGGAAGTTTTCTAGCGTGTTTTGTTTTGAATGGCAATTTTCTGAAATTGAGTCTGCGGGCGTCTCGGGGAATGTGAGTGTAGAAGATCAAAGATCACATATAAAGCTTGAAATTTTGTGCTCGGTGGGTTCCTCGCTTCTGGACATCTGAACAAAACCAAACTTCTGGACGTTGCATTGATGAAACATTTGCTCAGTCGATGTTTTTCTTTGAAGAGCTTTCTTAAGCCGTTACCCGAGTCATCAGAGGATTCGGCAAAAGGAGCTTGCAGCAAGGAATAAATAATTTTCCTAGATGTTGGGACTCTGTTATTGAGAAGCAGGGGACTATATAGATGGACTGTCGAGTGAAATTTTCAGAAATCAAATATGTACACTGAAGTGCCACTGAATTAGGGATAGCAAAGCATATGCAAATTGTGTAGCGCTGTGCATCATGTATGTGCAAGTGAGGGCGCTGTGGTAACTGCATATATAGCGCGTACTGTGGTTGTTCTGAATTAGTTGTTGGAATTGCCAGTATGGGTAAACTGCCTGATTTAGACGCCTTCGATCGCGGACAAATCGTAGGGGCGCGACGCATGGGCCATTCAATTTCCGAAATCGTCAGACAGCTAGGATTTTCAAGGTCGACAGTGTCAAGAGTATACCAAGAATACATGGATGGTGGGAAAAAAACTAGCAATCGGGCAAACTGCAAAGGACAATTAGCCTTGACAGTGCGTGGTGAGAGACGGCTCAGGCGTATTGTACGTAGCCAGCGAAGCCAAACATTAGATCAAATTACCACCCAGTTTAATGACGGTACCAGTCGTACAGTCCGTAAACGGACTGTGCAACGCTCGCTTCACCGTATGGGTTTCGGGAGCCGTCGACCTATGAGAGTACCATTGCTCTATACTCGCCATCGGGCTGCACGTCTTGCCTGGGCAAGAGAGCACAGACTGGAGTGTAGAGGACTGGAAACGAGTAGCATGGAGTGATGAGTCTCGATTCCGACTACTTAACTCTGGCTCAATCATGGTAGGGGGTGTTTTTTCGTGTCACAGTTTGGGATCTGTACCAACGTGGCACTGTTTGGGTGCGTGTACCAACCTCCGTCAATGCAATTCGATATGTAGAGTTGCTGGGTGATCACCTCCATCCGTTTATGCTGTTCTGTTATCCGTACGGTAATGGAGTTTTCCAGCAAGACAACTGTACCTCTCACAAGTCCCGGATGGCTACTGGCTGGTTGGATGAGCATTCTTCTGACTTCTCTGTCATGAATTGGCCACCTAGAAGCCCAGACTTAAATCCTATTGAGCATCTTTGGGATGTTTTGGAACAAGGCGTGAAAGGCCATCACACAGCACCAAAGAACCTTACTGAATTATGGACAGCTTTAGCCAATATTTGGCAAGCCATTCCCGTGGAACGTTTCCAGAAACTTGTTGAATCTATGCCTCGTCGTGTGGCAGCCGTTATCAAGGCCAGAGGAGACCCAACTCGTTACTAGGTAGGTATCCCTAATTCAGTGGCACTTCAGTGTATATGAAAACTAATTTAGTGCGCATTACTTCTGAAATGTCCCTCGTATTTAGACAGGAAACGCGATGCTTTCACTCTGAGAGCGGAACCGGTAATGACAGAGAGCAAACCTTTGGATGTGACGTTTCACAATTTAAGACGGAAGTCTGACTGGTATTTAAATCAAATTTTTATGAATTTTTTAGCAAATTTGCTGGGCAGCTGACATATGCGATAACTTTTGTGTCTTGATGAACTTAAATTTAATATTATCGTACGCGAAAATACGTGTGTATCTAAAATTCGTATGAATGTGGAAGCATCAGTTAGAAAATTTATTTTGCGAAAACGACGTGGTCTAAAGGAAATATACTATCTACCTTTAAGAAATTTCAGAACTACAAGAATATCATTTCGAATTTACAGTTAGACACGTTTGAGGATAAAACTTCTGCGTCTGTAAAAGATTTAAATGAATGTTTTTTAAACAACCCATGCAAACAAAACGTGGATATTCGGCATAAAAACAGAAATTGACGAAATTCAGGTGATCTAGAACAGTTTCGCGCAAAGTATTTTCATTTGCGACCCCCTATTTTGTGTAAAATTTTGTCTCGATCCCTGGATAGACAGTAGACGTTTTGTTTAATCGTCAACGAAGTTGCATTGAAATTCTTTCTAGGATTTGCTCTTACAGGGTGTTTTTAAAAGAGTGTCGTGACGCCATCGATTGAAACGCCATATTAAAATAGCGCACCAAACTAATAAACCATCATAAAAATGTTATAAAAGTTATAAGATCATAAAAATCAGTTAATGAATCAACGCATAATTTTTTGAAACAATGCTTTATTTATGGATATGGGTATAAATATATTTTTTTAATGAAAAATACTTTTTAAAAACTTTTCATCATAAGCAGTCAATGTGAAGTATGTGCTTGCAAAGAGCTCATGATTGCTTCTATGTTCGGATCTGTATTGGAAATCGCAAGCCGTAAGTCATCCTCTCGAACCAATCGAGAGCGATATCTTGATTTAATGGAAACTAATTTTGAAAAGCCGGATTCACATGAGTAGGTCGATGCAAACTGAAACAAAATATTGATTGCCTTTCTCTTCAAATCGGCATATTCGTTTCCAATCGATAACCAAAATTTTTGTCAAGTCAGAGAGTTAAACAGAATGCGCAGTGTTTCGTCGCTTGAAACATCAATTAACTGTTCTTTTTCATTTAAAGGAATATTGGTAATAATAATATCAAACGAAAATGGATCACGGATCCTACCTAATTCATTTTCTGGAAATTTTTCGTACCGTTTCGTAAAGTTTTCAACCAATTTTATCAAATGTCGGGAAATGGTGTTTTTAAATAACAAGAAATCTATATTATTTTCTTTAGTAAATTCTGAAAAGCACGGGAACATGTCTGTATTGTATTTTGTTCAATTCCCCTTGCCAAAGTATGAGCTTATTCTTAAAAGCTTCAATTTTACTGCTTAACGTTAAAATGTGTGTACACTCTCCCTGTTGACTCATATTCAGATCGTGCAGTTTTTCGAAAATATCAACCATGTAACTGAGTTTTACGAGCCATTCTTCATTAATAAATGAACGTGCCAATATATGTTTCTTTTCCGCCAAAAATGTGTAAACTTCGTTTCTCAAATCCAAAATACGTCGCAATATTTTGCCGCGTGAGAGCCAACTCACTTCGGTATGTACTAATAATGTCTCATACGGAGAACCAATCTCATTACAGAGTATTGCAAAAGAGACGACTCTTTAGGCTACTGCTTTTAATGTAATTAATTACAATTTATATATATAATAGTCGTTGTCTCTGTATAACACTTCCGGACTGTACTCATCTTTCAATTGAAGCCCTCAGTAAACAAACGGCCAGTTAGGCTTAATTTCAATTTCAGATGTGGATCACAATTTTTTCTTACCTAAAAACTAATATCTTCTCCATCAAATCACGTTTGATCAGCCTATTTTTCTATAAAACATTCAGAACTAAAAAAAATTGGATGTTTTTAGCTGTATATTTAACAGTTTTTAAAAATCTGTTTACTTTTGCGATGAATTCTGAAAGTAAACAAACTTGAATGTGAATGAATCAAGTGTCTCAAGTATTCATATCGCGTAGTGAGCTGTAAAAATCTGGATGGCAGTCTACTACTCCAATCGCATGAAAAACTAAATAAATAAAAAATAATGAAAGGGTTTGCTTTTACAAGGTGTGGATTAAATGAAATATTGTTAGATAATTCGGGGTATTTTTTAACTTTCATATAATTTTTCCATTATGACTAATAGGGATGCCCGTTAAAGCTTTCTCAGGATTTGTTGTATATGTTTTCATAAATACAGTTTCATTTGTCATACGTTCAGCGCGTCTTTTAAAACATTTTCAGGTTTATTTGCATATTCTTTATGTTTAGTTTCCAAATGTCTTTTTAATTTAGCAGGTTTAAAACTTTCCTTTGCTAATTTATCCGAGCAATTAACACACAACGTACGTTCTTCCCCATTAACAACGCAAAATGTAAATCCGTATTTAATAAACCCTTCTTGATATTTTCTCAATTTTTTATTAGATAACGCATTTCGTTTGATATTTTTTGAAGTAGAAACAGTGCCACTGGATTCATGTTTGTTTGGGTTTTCATCCACAGTTTTTCAAAGTTTATTAGATGTTGGTCCATTATTCTCATTTGTATTGTCATTCTTTTCATTATCTGGACGTTGGGCACCTATTTTTAGCCACTTATCCATTATGAGTGTATTAAAACTGAAACAAAATTATAAATGAACAATATTTCTATATAACAACATTAAAAAACGGAAAGATTTATACAAAAATGCATGCAAAATATTTTAGAAAAAACATTTCCTTTATTAACATTTTTATATCTATATTAATTGTTTAAGTAATTGATATTATTGCACTCCTAGCACGCTACTAAACGCTCCGATACTGAAAAAATAAGTTATGTACATACCTGATAAGAAATTAAGCAGAATTAACAAAAGCAGTATATAAACCAAAACACAATTGCAGAATGCAGTTGAATCTTCTGATTGTCAAGCTTGGAACGTCTGCTTTCACTTCGCTGCTGTTGAGATATGGGGAATTCGTTGGCTGGCTGCCAACGGTCTCTGGCGTTGCGCGGCGGCCATATTGGTTCTTGATGTTTAAACAGGGAATTCGTGTTTCTGCTGTCTACCTTTTGCTTTGCGTAGGAGTGAGCGAGAATGCTGGCATCTGTTATAGGTGGAAGTGAGCAGCCGATACCGCGGATCACTCTGCAGGATAACGAAGCCACGTGATAGCGATCGCGAATATAATAATTGTCAGTTTCTTCGCTTGTATTATTTCCGTTCTTTGAAATGAATAATTGTAGATTATTCATAAATTTGAATTTCTTTGAAATTGGCGACCCCCAAAAATTTTCTCGCGACCCCCGGTTTGCGCACTGCTGATCTAGAAGATGATTCAACAATAGAACTTTAATGTCGCAATTTGTGAGGAGTTTATTTTTTTCGGAGCCAAATATTTTTACAAAACTAGTCGGACCCCGTTTTCCAGTTGTCACTCGAATCAATGCATCAGGAAGTTTAGTCAATGGCAGTACAGAAAATACACTCGAGCTACTGTTTATGCTATTGTGAGCGCATGAAAAATGAGTGATTTTAGAAAACAGAAGAATACATCCCTCAAAATTACGAACAAATGACAGTGAAATTTTGTTACATGGACGGAACATGCGAAGACGAAATAATTGCATCGATAGAGAATTTATATAAATTCAAATAGAATAATTTAATTAATTATTTCCTCGTTGATAACAGTTTAAAATATGAATGTAAACAATTCGTTATAGAATCATTAATTTAACGTTAATTATTCAGATTGCTTTGGAGTTGGTTTTTGATCACACAAGTGTTGTTGATAGTTGACTTAATAACGGATTTAATGAGTGGATATGCTGGAGAATATATTACTTAGCGGATATATTTTATAGGATTAAAAAGAGCTCTCGAATATCTCCTAAAAATTATCGGCTTTAAGTAATAGCATATGTGAACAAACAGCATGGAAGTTGTCTTCAAATTCATGAAAGACGGAAATAGTTACGATTTCTTGAACACATCGGAAATTTTATCGCTAACATGAGTATTCTACGAAACACTCTTGTAAACATATTTGTATTTCACTACAAACACTTTACAAACTTTAAAATTTGTATTTTCTCGCATTCAGCAACATTACAGCGAAGTAAAACTGTAACATAGGTTTCCCGAGAGCAAGAACATAGTTTACACCGAGAGGCCAATTTTTATGACCAACTGACAGTTTTACGCAAATCAGCCACGACGTCACGCTATTGCCGCTTGTTCAGAATGGTATAAAAAGGGATTGCTAGGTGACTGCAAAGACAGTCGAAGTCGCCTGGGAAGGAATGGGTAGAAAACGCAATTTAACGGACTTTGAACTTGGAACGGTTGTGAGTCCTAGAAACAGTGGAACGAGTATCAAGGAAACTGCTTCTCATGAGTAGAGTGCACGATACCGTAATTTTAAACGCCTCCAGTTCGCATAAGATCGTAAGGACTGGACATTAAATGAATGGAAATGGATAATGTGGTCCGATATATCACGTTTCCTACTACACCATGCAGATGGCAGGATGCGAAAACGGAAAAAATCGGCACATTACCATTTACCCTAAATGCATTGCTACGACACTTCAAATTGGTGGATGTAATGTAATGGTTTCGGGAATATTTTCCTGTCATTGTTTCAATCCATGTGGAAAAGCATCTGAATGATCTTTGCTGACCAAGTACATCCAGTTATATTAAGGATTCACTCCACTGCAGATGGATACTTCCATGAAACAAAATTCACTTCGTCGACAAATGTTTCGAAGAGCTTGATGGAGTCTTCACCTTCCTTAGAAGGTCTCAAGAATCTCCAGTCCTCAATCCAATGCAGCACTTGTGACATGGGGTCAAAAGGGGCATCAGGCAGCTGGATTCATTCAATCTTAGAAAGCTGAAAAATGCTGTTCACCGGGAGTCCATGTCATATGGAATTGAAAGAGAGCAAAAGGTGGCTGAATGATGCGGTGGTCATAATAAATTGGGCACTGTGTATGCACACCTATGAGTTGTGATTGAATAACTAGCCAGATGCAAACCTTTATGGTGGATTCTTTCTAATTCCAACTTTCCAATTGAATAAATTTTTTTTCGAATTATTTTAATTCTAATTAAAACTTTCGAAAATTAGATCATGTAATAGGGAATTTGTTCGTTTTGTAGTAGAGAAATTGTTCGATATCAGGAGATGCCGTCGACGATTAAAAGTTCACGGTGTAAAACACTTTTCTGTAGTATAAAATAGTTCTGCTGCAGGGAGATGATGCCGACGAAAAAGTCTCAAGGCGTCAATATCTACAGTTGAAGTCTCTCACGGAGATGCTGAAAAAATTGTACTAATGAAGACTGTCTCTTACGGCTCCGGTTTGTAGTGAAGAAAGATGGAGGCTGGTTTCAGGAAGCATTCCGTACACCGGAGAGTTCAGTTGATTTAACAGGCACTCGTGGGGCCATTCTATAGTCCTGAAAACTGCAGCTGGAACGTATGAAGCTGTGCACTCGCAGAATAAAAAAAGATGTTCGACACCGGATACGCTGAAGAATACACGAGATTTCTATTGTCTTTACGGTCCTGTCATCTAACGACGAAAACCAAGTAATTCGAATGGTATCTAAAAAAAGTTCTTTGACACGTAACTGCGTTGTGAAGGTATAGGGAAGAATTTCAAAGTTATGTTCCGTTGTAAAACAAATGTCCTTCGGCATACCAGTCTTCTGGGAAAACACCGATGTCTTTAGGTAAAGAAATAATAATTGCAGGAAAACAAATACTTCAAAGTGCGTTAACGCTGACTTTTATTTTAATTTAAAAGAAATAATGTTTAACAAAAGAAAAATTCATTCACTCTATTATAGCAATTCGTACATAACATTTAGTAGAACAAGTAGCTGTTATGATTCAATTTACTAATGGTTTGACACCATTGTTATATTTCATTTTATTAAGGAGGCTAACCAACTCTACACATAGTGTAAAGGAGAGTGATCGTATAGCATTCTTTACTTTAAAAAAATATAGACAGGCTAAAATGTTAATATGGTGATATGACAAGAAAACCAACTCAAAACGACAGAATTCTAGGTTAGAGGCAACAACAATTTATTAGATTTAAAGACATATTAAAATATCTATTACACTTATTAACAATGCCTCATTAATTTACATTTTTTAACGATTGGAATATTTACAATATACATTTTACACTAGAGGTAACTGGTGACACATTATCTTAAATGAGCTCAAAAAATAGTTATAATTAAAATGCATATTACCTAAAGCCGGCTGTATTTTAACTAAAAAAGGGAAGAGGTTGAAAAGGGGAAGAAAGGGTAAATAGAAAAGAAATAGACAGAGGCATGCCCCGTGATCATAAGCTGTAACTATCATTACGTCCTCCAGGCCTTCCATGCAGTCGGCGGATGGTTCATCTCTCTCGCTGGGGCCATCATCAGTCACGGCGGAGACCTCCGGCGGAGAGTGTCTCCTCGAAAAGAGTGAACTCACACCCAAAACTTTTTTTCTCCAAGAAACCTCCGCGCGCTTAGCCGGGCGACGAAAAGGAGTTCCTGTGCGAGCCGATGCCCCTGGGTACGACACACGTTGAAACTGGGAGCATTGTTTACCCAACTTGTTGTTGACAGCCATATATTTTTTTTCTGCAACAAAACTTGGTTTTTTATTAGCTTTCTTTTTTCGTTTAAATTTATTTCGCTGCGAACGTTGCCGGCACCCAGCGCTGTATCCATCCGCGAGCGGGGCCGGTGCTCCTGGAAGGGGTGCAGGGAGCCTGCGCTTCTGTGGAAATCATCGACATTCCTTTGGGCTGGTTTCGATATTATTGCCTTTCCCCTCAAGTGGGGATCAAGCAACGCACGCTCGACCCGAAATGGCAAAACAAGATGTATCGGATTTCTGCATAGCAACCGCAAGACAGGAGTTAGTTAGAAAATTGTAGGATTTTACGGGACAAGAAAAAAAAGGATATTTACATTTCTATTTTAAGATTTAAATCTTTCACCAGCCCACCAAACACTGAACCTAAGTCACCACCTTACATATTTTTACTGAAGTGCGATTATATATTCAACATTACGGGAGCTCAATCAGCATAACAACAACAAACATAAATTTGGTTAACACTGATCTTAAGGACTGAAACTATATATATTAAAAAATTACCCTAGTCATGAACTGCAAGAGAACAGTTATAAATTTTGCCAGTACAAAATAATTATTGAGTATAAAGAATATGCAGGTACACAATTAAAATCTAGCTGTCAACTGACCCAAGTATAATTTGTACAATAAAAAAAATAAAAAAAAACCATATTAACGCTGTCATAAATATCAGTTAAAACAGATTTTGTAAATCTTGAAATGCTTCTCATGAAGAAATGATTAGAATGCATGGTGCGGAGAAAGTTAAACATTTCTATAAAAAATTTATTAATATTTGCATACAGTTATAAAATGTTAAATACTATATTTATGCTTTAATAAGAATTTCAATTTTAAATATCAAGTACTACATTTAAATCATCCTCTTTGAAATCTATTGCTTGAAAACTTTAAACAAGCATATTATAATGAATGATGTACCTAAAATTATGAATATTTAAGAGTATTACATTTAATAATGTTGCTGTTATATTTGTTGCAATGAAAGATGACCATGAATGTTATTTATTAAATCTTGTCATCAAAATGTTAACACTGAATGAATGCAGAAACAAATAACATTTAAAAAAAAGGTTTCAAATGCCATCATAAATAAAAAGTTCTCTGATAGAAAAATGATACAAGAAAGCAAAGCCTAAACTGGAGATTACTGCACATGGTGCCAAGCTATAAAAACTCACCAAATTCAGTACTAATTCGTAATTAATGTGGAAAATTCAATTATTTAAATAATTCTATTTATAAGTTTCGCATGAAATTAACAGTTCATATCACTTTCATGCAATGAAAGATGGGCATAAAAGTTATTTATTAAATCTTGTCATGAAAAATGTTAACACTGAATGAATACAGAAACAAATAAAATAATATAAATAATAGTTTCAAATGCCATCATAAATAAAAAATTCTAATTTAGTACCAATTCATAATTAATGTGGAAAATTTGATTATTTAAATATATTTATGTATAAGCTTTGCATGAAATCAACAGTGCATATCAATTTCATTGTAATTTTTAAAAATTTAAAGCACAAAAATGATGCTTTGTTAACTTCAATAAGATTGGATGTTTTAACAATTTTAATATATCTTAAGCATGGAATGGAATGAAATTAAAAAACACAAACCACATGAATGTAGGGGAAAATGCTGAATTTTTTTTAGCCTTGATTTTAGTGATTATATAAGTGGTTCCTTTATGTATGTTCTACTACAATTGGGTTTGTAATCTATATAATAAATGTTTGTATTATTCAGTTTAATGGCTAAATACTCTACAATCCAGATTCAGCTAAGCTTCACAGTTAAATCACCAAATGTCAGTCATCATATCTCAGAAAAGTCACTTGGTTTTTTTCAGTTTTAACAAATCGAATCTGAATGATGATCATTTACATGTTTTTAGATAATGACATTTGAAATTACCTTCAGATAACAAATTATAAGTGCAGTGAATAAAAAAATATTTTGAATTCTTTTCATAACATTTTTATTTTCTTTCAAGGAATACAATCAGAAAGATGAGAGCTTACCCTTGGTTATTACTTTTAAAAATTCATTTTTACATACTTTGGAAATATTTTAAATTTAAATTTTTGTTCTAAAAATTCACCTGTAATACTAGTGTCATAGTTTTTTTTTTCATTCTTCTATATATAGTGAAATTATCTCGCTAGAAACTTTTTCATTTTATGTACTTTATTTTTTTGCTACAAGTTTGTATTTTTATGTGTCTATCTTAAAGTGCTAAATGCTTATTTTATAGATTTTAAGATTTTTTATGAAAATAAAAATCTTGCATTATTTTAAAAATTTAAATTTTGACTAACTTTTAGAAACAGATTGATAAATTTTGGAAATATATAGGCTGTTTTAATTATTTACTCAAGATAAATGCTCTATTCAATATTTTTTCATTAAAATATTCTAATGTTGTCTATTAGCTACTTATTGTTGAATTTTTATACAAAGTGTCGATTGTCAGGCTTAAAGTTTTTAAACAGTAAGAGACAGTATTTTCCTGAATGAGGACTCCACTTGGCTGAGTTTGACAACTTCCCGCCGAACGGCACAGGATATGGTTCTGTTCCCCGCATATTTTATCTTTTACCGCAATTATTAACAGTTAAAAAACATTTGTATAACAAACTCATAACCAGGAAAATTGCTAAACACGGTATGTCTGACTTGTATGATGATAAATTTATACATTTTGGATAAAGATTGTAAATAAAATCACCAGAGAAATCAGATTGGCAACTTTTAACAATCCCTTGAAATTGCTGAGCGTATATTTTAATACCACGCCAACATCGAGCAGAAAGTAATAATCGGAACTAGTATGATATACCCCCCCCCCCCCAATGGCGATTTTTTTTGTCGCCAAGCAGAACGCGTGTCATTGAAACGGAAAATTCCCGAAAGTCCCAAAAATGCGCATTTTTTATACTGTTCAACCACAGAAAAGCATAAAAAACACATAATACAAAAATAAAAGCCGAAAAATAATAAGAAATTCGTTAAGTGGGGGGGGGGGGACTGCCGCCCTCCCCCCAACCCCCCTGCGACAAAAAGTCAGCATAGTGCAACTAATAATAATTCATTTAAATAAACATAAAATACGTCTTCGTTAAATATATATTTCTTGATTAAACATAAATTAAAGCACAAATACAATAGAAAAAAATACATGTTGGCAAGAGAATTTAAAAAAAAAGTATCTATACCGAAATTTTGTACTCCTCCCAGTTAATCCCCGAAACGATTTCAATAACTTTATTAAAACAATCTACATTTGCCGCTAAACATGATTTCCGAAACATGTACATCGCTAGGTAGAATTTAAAATCTACCTTACGATTGTAACCACGAACCATGCCGAATAGATTTCTCAGTGTTACATTGCTAAGATATACATTGCTAAGGCCCCCACGCTCTCCGGATTTAAGCATCCTGGATTTTCTTTCTTTGAGGTATACTTAAAGGTGCTGTGTATAAGACACATGTCGAATATGAAATGGATCTGGTTGCAAGAATTTTTTGCGCTGCTGCAGATATCCAAGCAAATCCAGGTGTTTTCGAACATGTCCGCCAATCCATGGTCCGTTGCTGTAACGCTTGCATCTCTTGTAAGGGTGGAAACTTTGAGCATCTTTTGTAACCTTTTGAAATGGTGTCATCTACAACAGCATATGTAATATTTATGAGCAATAAATATTTCTCATAATCTCTGTCTCGTATTCCTTCATTTCTTGTACCTCTGATACCACTTTCCCATGACGTTTGCGACCATGTGTTACTATGCAATTTTGAATCCTTTTGACATGTCCTACCTCCCCTTAAAGTTTGACCCAATCATTATGGGACACCCTGTATGTATATATGTATGTATATATATATATATATATATATATATATTATATATATATATATATATATATATATATATATATATATGCACTAGTTAACAAAAATTAAGGAAAAATCACAAAAAGATGGATAACACGATCAAAACTAGTCCAATCTGTTTAAAATTTGAATATGTTGTTAAGTAAAAGGTACTGAACAATACTACATTATGCAAAATAGTGGCGCTGCAGTCGGAATACGTCATTTGCGAGGAGCATAAAAGTACATGTCTCAGAGCAAGGCGGCAATTGTCGCTGAGAGGCTGAGATTAGATACCTGGCATAGCCAAATTGTAACAATGACCTCCAGGCATCATTTGACCGAAGAACTGCGATGGTGAGCTATGGGAGACTAGATGCAGGACAGAGTCAGACAGAAGCGTCCAGATGGCTAAATGTGAGTCCGTCTGTGGTTCATAGACATTCGCAAGAATTTCTAATTTTTTTTCATTTAATTAAACAGAAATATTTAAGTTTTAATTTTGATTCACCATTTTTTAAAATATTAATTTTTAAAAAAATTAAAATATTTAGATTAAAAATTACGAAAAAAATTATGTAACTTATTTTTAAAAAATCTTATTTTCAAAAGTAAATATTTTTTCAAATTTGCTGAATCAAAATTAAAGTAAAATAGTCGAAAAAGACATGTTACAAGTTTCAACCATATATCTTTAACGGTTCTTTACTTATAACAATTTAAAGACGAGAAATGGGGAAAAAACCCATCATGCAGAAAAACGCACTTACAGGTTTAAACAACGATTGGCCACTATTAGAATGTTGCAAAAAAAATAATAATAATTTCTCCTGTTCTAATTAAGATAGAAACATGACTTAAACGTCATTTGAAGCGCAAAAGAGCAAAAGAACACAAAAATTTTTAATGCAATAAATTTTTTTTCGAAATTTGAACAATTTTGTGTCCTGGACCTTCTTAAATCTAGAACCGATTGGTCCGGAATTGCTGATCTATACGAGTTTTTTCCCGTATTAAAAATTCCATCCAATCACAGACATCAACAACTTCGTGGCTAACAATTCCTATGCAAGTGGCATTGACGCTGGCGGTGGTCAAGTGAAAAACCCTTTACAGCAAAGTTTGCGCCACTGGACTCCGCGGTTTTCACGAATAAGGTGAGTTCGAGCGAGAGATTTAGGATATTTTTCATTCCGGAATTTGGGAAAAGAATTCTTTTAAGATCCTGCACAAAAACTTTCAAAATTGCAACTAATTCCAATTTTTTTTTTCAAATGTGAATAAGAACTATGTTACAGATACCAAATCGAATATTTGTGAAATGCATTCAAAATATTTTACCAAGCAATGAGCCAAATGTATGCACAAAATGACTGCATTTCAAACTGACACAAAACGCTTTCATAAAATCTGCAACTTCTAAACGGGACGTGTCATAAGAACACATCTGCAGAAATATGTCGGAGGAAAACACTTGGAGGCACATTGTAACCGCAGTAAGTTCATTTTGTTTTAAGTGTCAAAATTTTTCTACTACGAGTACTTATGACCGTCTCTAAGAAAAGGAGATCGAACTCTCGATTTCATTTGCAGCCATCTCATTCGTTTCCATGGGAATAATAGATAACCTCACTCGCAAGACACGGCTGAAGGAATTTTGTCTGGATAAGAACAGATATGATGAAATATGTAGGGGGGGAAACACTTGGGGGCACATTGTAACTGCAGTAAGTTCATTTTGTTTTAGGTGTCAAAATTTTTCTACTACGAGTATTTATTTTTCTCTAAGAAAAGGAGATGGAACTCTCGATTTCATTTGCAGCCTGCGAAAATAAAAAAAAGATTATTTTTCTAAGTCAACCGAGTCAGTGATCTCCGCACATTTACCTTTCATTTCATTTTTCCTGCGATGCTGATTTACTTTTTTCCGTCATGCATATTTTTGTCCATACTTCACAAGAGACGAGCCCCGCATTGTCTGCAGTCTGCATGGCGTAATCGGGCTCGACCCCCCCTCCTCCAACCTGTCAGTGTCTCGACCACAAAACCATGCGGCGGAAGTGAATCTCAAAAAGCGAAATCCTACCTCAATAGTTTTTTAAATCTTTGGCTGGGAAAAAAAACCCTCACAAATTGCGAGATTCAAGTTCTAGTAATGAATCCTGTTCTAGTTCACCTAAATATATCATTTTTTTTAAATACTGAATATTAACCTCTTACCCACATTTTGTTGGCATGGGTTGTTTCAAAAACATTCATTCAAATCTTTTACAAACACAGAAGATTTAACCTCAAAACTGTGTAAGTTCGAAATGATATTCTTAAAGTTTAGAAATTTCACCAAAGGTGATAGCATTTTCCTTTAGACCACGTCGTTTCTGCAAAATAAATTTTCTAAATGATGCCTCTACATTCTTATTTTTAGATTCACTGTGTTTATGCGTACAAGGTCAAATCTAATTTGAGTAAGACGCAAAATTTATTACATATGTTAGCTGTCCAGAAAATTGCTAAATAAACAAATTCATAACTTGATTTAAATACCAATCAGACTTCATCTTATAATGTGAAACGTCACTTCCAAAGATTTCTTCTCTGATTATCAGAACCAATCAGAGTGAGAGCAGACGATCCCAGGTCCTGTCCAAATATATTGCAAGATTCCGTAAAGAGTCCATTATTCGATACATGAGACTTGGTGTTAATTATAAATTTTAAACATTTTTCAAGAGCTGAGTTCCAAATTAAAATTAAATATTTCATATATAAATATTTGAGGCGATATCCAATGTAAAAGTATAATTACAAGATAAAAAGAACTTTTTATGTACCATGTTTTTAAATTTTCTGTTGAATCATATAAACTTGACAATTCTATGTATTAATAAATACTTTTAAAAAATTTTTTTCATGAATTATCCCATCAACTTGAAAGAAAATGATCAAATGCGTAATCAATAGTGTAGCTCGGGGATTGGAAGTTAACTTCCAATCCCCGGGAAGATTACCCGGGTTAACGGAAATGAAAATACCAATCGTAAAAGTAATCCTTTGTTGCTTCTGCAAACAATGAGTAAGCCGTGTGAATTAAATTTCACAGATGTTGTTACACGCATTTAGTTAAGACTTTTAAATACTCCATTAATGAACAAAATTTTCATATCTGACCAAATGGAAATTTTTTTATTACAATTACAAACATTTATTCGAGAATTTCATAACTAACCAAAGAGGAAATTTGCTATACAATTACTGTAGATTTACCGAGCATTTCTTTTTGTTTGACCCAAAATCATACGCTGTATGACACTTTTCCTGCCAATTACAAACATTAGTAAGAATAATTACAAGATAAAAAGAACTTTTTATATACCACGTTTTTAAATTTTCTGTTGAATCCTATAAACTTGACAATTCTATGTATTAATAAATACTTTAAAAAAAATTTTTTGATGAATTATCCCATTAACTTGAAAGAAAATAAGGTTAATTAGAAGTTAACTCGCGTTTAACTTTTCGTTCCCGTCCCGGCCGATGGATGGCTGCACCGTTCTCCAAAACAAAAGTAACTGAAAATGAATTCAATCCTGCTTAAGGATGGCTATAAGAATCAAAAGAATGTATTGTCATCGTGTTCTGATCTATACTAAAAGTTTCAAATGTCTAGATAGTCGGGAAGTTAGTTAAAAATCGATTGCAAGATTTGTACTGGACAAACATACACACAAACAAGAAATCGACTTAATAAAAACATGGTAAAAAGTATAACGAATATAAGAAGCGTAAAGTATATAAAAAGTATAATTAGATGCTAAATGTATTAAATATTGCTGTATCTGAACATTACAAAAACCCTGCTAATAAACTAATAAAAACTAGATTAATTTAAAATAATTAAAAGAGAGACAAAAGCGAAAATTAATCCAGTCTCGATATGAAGCCATAAAATATTTATTTATATATTATAATTCATATTTATTTCCTCATTTACAGAACACGGCAGATGTAGTACAAAACAGTTGAAAATTATAATGAAGTATTAGGCAAAAACAAAAACCAGAAGAAATTGCATAAGTGACTTTCACGACACCCTTTCCTGCAGTATAAACAGGTACAATGACAAGTTTTTTTTTACTACTATCACTTTGGTGGGTCAAGTATCCCTCAGAGATCGTAGATGAGGACCGATATCGCATTGATATATTTAAAAAAATTATTAATGTCATAAAACACTAAATTAATTCCAAAACATAATTATGTGCGATATCTCCTCTCAATAAAGACCATCAAACCTGAGTTTGAATTCATTTTTCACCACGGAGGGAATGAAATATTTCTTTGAGCCAAAAAGTCCCGTTTCATACGTCAGTACACAGTTTATTACATCCCTGAATAGGTAAGGAGTTCCGTTTTTCATCTGCTCTCAAGCCCTAAGCCTATCCCTCATACCCTGCAGATGGGAGGGTTTTTCATTTCAAATTGACCTCTCTGGAAAATCTTTTCTCACATACAGTGCAATCGAAAGGTTTCTCTTCTGTATGAGTACGGACATGCATTTTTAAAGTGCAAGGAAAATCTTTTCTCTCACATAGAGAATGAAAGATTTATCTGTGTAGGTACGAACATGTTTTTTTTCAATGATCGAGTTCAGGAAAAATTTTCTCACATATCATGCGACTGAAGACTTTCCTCCATGGATAAGGAGATGCCTTTTCAAAGTATTCTTCCATGAAAATCTTTCCTCGCATACAGTGCATGCGAAAGGTTTCTCTCCAGTGTGGGTGCGGAGATGTGCTGTTAAAGCACTCCGTTGAGAAAATCTTTTCTCACATACAGTGCATCCGAAAGGTTTCTCTCCAGTGTGGGTGCGGAGATGTGCTGTTAAATGACCCTGTTCAGAAAATCTTTTCTCACATACAGCGCAGGCGAAAGGTTTCTCTCCTGTGTGGGTTCGGAGATGTCTATCTAAGTGACCCCGTCCAGAAAACGTTTTCCCACATACAGTGCAAGCGAAAGGTTTCTCGCCTGTGTGGGTCCTAAGATGTTCTGTTAAATGACTCTGTTTAGCAAATTTTTTCTCACATACGGTGCATGATAAAGGTTTCTCTCCAGTGTGGGTACGGAGATGTGCTGTTAAATTACTCCGTCGAGGAAACCTTTTCTCACATAGAGTACATGCAAAAGGTTTCTCGCCCGTGTGGTTCCTAAGATGTGCTATTAAATTACTCTGTTGAGAAAATTTTCTCTCACATACAGTGCAGATGAAAGGTTTCTCCCCCGTGTGGATGCGGAGATGTGTTTTTAAACTTTTCAGTCGAGGAAATCCTTTCTCGCATACAGTGCAGATGAAAGGTTTCTCCTCCGTGTGGATGCGCATATGTCTTTTTAAGCTCTTCTGTTCAGAAAATATTTTGTCACATACAGTGCAGATGAAAGGTTGTTCTGTAGGGGTACAGCGAGAATTATCAATAATATGGTATGCAAGATGCATATTTAAGGCGGCCAGCTGTGAAAATGTTTCGTCACATAAATTACATTTGAAGATTTCCTCGGTGCGAAGGGGAATCTGTGCCCTGGAACTTTTTGCATTTTGAGTAATTATACAAGTGTGACATGGAGTACATTTACCTTCGGCTTCTGTAGGGTTCTGCTCACGGGAATGACATTCATTGGAAAGTCTATTTACGCTGCAAACACACGACATTTGCTCTTCTAGCATGCCGACGTCCCTTTACTCGATGACTAGAAAACTGTAATTGCCAGCAATACGTTGACTTTCTGAATTTGCGGACACCACAAACATTTTATTTTCGCTACTAACAATCTGTACCGAGAACCTGCAAAGATAGAAGAAAGGAATTTGAATGAGACATATTAATACTGTACCGTCACGCTTTTTTTCTTATTTTTCACGTGAAATGAATAGCAATATATAAAAGATTGTTTAAGGGGACAGTGGACCTTCAAACGTAACTTTTTTTGTTTTGAATGTATTTGCTTGAAATTTGAATATGTGGTTAGTACCATAGATATGTGAAAGTGGTTAAAATTTAAAGATAAAATATTGTTAATTTATGAATTATGAATTATATTAAATATTGGCCTGATTAAAAATGTTCCATGCGCATTTCTTTTGCATGTAATATGATAATTTTTATTTACAGGATACCTTATAGAACTAACAATGAAACTTATTGCTTATTTTAAGAATTCATTAAAAATATAAAGAGAAAAAATAATAATAGTGAAAACACCCTTTTTATGACGCAAAATACCTATATATCATCTTCTCGAGTACAAAATTTAGAAATTCTGAGCTACGAAGCATAATTTTTTCAATAAGAATTATTTGATATACAGTTAAGTATAAAAAACTTCAATTTCAAAGCAATACGATCATTAGAAATGCGCCTGGAGAAGTTTGAATATTCGTACGACATGAAAATTTTTATTTTGAGAAAAACACATTTAAAGTTATTGCTATTAGTAACCACATAATATATAAATTAAATACAAATGCCTATAACTAGGAAAGTAATCGCAGAAATTAAAAATTCTTTTTGCAACACATTTTTACTCGTCCGTAGTTTCCCAATTCAATAAAATAAAAAAAATCGAATTTTTGGGAAAATTCCACAATTTTGAAAGTCTATTGTCCCCTTAATCTAGGAAACGTGATATCTATAAACTGAGACGATAGAAATTACGTTGTAGATTAATTAAACTGCTGAGAATTTTAAACTTATTGTAATTAGGGTGCGACATTCCTTAGCCATTCTTATTGTTTTTCCGTGGTAGATCAAAAGGGCGCACAGGGATTTGATATGCTTCGGTTTGCAGGGATTCCACAATATGGATATCGGCCCGTTCAATAATGTATAAACAATATTAATATTTCCCCCTTTATATTCATTTTAGTGCATAGGTAAAATGTCTATTTTCTATTATATTCACTGCGGATGTTGGGCCATAGAGCCCCACACAAAATCTATAACTAAAGAGAAATGCTACAGATTTCTTTAAGATTGTGCGATTACAAATGCAAATATTCTTCCAATTCTGCTTTCCAAACATCTACTCAGCGAGCTATGAAAGCACATTGGAGGCTACTACATAATAAATGCACTAGAAATAAATATGCATGCCTATAAAAATCTACACTCAGATTACAAATGTGAATTAGGGACTTATATAAACTTTTGAACACTCTTCACACTTGTTGAGAAGTGTTTAAAACTGCGCAACTATCGCAAAACTATTTTAATATTATCGACAAGATAATATTAAAATAGTTTTGCGATAAGTCTAGCAAACATAAGAGTAAGAATTTTAAAAATGAAATTAGATAAATTAAAAATAATTCTTATTACATTCTTATTTTCTTAAGTTATCTTTATCCTAGCTATTAAAATAAATAAAATAATTGTGTGATTCAGAGAATATTGGAAAAACATTTTGTTCTTACAGGATAAGGTAATCTCATAACAGATTTCTTTTTGTATATCAAGTCAAATGATTTTAAGCATTGGCTGGAATTCTTTTGGTGTAAACTCTACAATACAGTTCACTGTTACAGGAAATTAGATGAAGATTAAATTACACCTGTTATAACACTTCTTGGTTAAAGAAAATCACACCTACCTCTTCATTAACAATTAGATAAAAAAAAAAGGCAATTGTGAATAAAAATAACTTTTCATGACAATATACGAAATATTTTATCCTGCAGTCATGAATGTATGGACTTAGAGTAGCAGCAAAAGTTTAATACTATATTTAACAAAACAGTGATTTAAGAAACATACATCCATAGTATACAAAAAAGAAATTCTCATACAAATTAAATCTATTAAAAGAAAAAGAAAATCTGCACTCACATTTAGAACTTTTATAATATACCTACCCATTTCTTGAGGCAGATAGTTACAATCTATAACAAGTGTGATTGAATTATAGAGTACAAGAAAATTTAAAGTAATTTTATTCAAATTTCATTAAGTTTGCCTACAAACAAAGTTTTCATTTAAAGATTTTTATAAAAATCAGAGTCACTTTCAGGTTTCTCAACAAAATCATCACTTATAAACAGATCAGATATAAAAGTGATAAAATCAGGTGCAAGAAAATGCCACACAACACAATGTATATGCTAACATAAATTTGCATTAAGTCAAGAATACATATGCATTTATACCTATATGCATTAATACCTATGAATGAAATAAGCCTATAATTCATAGGTATAATATGCATTTATACCTATGAATGCAAAAATCACATTTTGACCATTTTTAATTGCAATGCTCATGACATGTTGGATTTTCAAGGAGGTACTACACATAATTCAGAATTATCTAATTTCCCGACAAATGATTACTAAATTTTTTTTACCTTAGCTTTTTTTATCTTGGAAGCCTTCTGTCATCTATATTTATTCCTACAGAATAAAAGCGAGAAGAAAATCTCACATATTAGTCAAAAGCGAGAGGAGATTTATAATATTTGCAAAAATCTTTAAAAAATCACTAAAAGCTTAAAATAATTGGGTTCTTTCCCTGCCCTACATTTTCACAGATATGCATATAGAGTATCTTTCATGCCTGCAGTGTATAGCTTCTATATGGAACAAACTGAAGAATTCTATGGAGAAAATTGACATTTTGGAGTAAAATCTCACCACAAAGGTACGAATATCGTACTTCATTCACATTTTTTAACTACACACTTTGTGAATCAGAAATCATTATTTTGAGATTACAGAGAAAAGTGGAGGCAAGGTCATAAAGTTTTTTCAGGCTATAAATTTGTTTCTTATTCTTGTAGCAAGTTAAGAGCAATGAAAATCAGACGCTGAAAATAGAACATCTACCACAGAGATGTGTCTTGTGAAAAGAGACCCACAAATTTTGAAAGTTTCTGAAAAACCGCTTTAAATAGTCTAAGGGTTTTATAGAGCTAAATACCTACTGAAACTTGACTTACCAAATGATTCAATGAGTTAACATGCAATGTGAAAGATGCAAAATGCCCACAATTTTTCTGCCCAAGAAGATTTACCTGTCTATATCGAACCAACAGTTTTTGGCTAATAATCAGGGTTATCTTCATAAAATTTTAAAAAGTCTGAAACTAAACTCCCCACAGTTTATCACATAATTAAAATGATGTGAAAAATCATAAGACAACCTTAGGAATACTATGCATAAAAGGATAGAAATTATGTAAAGGATTAATTATCAATGGCAGGGGTTGATTTAATATGAATGAATTTCTTGGAAGCATTTGGGCCCCATTCTAGTACAAAGCCCCACATGAAGAAAAATTTAAAATGTCTGAAAAGAAGTACTGTGATCATTTAGAAACCTAGAATGCCTGAAAAAATATAGCCACTCTGATTTCAAAAAAGTTTCAGTCAGAGCCACAGAGCTTGCGACTGATTTAGAAGTCACTCCAGAATTTTGGGAACCACATTTACAAAAATGAAAAAGGATATTTAACAACAAGTATGAACCAATAAGTAACTGGAAAGAAATGTTCGAAGTGCATTGTTTTTTTCAAATACTGTATAAAGCTAGACAATTTAATTCCAGGCGATTCCACAGAATGAACACCAGGAACATTCATCGGTATTAGAAATTTCCTTGAGAGATGTAAAAATGACTCAGAATAATGACCAGATGAAGTCTATAAAAGATGCAGACGTAGATAGCTATATGCTGGTCAAAGAAATGGAAGTATTAAAACCTGTTATATTGGATAACCTATAAAAATTCTATAATTGCTATGAATGACTGGCTTCTCAAATGGTTTTATATCTTTAAGAATATTTTTAACAATTCATGTAACTGTAACATTGGGGAAAAGAAACTTTTCAAGATAAAAATTTATTAAAACATACATGAGGTCAAAAATATTGCAGAAGAGACTCAAATGTCTTGCAACAGTGTCTACAGAGCATATAGAAACAAGGAAATTAAAATTTCATCAATTTATAAATGATCCCTTTCATAAAAAAATCTACCAAAATTTGATTATAAATAATTTTGTTCTACAAATAAAATATATAATCTATTTACATTTTAGTTTTTCTTTCCTTTTAAATGTACATAAAAAAGGAAATATGACCACCATCCAAATTTTTGCCTTTCATTCTTCACATTAGATGTTTATGATTTAATATATATATATCAGAATTTTGAAGGACCCCACCAAAATATCTGCAATTTGGCTGCACATGGACTAAGGCTGGCCCTGATCAAAGGTCTGAATGTCAAGAACGCAGATGTCAAATTTTCCAGTGCAAAGTAATTAATTGTTATCTGTTAGTTTGATATATTATGTTAAAGTAGAAATTTCAAAATTTTTAAATATTAAAATGTACAATTCACATAAAATCTTCAAATTTTTTATTTATCATGTTTTTATAAACTATATTTAAAACAAAGTTATATGTTAACTAACTGTCAAGAAAAGAGATAGTGAGCAAGAAAGTTCAACATGAAATGCAAAGCTACGTATATGACTGCAAAAGGAAAAAAATTGGCAAATGATTGACTTTTATTCAGATAATTTTTTCAAACAGTTTTCATAAAAGAACTTGTACAGAATGTTGAAGCATATTTCTCTCATGCAAAATGAAAACTTACCACCTTAAATTTTCATGTTTTTGGCACAGTTATGTTTTACATAAATGGTTAAATATAATCCTGAAATGTATGTTTTAACTTTTGCCCATCAAGAAATATAATTCATTTCATACATATTCCATCACAGCACAATTATACGACACATTTCTAGAGCACTGAGGAAAATAGAGCACCAGAATTTTCAAAATTGTAATTTTGACAATTTAACTTCAGTTACTTTCTATTTAATGAATATTTTTTACTCCTAGGACAGAGGGGGGAGTGAAAACACAAATACTAACACAACAAAGATCAATTTGAACACTGATCTTAAGAACCGACACTGTATAGATTAAAAAAATTATCCGAAATATAAATGGAAAGAATGTATTTATAAATTTTGCCAATACAAAATATCTATTCAATATAAAGAATAAAGAATATGCAGGCATTCAGTATAAAGAATATGCAGGTAAGAGAGCAGATATTCCAAATCTAGTTCTAAACTGAACCAAATACAATTTTTACACAAAAAATTTTAAAATATTATATCAAGACAGTCAAAAATATCAGTCAATACAGACTTTTTAAATCTTGAAATGTTTCTAACAAAGAAATCTTTAGAATACATGGGACAGAAAAAAATTATCATTTTTATATATAATATACTAATAATTATATAGAGTTTTGAAGTGTTAAATAATTTAATTTTTCTTCAAAACGAATTTCAATTTTAGATATCAAGTACTACTTTTAATCATCCTCTTTGAAATACATTCATTTAAAACTTTAAACAAGCATAATATAATGAATGATGTACCTAGAATGATGAATATTTAGGAGTTTTGCATTTAATGCTATTGCCTTTATATTTGTTATAATAAAAGATTAGAATGAAAGTTATTTACTGAATCATATGAAGAAAATTTAAAAACAATAAATACAGAAACAAATAACTTTATAAAAATTATTTCAAATATAATTGTAAATAAAAAGTTATCTGATAGAAGAATGATATGAGAAAGGAATGGCTAAACTGCAGATTATTGCTCATGGTACAAAGCTGTAAAAACTCACCAAGTTTAGTGTCAGTTCATCATTTATATGGAAAATTTAATTATTTATTTAGTTGTATCGAGAAGTTTTGCATAAAATTAACAGTATATACAGATTTTATTCTAATTTCATAAAAAATAGATGCAAATAAATGATAGTTTCTTAAATTCGATAAGCTTTAGATGTTTTAACAATTTTATTTTATTTTAAACATGAAATTAAATTTCAAAACACCAAACACATGAGTGTTGCAAAAAGTGCTGGATTTTCTATGGCCTGAAATTTGGTGATTATATAAGTACAGTAAAACCTCATTTATCCGGACTAACTGGGACCGTAGGCAATCTGGACAATCAAAAATCCATTAATATGGGTAAAAAGCAAAGAAGGAACTGTATATTGAATCAAAGTAAAAAGCGAATATTTAGCTTACTTGTAGTTATGTTCTTGCTAACATTGTTAAAAATTATTATCTAATGTGAACATTAAATAAAAATGTCTACAAATCTGATCTGGATTATCCAGATAAACGAGGGCTGGATAAATGAGGTTTTACTGTATCAGCTTTGTTTATGTTCTGTTGCTCTTGGGTTATAACCTTTATAACAAATATTTTTAATATTTAGTTTTATGGTTTAATAGACTGCAAACCTGATGCAGTTAAGCTCTGCTCTTACATCACCAAATATCAGAAATTATGTCTTAGAAATGTCGCATGATTTTTTTCAGTTTCAACTAATTTAATTTTAATGATGATCACTTAGATGTTTTCAGCCAATGAAATTTGAGATTAGCTTCAGATAATGAATCATACATTTAGTCGATAAAAAAATTTTGAATTCCTTTTATAAAATTTTTATTTTCTGCCTTTTCAAGGAATACCATCTGGAAGACGAGAACTTACCCTAGGTTATTAAAATCTGGTTTAAAGGTCTTACTTCAGGTCTGAGTGCATCTGGTACATCAGTTTGCCTTTGTCAGTGTTTTTTAAATCTAATTTTTCAAATGAAGATTCTCGATTTATGATTTTAAATAATTTCATACCCTTTCCTAAAATATATTAAATGTGTTCTTATTTTTATAAATATATTTTTATATTTAGTAAATATTTTTAATTTAAATTTTTGTTCTAAAAAATCACTAGTAATACTATTGTCATTGTTTTTTTTATTTTTCTATATATGTTGAAATTATCTTGTTAGAAACTTTTAATTTTATGTACTACATTTTTTTTCTCACTATTTTTATATGTTTATGTATCTTTTTCTTGAAGTATTAGCATGTTTTTTTTTAAATTTCAAAATTTTTCAAAAAAATTTTTGTATTTTGAATATATTTTCCCAACATTTTCTACACCCGATTGATACATTTTGGACACTTTGCAAATATTTAGACAGTTTTAATTATTTATTCCGGATAAATGCTGTATTAAGATTTCTTTCTTACAATATTCTACCGTTCTTTATTAGCTACTTTCATACAAAGTGTTGAATGTTGGGTTAAAAGTTTTTATAATATATGAAATGCTATTTTTCTAAATTTCTCATTAGGAGATCTCCACTTTGGGGAGTTTGACACATATTAGCTGAACAGCACTGCATATGGAACTCTTCGCTGTATATTTCATCTTTTACTATGATTATTAACAGTTCAAAATCATTTGTATAACTCATAACCAGCAATGTTCCTAAATACATTATGTTTGACTTCCATAATATATTTATAAATTTAGGATAAAAATTAGAAATAAAATTATCAGATTGGCAACTCTTAGCAATCTCTTAAAATCATAGAGTGTATATTTTAATAGCATGATATTTCAAAAAAATGAGTGACAAGCCTGCAGATTAATTTTAGAAATATTTACAGAATATCTGTTAAAACATATTTTCGATGAGTCTATAATTTTATTGAAGTTTCAAAGTCTAATTCATGGAGTCTCTACATGGATGTAATGTATACTAAAATAAGTTTATTAGAGTTTCAGAGATCTATCGCCATATCTTTGATGAAAACACCTGATGAAATGCATCTGAATTATGTTTTACTTGAAACTTCCCGTATTGTCAGACCATCTTCAATTCAAAATCTAATTCTCAACAAAAGTGGGAAAGACCGTATGGGCCATATTATTACTAAAAATAGTGAAAATAAACGAAAAAGACGTAAACACTGCAAATTTCAAACAATAACTGTATGTAATAAGTGTAATGTACCTCTTCATGCCAAATGTTTAAAAGAGTTTCAAATTTTTAAATATTTTTTTAATACCGTTTTGGTCTGATGTTGCGAAAACGCAACATTTTGTAACTCTCGTAAAAATAAATTTAATTTTATGGAGACAACTTCATTGTGTATTTAATGTTCTAAGAAGTGTTAAAAAACTGTTTGGTACATTTCCAATAAAGGTAACATGGAGCAGTCTTAAATGGGTTAACAAAACAGTTTTGTGATGCAATACAGAAATAAATACCTGTAAATTAAACTTACTTAAATAGATGTTTATTTTTCCTGCATCATCTGTAGTATTATTTTAGTCCCTCATCCATCCGAAAAGCTACGAAAGTTTGTCGCTAAATGCACCACTTTTTACATTTAATTACTATGATTACGGAGAGCTGTATGCAATAAATAACATTAACAACACGCTTAGGAGATACCGTTGCCATTACAACAGCAAACATTAAAAGTCAATTACCTGTGATAAATCACTGTTATCTGCTACCAAGTCAAAGTCACGTGGATGATAGAGTAAACCAGTTTTCAGTTCACAAAGTTTTTCTTTTCTTTCCTTTTATCTTTTCGTGTAGTTACTTGGGTAACCAACTTTTTCCGATTTCATGAGAATTTTTCCGCTTTGTTTGCAGCCGTATGGTTGGAAACGAACTTTTAGTTTCCTGCTATTACTGAGACGTCTCTCTCTTTCCATTGCGGGTTCACTTCTTCGCTCCATCCCCCAAAAACCACCTCTTGTTATCTGGTTTGCTCGGAGGCTGTCCTGCGCTCCTGGCTGGTGGAACTTTCATTGTCAAAGTCCCTCGACTTGTGCGAGCATACATCTTTTCCCGGATGGATGCCTGCCGCAGCCATCTTCATGTCGTCGCTGTTTTACGGAGGAGTTAAGCTGGCGTGTCTTGACATTGACATTGCCATAAAACACTATAGAGGCACCAGGGAGCAAGAGCTCCTTATCCTCAGTATCAAGGTTATGTGACATAATATTAACCGTTCTCAAGTTTACAAATAGTGTTGACAATGATTGAGGGAGAAAGGATAAATTAATTAGTTGAAAAATCAACTAATTGACTAGAACGAGTACGAGTAACCAATGTGGCATGGCTAACTTAAATGATAATGGAGAAAATAAACAAGGGGTGAAACAAGAGATTATATAAATAAATAATAATAGTAATAATAATAATTTTAAAAAATTCAAAAACTAGAAGACGGGAAATTTGGAATATGATTGGGATAAAAAACAAGTTAGTGGAAGTTACACGAAAGGGCGATAGGTGCGAAGTCCGTAAGGTGCGAGTAGCGAAATCAAAGAGGAAAGCAAGCAGGATTGGAATTTCGGGAATAGGTTATCAATCCCCTTCTCCAGCAAACAGCTGGTCCGAGGGGGAATCGCATGGTAGAAAGAGGAACAATCGAAAAAGACAGGTCAGAAACCAGAAGTAGCCGAGCTATTGTAATTTTGAATTTTGATAAGGAAAGGAATTACCGAACAGGATCAAGGCCGGGGATCATAACCAAAGTAGCCTTAGGGCGCTAAAGCACTCCCTAGGATCATAATCAGGCAGGTTAGAAAGTTCTTCGTTATTAATTGAGTATATCCTATTATAAAAGCTCGTAGCCATATCTTTAATATGATGCTGAATTGGTTCAATAGCCAGATCCCTATGAATAAGAGAGTTGCGTAGGTACAATGGCACCTTCCTGATACCACGGAGAGTCTTATTTGTATAATTTGCAGTCTCTGGATATGAGTGTCAGCTGCTGAGCCCTAAACCGGAACAGCATACATCAGAATTGGGCGAAGCACGGTCTTATACAATAAAAGTTTATCATCAATACTCATTTGGTTCTGATACAAGAGGTGTGCGATATCCCTACGTGCCATAAAGATCTTTCTAATAATGTATTCTATATATCCAGGTTAGCCTGCTGTCCAAGTACACTCCAAGGTATTTCCCCTCTCTCTCAAAGTGTACCAGATGACCACATACTGGCTGGTGTGTCTGCTCTTCAAAACAGAAAACAAAGTGCCCAATAGAAGAACAATCATACTTCGATCATAACATCGTACGGTTGGAAGTAAAGCGGGGGGTCTTTGATCCCCCACTAGGCACTCTGTAAACTACACACGTTTATTATGCTGGTTATTGATAGTGTAGTGATAAGAAACAGTTAATTTTTTCGTTTATTTATGTTTTTTACAGCTTCCCTTGTACACTTTATAGATATTCCTGGACTTAGAGCCCATATATCTTCCACCACTGATCATGATCCATATCAGAGGAGACTATTTATTGATTCTAGTAAGAGAAGCTTAAAAGGTGTCTTACTGCATAATGGCAATGATCTTGCTTAAATTCCTGTAGCACATTCGCTAATTTTAAGAGAATCATACCTTGATTTTTTTCCTCAATAAAATATCAAGAATTTAAATGGCAAATTTGTGTTGATTTAAAATTGTAATCACGTGATTAAGCCAGTAAGTTGGCTGTACAAAAATGCCCTGTTTCCTTTGTGAATGGGATAGTAGAATCTAAAAACCAACACTGGATAAGTAAAGAATGGCCTCTAAGGAAAAATTTAAATCCAGGATCAAAGAATGTGATTCGGAAGAACTCAGTGGATCAAAAACAAGTCCTCTTACCATCCTTGCACATAAAATTTACATAAAAGTACGTTATGCACATAAAAGTACGCTAGATGAAACACTTTGTTAGAGATTTGGGCAAAAATGGTGATTGATTTCGATATTTAAATGATGTTTTTCCACATTTATCGGAAGGTGAAATCAAAGAAGTTGTGTTCGTCGGCCCTGATATAAGACTGTTAATGAAGGATCAAAAATTTGCAGAAAAAATGAAATCGGTCGAAATAAAACATGGGTTAGTTTGAAAGACGTCCCTTAGAAATTTTTAGGAAATTGCAAGGATCCTAACTATACAATGATAGTGGGGAAAATATCCTACAAAATGAAACTTTAAAGAACTAGGTTGTGACATGAGCCTAAAAATATACTTTCTGCACTTCCATCTTGAGAATTTTCCTGATTATCTTGGTGCTTTGACTGAGGAAAAGGGTGAGAGATTGCAAAAAGATGTAAAATGCATGGGAAAACGATATCTGGAATGCCAATAGCATGGCAGATTAGTGCTGGGGGTTATAAAAGAGACATTGAAAAAGTTTCAAAATCTAAAGGACACAAACTTCCTTTTAAAAATAAAATAAATTTGTGTAATTTTTATCATGAGCATATTTCGTGTGACTTTCTTGACATCCTCAATAAAATATGAAACAATAATATATAAAATATAAAGTCTGGGTAACATATCGGGACGAGACATGTATGGACGGTCAATATGTACGTCCATATGCTGTTGCTATTGGCAACGAATTCATTCTAACGGATGAAGGCCTCACCGAGCTGTGCTTGTATAGGATTATCGTGTAGGTCACGGTTTGGAGCGAATGGAATGGCTGGCTCGATCTCCAGACCTGAATTCGATAGAGCGTGTTTGGGACTACCTTGGCAGACACGTTGTTGCTTTAAGTCCAGCTGAGTGGCAACCCGATGTGTTGCTTTTTCGATTTAAAATGAAATGGTTTTATTTCTTAAAGATTAAAAACTGTTTAATGACTTTTAAAAATATATTAGAATTTTCATAAAACGAACTAATTATTTAAAATTCTCTTTTTCAAATTTTGGCTTTTGAAATAATTCTTTCAAATTTCCGTTTTAAAATTTTGCTTTTTAAACAAAAAAGAAGTTCATTCAATTAGAAAAATTTCTAAAGGTTCTAACTTCTCATTTTCTAAAACAAAAATTATTTCTGGTACTTTAAAATTATTTCTGGATTTCAATTATTAAATGACTCGTTCTCTACTAATTAGGCCAGTTGATGACCGAATGGTTAGGGCGCTGGTATTCGGTTCCGATCCTGTGGGTTCGAGTCCCACTGTTGGCATGGGTGTTTGTAGGCGTTCGGAATTGGCTTTAAGCTGTATGTCCCGGTCTATTTAGCCCTCGTGTAGCAAAAATTTGACCGTAGCGCTCCAAACAGAACCGAACTCAACTAATTATTTTTCCTTTTGGCAACATGGCCGAATGTAAATGTTAAATCTTGTGGGGGAAAAAGTGTTTAAAAAATAGAAAGACAGTTCTGATTAAATCAAAATTGGTGGCGGAAGAATCCTCATCACTTCCTCATTAATTAGAAACATGTGTGTGTAAGTAAATGGGAGGTATAAAATCTTAGATTTAAACTAACGTGTATTCCAAAATCTCTTTTAATAACAAAATAAGACCCCTTTTTTTCCAAAATGTGACCTAGTAATAACGTATTTGATAAACTATACTAACCCCGTAATGTACGTGCCGTCGGTTCTCCCATGCACTATAAATACCCCAACCCTGCAATCAAAGCATAAAATTCTGTAACACAAATATGGAAAGCAAAACCGTGTGCATTCCATTTACAGATGTAATAAATAGGGCCAGTTTTAAAACAATTTTTTTTACTAGCAGAGGGTCGATGCCCCCTTTGCCTCAATCTGGACTATTGCAAAACAAGCTGAAATCACTTGAAAAAGAGGGATTATACCCCGTGATTCGTTCTAATCCTGGTGGTCCAACAGGCACATTCTTCGTTTATATACGCTTGAAGTGGGAAAATTTCGGCTCTCGTAACTTAGCAGCCGCGATGTCAAGGCACGACTTTTTGGGGGCTAAATTTGGTCCCTTCTAAACGCGCGTCTCTTTTCACTCTCCGGTCAAGTGGCCATTACTGCTAATATCTCCAATGTGTATCATTACGTTTATGTGTCTTCTTCAAAACTGCGTTACCATTCTGATGGTGGCTGAATAAAATATCTCGACAGCACTGTGCGCTCTATTTCTCTGTATCCACGACTGAATCTCCTACATTTTGTGCGGTATTACACAAACAAACACACACACACACATATCTGTGTGTGTAAGTAAGTAATAATAACACTCCACCAGTTATCAACTCTTTTCTATGGATTTTCTATTTTTAACATTGTATTGACCATTCTATCAAAAATAAGTCGTCGTGTACGGTCCCCATTTTATTGTTCGGAAAGGACTTTGCTCAATTTCCTCAATAAAAGGTCTGTCGTTTTGCTTTTAAAAGCTTCCTCTCTTAATTACTTTTTGTTTGTGCCTATTTCGAATTTCGAGGGAAAATTGTTTTTGCTCTCCTATCCGCGCGTAGGGGAATGTGGCCAATCACAGTTCGTGACGTCAGTATGTCTTGGTAACAATTAAATTATTCAAAATCACCCGCTCCTCTCCTTGGCGAACGTAAGGGGTGCTTTTTTGACGAGAAATCGCTATTTCTCTTAATGCACGGTCTCCCCGCGTTACGGGCAAAACTCTCCCGGGCTTCGCCGGACGAAAAAGCGTATGCTCGCTCGTTTGCCGCGCCTTGGCGTTTATTTAACTACTAGCCGGGCTTCGCCCCGGCTAGGCTCGGGCTTCGCCTAGCTACGCTCAAGCCATCCGTGTAACATATTTATGTACCTTCGGGCCCCACAAAAGAAAAAAAAGCCTACAAATGTATTAAATTCAAGTGAATAAATTCTTTTCAATTTTCATTCCCGTCGCTGCCGGCAGGTGGCAGCACCACTGCACCAAATGATTTAGTTTCTCAGCAGTGAGTGATTTTAGAATGAAAATATCTCTAAAACTATTGAATTAACAGAATAAGTGTACGCAGAAAAAATTATCAGTTTTCGAAGCTCTTTCCAAATATGTAACATTTATGTACTTTCATGAGAAAAAAAATACACCAATTTTCCTGTATATTCGTCGGCCATTTTTTTTCGAGGAGTCGCCCGCCCTCGATGAGTTACGGTCACGTGATCTCGACATCCACTTGTCCCTTTATTAGTATACATTACAACTCTCGCTTTCTCCTAATTCTGGCATCGTTTCATTCGAGCGTCGTTTGTTAGAGCTGTAACTCCTTTTTGTTGCAAGCCCCCCCCCCCCAGAAAAAGGTCATGCCTGATTCTGTGGGGGAGCTTATATTTTATTGCTTATACTTATCTGTTAAACTTATGTTCGTTATATTATTTTGAGGCCTGTTGCAGACCCTAATGGTTGTATAGACGACCGCTCTAATAACTGTACATATAGCTTTCTGTTAATCCGGAATTTTGTTGTTTGTAATGGAGCTCAATGTTGCCATCTTTTCCTTCTTGAAATAAAATTTAACGTTAGTATATCTTGGCTTATTTGTTTTGCCTACCAAGTTTTTGATTGCTCCAGAATTTTTTCATTACCCAGCAGAGCTAATGGGGATGGACTTCTGAATTGCACAACACTATTTTTTTATATTCATCACAGAGTATCGCTTACTTCCATCTTGCGGCCACATCTCAGTGTAGAACATTTCTCTGCCATTCTTATCAACTGGTTTTCTTCATTAAGTTACAGACCCTGACAAAGGCAGGGGCATACGGGGCAGTTGCCCCGGGCCCCCACATCAGAGGGGGCCCCCAAATCGAATAGAAAGTTTATTTTACGTTTCCTTATTTAACGAACTTTTTAAAAACAAAATATCAGTACAGTGTAAAATCCGTCAGTTTTATGTTAGCTTCTTCATTAATCTATCGTATGAACACAAAAAAATCTATATTTCGTAAATCCATGGCTTTCTAGGGCTGAATTTAGCTGAATTCCGCCCTAATGTCAGCAAGGATATGAATTTTTCGCAGCTAGATGACAAAGTTAACAATCAGAAAACTGCATTTCGGAAACTTGTGAAAAGTTCACAAACTGCAGCGATATGATTGTTAACTAGGTCATCTTCATCGCAACTGCGAAAAATTCAGTTGCATCGTGTTCAGTGGATTCTGTTGGATTTTCGCAACACTGAGAAATCACAATAATCAAATATAAGTTGTATTCTCTCAAAATTCTCACAAATGCCGAATATTCTTTTGATTAATTAATTTCATTTGCAAGACTGAAAATCTCCCTGGATCCCTTCCCAAACATCGAATGATAACCGCGAAGTGATGACTGCAACCGGTATCTTAACTGTTTGCCGTTCGTTTGATATTTCTCTTGCGCGTGGTATTGCATGATGTACGCATAGTAGTTTTATTATTATTGGATAATTTACTGGGATTAATTTATTTTGACTATTTTTTTATTTATACTGTATTAAAGCCTAATACAGTATAAATAAAAAATACTGTACTTATTACTACTTATGCCACAGTGGGCTTTAACCCTTATTACTGAGTTAAAGCCCCAGTGGCATTAATGAAAATGAGATGGTAGACGCAGCAGCTAAACAAGCAACAACACTGAATGAAATCACGGGAAATTATAAATTAACTAAAGAACAGATTAAGAATTATTACATAAATATATGGCAAGAAAATTGGGAGAGAAGCAGTGTAGGAAGGAAAGTATTTGAGGTATTTCCTAGAGTTTCTACGAAAAGACTGTCGGCAGATTTCCGCGTTAATCAAGCAATAACTGAACATGGCTGTATAGGAGTCTATCAAAACAGATTTTTTGCTAAAACAGATCTTTGTGAGTGTGGCAATATACAAACTATAAAGCACTGTATATACAATTGTAGCAAATGGGCCGAAGCACGAAAAAACCTACCTTTGGGCTTTCAAGATTGGGCCCCTAGTAAATTATTTACGGATTATTATTGTAGAAGGTACATCAAGAATATTATGCAGGAACTTATGAATATACACTTCCCCCTACAAGGGGAAGGTGGATAGCCCCTCAGATTAAAAAAAAAAAGACAGGTAAACGAATTGCAAAAAGAAAAACTTCGGGACCCGGCCGGGCTGGATTGCCGTCGGCATGATTAGTTTTATTATTGAAGGGCCGTATAACCTTCGGGTGTGGACGGCGGCGATATTACTTAACTTATACTGTATTAAAGCTACAATAAAATAAATGGAGCGGTTCTTACATGCCTGGGAGCCAAAAAAGGAAACTTAAAAAGGCCCGAGAGCTTCAAGCTAAAAAGGCTAGAGGGTGCCTCTTAAAATTCCTTTCTGCACGTGCAGAAGAATTTGGAAATTTCTTCTGCATCACAAACGCAACCAGCTTTACCCAATTTACAAGGTGTCGGCGATAAAAAGCCCCACGACCACGGAGAACAGGAATGTGCTTCCGCAGATGAGATGCCCGAAAATAACAGCCAACAAGAAGTGCCGATCAATGATCCGGCTGCCGATAATAAACAGCACCTGGAAAAACAAGAATGTGTCCAGTTCTACTGTAGACAAACAACCTGAAAGTGACATCAAGCAAGAAATAGCGATCGATGATCCGGCTGTCGATGATAAAGCACACCTAGAACAAGAATGGGAACAGCTTCCCAATTGACCCGTTTTCTCGCCAAGCCATTTTTTTCCCGTCAACCTTGGCGCCATTGTTGTTTACCCCAGCCCTCCGCACGGCAAGTGAGTTTCTTAAATCCCGCCCCCTTCCCGCTACTCTTCGGATAGCATGCAACACAGCTTATTTATTAAACTTTTACAATAAAATGAGATTTCTTAATAAATAAAACTTACTTGTAAATATCCGGTGATGATTTTTAAAATATTGAAGTTTATAATTAAAAAACGTCGTTCTTCTTAGGGCACTTAAAACTACTCACCAAAAGAGAACATTCCCTTAGAAATCGGTGATAAACGAGACTATTTCTATAAATATCAACTATATATAACCTACTGGGGATACCGTCCGAGCCGAACGCATGCTTACCGCCAATTTTGCAATCCGACTTGGATAGTCTAACTAGTGCAGCCTGATATTTAGAAACAATACTGCTAATGGGCAACATAACTATTTAGTTTAATTTAATAAAGCAATAAAAATTAAGAGTTTTTTACAAAGTAAAAATAATAATTCTAAAATAATATCTAATTGACAAACTAAATCACTACAATCTATTTGAAAATTTAATGTAAATATATTATATATTAATATAGTAAACTATTTATATATGTATAAATAAGCTATGTATAAGTATATTTAGCTTAAATAAAGTATAAAAACTCTAAAAATGAATTTAGAAAATCGTATAGTCACCAAGCACGTGTTAATCCAATGAAGAATCCGTCGGTGAAGCAGCTAACAGAGCAGAAAAAAAATCTGAATTAACTTTTGACCTCCTGAACCGGCTAGCTTAATATTACAGCAACTCTTGTGACGTAGTTCGTCATCAAGGCGGGTTTTCCGAGCCCAGGAACGAACCGTGCCACAAGGAATCGCCTTGGCGAGAAATCGGGTCAATAAGGAATCTTAGCCCAAGGGTGTTTTACCGCCTGAAAGGGACATTCAGCGAAAAGTGCCGATAGATGATCCGGCTAAATGGCGCACATCATGATATGATCGATCATTTTCTTAGAAAGCCACCTCCACAAAATATGGACCTGGTAAAAAACACTGTGAAAATATTCAATGGATGCAAACGTCTTTGAACTAAAAATAATTTCTTTAAATTTAAAAAAATGGAGGAAAAATGGTAAGAGAATGGCTGGTGTTATCAGCATCAGAAAAGAAAATATTTTGCTGGATTTGCAAATTATTTGGAAATACAACAACTAGCCTTTCAACATCTGGCTTAAATGATTGGAAGCATGTTGTCACTCGGCTAACAGAGCATGAAAATTCTTTTATGCACAGGGAATCCATTTTAAAGTTTACCCAGAGACTTAAAACTGAAGAAAGAATTGATTCTGCACTAATCAAGCAATATCAAAGTGAAGTACATTACTGGCGGTCAGTATTACAAAGAGTTGTGGAAACAGTTAAATTTTTATCATCAAGAGGTATGGCTTTCTTTGGAGAGAACGAAACGTTCGGCTCATTTCATAATGGGAACTTTTTGGGTTGCCTCGAATTGATAGCCCAATTTGGCCCATTTCTTGCGAAGCATATCGAAAAAGCTGGTAATCAAGGCACTGGCAATGTGAATTATTTATCATCTACAATTGTAAATGAATTTGTTGAATTAATGGGTGAAAAAGTCTTGAATGTCGTAATTAAAGAAGTAATAGATGCCAAGTATTTTTCAATTATAGTCGATTCTACGCCAGATGTTACACATATGGATCAGTTAACTTTAATTTTGCGGTATCTTGGTCCTGATCATGAACCTGTTGAAAGGTTCATAAAATTTATACAAATTTTTGGTCACACTGCAGAAAATTTATCCAATATTATACTACAAGTTTTGGAAGATTTAGGTCTTGACATACAAAATTGCAGGGGACAAAGTTACGATAATGCCTCCAACTTGGCGGGGAAATATTCAGGTGTTCAAGCAAGAATTAAAAATATTAATCCTACTGCAGATTACGTACCATGTTCTGCTCATTCTTTGAATTTGGTCGGAATAAATGCTGCAGAATCCTGTACTGAAGTTGTAAATTTTTTTTTCCTTACTACAAGAATTAAATAACTTTTTTTCTGTTTCAACATACCGATGGCAGATTATGATTGAAAATTTTAAAGAAAGTAAACAAAAACTTGACTTTAAAAAATCGTCCATGTACTCGATGGTGTGCTGATGCAAATGCTGCTAAGGCATTGCGTCAAAACTATGCTCCGGTTCTAAAATCTTTGAGTTATTTCGCAGATGATCAAGAGCAAACTCCTTCCACTAGAAATGAATCTAAAGCTCTTTATAAAAAATTACTAAAGATTGAAAGTGCACTAAATATAGTTGTGTGGGATACTATTTTACAAAGATTAAATCAAACAAGTAAAGTTCTCCAGAATTCTATGGCACAATTATATATAGTATCACCATTATTTGAATCTTTAATAGATTTTGTGCAGTCTGTTCGAAATGAATTTGAGAAATATGAAGCTGAAGCGCTAGAAATTTTGCCAGAAAACAGTATGTATGAGGTAAAAAGAAAAAAAGTTACACCTCGAAGTAGGTTGTTAGATGATGGAAATGCACCTGAAGTAAATCTTGAGCCGCGTGATCAATATATTATTAACTGTCACTACATGTTATGTGATACATTAATGTTAAACTTAATCAATCGTAAAATTCCATATGAAAAATTACGAAATAAATTTTCATGTTTGATTAAAAAAAATCAAACTTTCAAAAAACTGAAGCGGAGGAATTGGTAAGGCATTATCCTTCTGATTTAGATGATGAGTTTCCTGATGAACTGCAACATTTCCATTCCTTAGTAGATAAGCAGGCAACTGCATTAGATATGATGAAAATGTTTAAAAAATTTAATTTATCATCTTCATTTTCTAATGTTGAGACAGCACTCCAGATTTTTTTATCATTACCAATTTCAAACTGCACTGGGGAAAGATCTTTTTCATTGCTGAAAAGATTAAAATCTCCCATAAGATCATGTATTCATCAAGGGAAATTGTCTCAACTTTCTGTTTTATGCTTAAATTCTGATATAACAAAAAATATTGATTATGATGATGTAATTGATAGTTTTGCAGAAAGTAAAATTAGAAAAAAACCACTGAAAAAGAATAAGCATAATATTGTGTAATACTGTGTAATAACTTTAAAAGAAAACATTATTTAGTGTTATGATATGAAAAAATGATCAAAAGTACAAATACGTATTTACACAAATGACACTTTTTAGTCTCATTTTTCATACAATGTTCTGTAACAGTACAGAATACTTTATTTCGATGTATCTATGAAGTAAGATGCAGAAATGTTTTAGTTGTTTTGAAAAAATAAATTTTTTATTGTACTTTACTGAAGGCTATGATATTAGCATGTTGTTTTTTTTTAAATTTTAAAAGAAAATTATTTTCTTATCCCATATGTTGTGGTTGACCGTTTCATGCATCTTTAATTCAGTTAATGGAAAGAAAATAACAAATTGGTTAAAATAACGTTGCTAATCAGAGACAAAAAATAACAAAAGTATGGGGCATTCTTTTCCCACCTTTTCTTTTAAGTTTTGCATGCAATAATTAATTGAATATAAATATATATATATCCACCTTGGATATAAAATTTATCTTTAATGCATGTACATTAAAATTATCTTTTTACTGGAATTTGAATAATGAATCGGTCTGGATATTTTTCATTCTGTTAGAATAAATATTCGACATTTAATGTTCCAATATTTATCATAATAAAATGAGACTGATAAAATAATTACCTTTCTTAAATAATGAAGTTTGTTTTGTTTGTATGCAATAAATGCAAGAAATAATTAAATACTCTTACATATGAAAATAACTGTTGAGAAATTTGCATATTTTTCATTTAAAAATGTAATAATATTTAGTTTGTGAGATTTAGGCGTTTCTCTTATAGACAGATGCTTAAGATAGTTGTAGAAAGCATTCTAATATAAATCTTGCCTTAGCATTTTGTCAGATTGCATTTTAAATTCAATGGTTAAATGTGGTACTTCGAGTTTTTAAACAAAATATCAGTACAGTGTAAAATCCGTACTATGTATAATCTCTCTCTGTTGCATTGAATTTCTAATTATGTATGTTTTTCTTTCTTTATTGTTATTATTTTGAGAGTCTGCAATAAATATGGTTTAAAAAGAAGTAAACGTTTAAGAAATCACTCAATACAAGAAATTAATGCAAATATAGACGTTCAAGTAAGAGTGGATACAACAGTTGCAACATCTACAAAACAATCAGCTAATAGGCCTCATATTGTTATTCGAGATAAAAAAAGAAAAGAAATAATATTTATTGAAGTTGATATAACAATCTAGGATCAATTACAAATTGTTCAGAATGAAAAATCACGGAAATATAACGGATAAATTTAAATAGCATTTTTGTCAAATTTTGGCTCTTCAGATGTGCTATATCCCTTTTAAGGGGACAGTGGACCTTCAAACCTAACTTTTTTTGTTTTGAATGGATTTGTTTGAAATTTGAATATGTGATAGTACCATAGATATGTAAAAGTGGTTAAAATTTAAAGATGAAATATTCATAATTTATGAATTATTAATTATTAATTTCTATCAAAAATTGGCCCAATTAAAAATGTACCACGCGCATTTATTTTGCATATTATATGGTAATTTTTATTTACAGGATACCTTATAGAATTACCAATGAAACTTATTGCTTATTTTAAGAATTCGTTAAAAATATAATAATAGTGAAAACACTCTTTTTATTACGCAAAATACCTATAAATCGTCTTTTCGAGTACAAAATTCAGAAATTCTGAACTACGAAGCATATTTTTTTCCAGTAAGATTTATTTGATATACAGTTAAGTATATAAAACTTAAATTTCAAAGCAATACGATAGTTAGAAATGCGCCCGGAGAAGTTTGAATATTCGTACGACACGAAAATTTTTATTTTGAGAAAAACACATTTAAAGTTATCGCTATTAGTAACCACATAATATCTAAATTAAATACAAATGCCTATAACTAGCAAAGTAATCGCAGAAATTAAAAATTCTTTCTGCGACACATTCCTACTCGTCCATAGTTTCATAATTCAATAAAATAAAAAAATCCAATTTTTGGACAAATTTCACAATTTTGAAAGTCCACTGTCCCCTTAACGATGGACATAGATTGTCAGAAAATCAATAACATGGACAGAACGATATTTTGTCTGACCATTGGAGGGGGGGGGGGGGACTTTATAGCTATTTTAGGTTCCAATCAATTTTCTTGTTATATATCTATAATGAGGTGAAAAATTTAAATACCCCCATACAGTTCGGTTCTTCATTACTGAAGTAGTGAAGCAGAGGGGTGCCCCCAAAGAAGTTTTTGCCCCGAGCCCCAATTAGGCTAAGTCGGGCCCTAGTTAAGTATAATAAGTAACCCTCCCGTGTTCTACAAAGTCTCCTGTATAAACTTTTTAGTCACCAACAACAACTTTGCCATCAGCATGAAAGTAAAATTTAAACAGACTTTCACAAAATTATTGATAAATTAAAGAGATATATATATATATATATATATATGTATATATATATATATGTGTGTGTGTGTGTGTGTGTATATATATATATATGTGTGTGTGTGTGTGTGTACATATATATAGTATATAGTTATATGTATAGTTCATTACATGTATGTTATAGTGTATATAAGAGATTAATAAGTTTTTCTGGTTGCATTGTATTTGTGTTTTAATGGTGAAGTTAATATGTTGCATCGCTTTTTGTTATTTGATAATGTTCTAGGCGTCTACGCTTCCAATAGCCAAATCTTGGTAAAATGGTACTTTCACAATGATTCACGATTATTTTTTTTTGTGTGTGTCAATTTTGGAAATTTTATGCCCACATAAGTGTTTGGGGGCCCCCATCCCGAGTTGTGCCTTTAGTCAAGAATTTTCTAAATCGGGCCCTGTATAGACCGTTCATTTTTAAAAATTACCTGTTCGTAATAATGAGGAAGATTATTCCACACAGAATAAATATTCGAGAACGAATATAGTTACCAAAATCATGTTTCCATTAATTCCTTCTTAAAACGAAATAATTTAATTTTATTGTATCAATTATTTTGTATTGTTTCCATTTTTTAAAATTTTATCCAACTGTTTTGGCAAATATTATAAACTAGAAGGTAACCCGTCATTTTGACGTCATAATACTAATAATGACGCCATAATGGAAAAAGTGTATGAAAGTTAAAAAATATCCCGAATTATCTAACAATATATTGCATTTAATCCACACCTTGTAAAAGCAAACCCTTTCATTATTTTTTATTTATTTAGTTTTTCATGCGATTGGAGTAGTAGACTGCCATCCAGTTTTTTACAGCTATGAATACTTGAGCTACTTGATTCATTCACATTCATGTTTGTTTACTTTCAGAATTCATCGCAAAAGTAAACAGATTTTTAAAACTGTTAAATATACAGCTAAAAGCATCCATTTTTTTTAAGTTCTGAATGTTTTATAGAAAATTAGGCCGAACAAACGTGATTTGATGGAGAAAATATTACTTTTTAGGTAAGAAAAAATTCTGATCCCCATCTGAAATTGAAATTAAGCCTAACCGGCTGTTTGTTTACTGAGGGCTTCAATTGAAAGATGAGTACAGCCCGGAAGTGTTATACAGAGACAACGGCTATTATATATAGAATTGAACTGGTAGACTTTACATCTAGGCCAAGCGTACTCGACCTGCGGCTGGCCAAGCTTTTATGTGCCACCCGAAACACTCACACCCAGGGCCCGATTTAGAAAATTCTTGACCATAGGCACAACTCGGGATGTGCCCCCTCCCCTAACACAGATGTGGGCGTAAAGTTTCCAAAATTGACACACTCAAAACATATTCATGAATCATTGTGAAAGTACCATTTTACCATGAATTGGCTATTTCAAGCGTAGAAGCCTAGAACTTTATCTATCAAATAACAAAAAGCGATACAACATATTAACTTCGTCATTAAAACACCATTACAATGCAACCAGAAAAATTTATTAATCCCTTACATACACTATAACATACTTATGATGAACTATACATATAACTATATAGTTATGATGTTATAGCTATATAGTTATCATACTATATAGTTATAACTATACATATGATGATCCAATCAATCAGTCAATTTGAAAGGATATATATAAAAAAAATTGCTATTAAAAAAGGTAAAATTAAAAAAAATTGAATTGGGAATTTTTTCTTTTTTTCTTTTAAAATTAAAATTTTTAGAGGGGCCCAACATTCAGGGGCCCCTAGGCCCGGGCCTACTGGGCCTTATGGAAAATGAGGGCCTGCTCACACCCCTTATCAGGCAGATACTTTTTTAAACATCTGGCAATCTCTAAGTTTTTAAAACCGCAACAAAAGCTAAACAAGATGGTATTGAGATTTATCGAGAAAATTATACGATAGTATCAAATTATTTAGCTGCCTTATCCTAGGAATTTAAGGCTGTGTTCTAACCCTAATGGATTCGCTCACCTCAATGTTAACCTATGGAGAAAATTTGTCTGCTATTTACAGCTACATATACACTCAAGAGCCAAAACATTATGACCACCTGTCAATAACGAGTTGGCCCACCTTTGGCGCGCAACACAGCTTCAACCCGCCTTGGCATGGATGCCACAAGTCCTTGGTAGATGGCCGGAGACAGATTGTACCAGATGTTTAAGCAACGGTCACGCAAATCCGAGATATTGCGAATTGGTGGTCTTTGAACTCTGAGCTGCCGTCCCATGACATCCCAAATGTGTTCTATCGGATTGAGATCCGGTGAGTTAGGCGGCCAGGACATTAACTGGAATTCAGCATCATGTTCCTGGAACCACTCCAACACAATTTTAGCCTTGTGACACGGGGCGTTGTCCTGTTGGAACATTCCATTTCCAGCTGGAAAAACAGAGGCCATGTAAGGGTGCAACTGGTCCGCAATGATGTTCAGATACCCTGTAGCATTCATGGTCTGCTCTACCACAACCACGGGTCCCAGAGACGCCCAAGAGAACGTCCCCCAAAGCATAATACCGCCACCACCGGCCTGTGTATGACCTACTGTACATTGAGGGAGCAACAGTTCACCTGGAAGACGGCGTATCCTGACACGGCCATCGGCGTGATGAATGACAAACCGTGATTCATCTGACCAGGCAATTCTCTCCCACTGATCCATGGACCAGTCGCGATGTTCCCGGGCCCAGCGCAGGCGCAGTTGGCGATGACGCTTGGTCAGCAAAGGCACACGAGTGGGACGTTTGCTGCGTAGCCCCATAACAGTGTCCGCTGAACAGTGTGCTGCGATACTATTCTACTTGGCCCTGCATTGTATTGGGCTGTCAGCTGAGCCACTGTCTGGCTCCGGTTTTGCTTCACCATGCGAGACAGTCTCCGACGACCTTTATCTTTGATAGCGTGTGGACGTCCAACACTATGTCGTCTACTGCTGGTTTCACCGTCATTCATCCACTTTGCATAAGTACTAACAACTGTAGGTCGCGAACAACCCACGAGTCGTGCAGTTTCGGAAATACTTGTTCCGAGCCTTCGAGCCATTACAATCTGCCCTCTATCAAAGTCGCTTAGATCCGCAGCCTGTCCCATCACACACAGAAGTAAGTGAAAGAATGATTCTTCAGACTCTCCAGCAGCAGTTAAATCCACTTCCACCTGATCACGTGCCTTCCACGTCATCCAAGCGAATTCATTGCAAAATGTAGGGGTGGTCATAATGTTTTGGCTCTTGAGTGTATGCTGATAATCCAATAAAAATGGTATTTTCAGAGAGCCACTGGGGCACTTTGCCCCAGGCCCACAACTACCGGAGGGGCCCCCAAAAAATTTTCAAAAATTAATTTATTAGATTTCATCCGAAAGAAAATTCCAAAACTTGTACCGTACTTCAAAATTCAAAATAATCTCCCGAAAAAAGGCCCCCCCAACCCCGAAAAAAAAAAATATTATTCGATTAATTAAATTTTTCCTACTACAAAATAGTCGTCTGAAAAATACGCAATTTAGTTTTAATGAATATGTGTTGAATAGTTCTAAAAAAGGTTAATAGTTCTTAAAAAAACTTGAAAATGTATGTTCTATAAAAGAAGTAAAAACACCAAGAGAAAGGAGTAAATCTCAATGTGACAAAATTTTTAGCAATAAATAAGGGACAGTTTTATAGTTGCAGATACAGCGTTTTCTGAACTATACATAAAGAATAGTAAACCCGAGAATGCCTTATTTTTACCCTTTTTAGTGAGGAATAATTTAATTTATTTTCATGGTTTGATTTTTGCTGTGCAGTAATTTTACAAACACTACTTCAATCGCCTTTTTAGAGTAATTTTTAGTTCTTCAATGTGGTGGCTGACAACAGAACAAACTAGATTTTTCCAGGACTCCAGGGTATAGAATCTCTTTTCCTACACGAACTATTCAACACATATATGAACTATTATTCTGTTTAGTTCTAACTGCTATAAAACTACATTCTCTGTAATAAATTGAATACTCAAATAGATAGCAAAAAAGCTTCGTGGATGAAAGCTATTAGATAGATAATTTCATCTTTATGAAGAAGTAAAAATTAAATTTATGTCTCCATTGGTAAGTCCCAAAACAAACGTAAAAATCAAGTTCACCCACGTTCCCCTCGCAATAGTACGTCCGATATAGTGATGCGACATCGATAACAAAACATCGATGTTTCGAAACATCGATATTCAATATTAAAACATCGATTATCGATGTTTCGAAACATCGATATTCAATATTAAAACATCGATGCTAATAAAACATCGCCCAAAAACCATCGATGTTTCTAAACATCGATGTTTTAGAACATCCATTTTTCAAAACTGGTTTAGTAATCTCTAACATTAATGTTACATCCGTTAGTCGTGGGGGGGGGGGGGGAAGGGGGTGATTTAATTTTACTCTCTGATTGGGCAGGCACAAATGACAAAAACTTGGTTGCTTTGGGCTACATTGATGACTCAAAATTCTCGTTGTAAATACCGCCATGTTTTGCCTTCAAATGTCCAGATAAATTCGTGGTATCGCCAGAAGTTTTGAGGGACTTAAGGCAAATATTGCATTTTGGTAATTTGTCAGTGGTTTTGTAAAAATATTTCCAAACGGTACTTTTGGGAGGCATCTTACTAATAATATTAACGTCAACTTATATAAAACCAGAACAAAACAAAAACTTAAATGGATGCACTCGTGTATATACTATTTGCAAAATAAAACCCCATGGAAGGTTTTGGAGTGTCAGGAACATTCCAAGCGCTCTGATTGGTTCATTGGTTGTTAATTGCCATTTATCTGCTTGCTAAGGAATCGTTCCCCCTTTTGTATTCGTCCTTTTCAGAATTCAGACTTACATTTACTGAGTGTGAAAATTATGCTACGTGGTAAATTTTTTTTATTACCGTAATTTCGCACGTAATCGCCGCACCCACCGTAAGCGCCGCAGGGACTGATATTTCCTTTTAAAAAAACGAAATCGGGGTAAGCGCCGCACCGGCGTAAACGCCGCTCATAAACTTTTCTTAATTACCGTACCGCAACCAAGTACTGAGACACCAGCAGAGATTTTAGGTTATTTCTGTAATAAACTAATACATTTTAATGTAATAAATTCAATATAGGGCTTATTTTAACGAGTTGTCTTAATAAATTATACATTAACACTATAGAAGCTTTTATAGAAGTGCCGAATGACACCGCATACCCTATAAGCGGCGTAGACAGTAATTTTGGACCGCGAAGATTTGCTTTATCTAAAACTGTTTTTTTGTAATGAAATGTCACGTATCACTACACGTTTACCGTAGTACAATGCAATAAAGGAATAAAACCTAAAAGGGTACACAAACACATTTTTATTTCACAGAAACACATGATAAAATATTAAAAAATAAAAACATAAACTTAATCATCGAACATCAAAATTTGTAAAATACATAAAGCATACAAGTATGAATAAAAGTAATAAAGACTTTAGGTAATACTAATAACGATCAAAAGGAAAATATAAGATACACTGGTAAGATTTACCGATTAATCAAAACCTTCAAAGTTCTCATCTTTCATATCGGAATTAAAAAGAGACAAAATTTTTGGATCAATTTTCGTCCCTGAGTAGTCTTGATCTTTCTCGTTGGAAGAATTGTCGCCGGCATTAGGAACAATTATTTCTGCCTTTCTGAAACTGGACATTGTCTTACTGGAGACACCTATCCATGCTTGAGAGACCCACTTCGTGACTTCTGCGAAAGTTCCCTTTCACATAGTTCCGCGTTTTGTGTAGGAATGTAATCATCTTCAACCATAATGTATCAACCATCCACGATTCCCAGAGACTTCGCATTCGGTATTTGAATGCTTAGTTTACAGCCAAATCAAGTGGTTGAATTAATTTTGTAAAACCTCTGAGAATTATCGCTAAATTTTCAGACACAGTATTCGTGGAACTTTAATAGGCTCTCACAAGTGAACTTTCAACGAGTCCATTATAAGTAGCCCTTTTGGATTGAAAAAAGTCCCTTTTCCTTTTCCGCCAGACTTCGTTCAACAAATCTTGCATTACTGTTTTATTCCTCCATCCTTTCTCGTTCGCGGGGATTAGGAAATTCTATTTTGGGGAGAGTTTTCTTTTAAAACCCAACAGAGGTTTCAGGTTTTCGCCGCATGCTGTGCAAGACAAGATACAAGAATGTGACGTTTTCTCGTGACCGGTAGTAACAATACTCATTGTAGTTTCGCCAAACTTGGCGCATGTGCGATGATAAACGTCCGTTCAAGTAAAGAGTGAGGCCCAATTTTAGTAGAAAAGCGCAAGCTAAAAAGATTTTAAAATCCAAAATCCCAACAATTTTTGAACTTTTTTTTACATATGCGCCGCGGCGCTTACGTGCGAAATTACGGTACGGTACTTTTTCATTTAAAAAAAACATCGAGCACAAAACATCGATGTTAAAAAAACATCGGCTTCAATAAATCGATGTTTTGAAAACATCGACATCGATGGCGCATCCCTAGTCCGATAGTCGTCTGCAGCGCTCCCTTTGTTTATGTTAGACTAGCTGAATACCCGTGCTTCGTTACGGAGTACATTCAAATTAAATACAACGGTCAATGTATGCAATTCATGCCAAATATATATATATGTATATATATATATATATATATATATATATATATATATATATATATATATATATATATATATAATATGACAAATACGACGATCAATATATACAATTGATGTAAAATATACATATATATATGTACATTTATAAGAAAATCGTAAAGGATAATTTTATAGACAAAATAATGTAGAAGAAAATATTCAAATTAAATCTAATATAAAGAATACTAAAGAATATAGTACAGTCAATATAGTACAGTTTGTAGAACATTTCTTTTACTGTATTTTAATATTTTTTTGGATAATGTCCAATCGTCTGCCGCATTAGCGAGGAAAAAATATATTTTTTGTCCATTTAATTGTTATGCACGTGACGATAAATTTATTTAAAGTACCAGAAAAGGAAATCACGTGATCGGCATTTAATAAATTAAATTCTAAAAATGAATCTTTAAAAATTCACCAAAAATCAGAAAATGGAGGTAAAGATTCGAAAAAGATGTCATTTTAAAGGAATTTTTACGATCTTTCTCGTGATATAAATTTTATAACCCTCCGATTATTATTTTAAATGCAAATGTAAAAAAAAGTTAAAAAAATAGCTTAAAAATTTAATTTAAAAAAATCTAAGAAGAATTTTTGAAAAATCTCTCTTAGTGCACCCCTACACCATAAGAAGAATTGCCACGCAAAATTTCAGCCCTTTAGGTCCAGCTGTTTGGTCTGTGCGTTGTATGTCAGTCAGTGAGTCAGTTACGGAACTGTTTTATATCTATAGACTAGCTGAATGCCCATACTTCGTTACGGAGTACACTCAAATTAAATACAACGGTCAATGTATGCAATTAATGCCCCCCCCCCCCAAAAAAAAATTATAAATAAAATCGTAACAGTTATCTTTATAGACAAAATAATGCAGAAGAAAATATTGAAATTAAATGCAACGGTCAGCGCATGCAATTTGTATGTTTAATATCCATAAAACATACTATTTTGAATTAAATTCTTAAAAAATTTCCATCTCAGTTAGTCTAGTTGTTAAATTTTATCTTTTACCGTATTTTAATTTTAATTTTTTTTTTGGTCAATTTATCTCGTTGTTATGCACGTGATGCAAAATTAATTTAAAGTATCACAAAAGGAAAAGAAACCACGTGATCGGCATTTAATAGATTAAATTCTAAAATCTAATCTTTAAAAATTCACAAAAAATCAGAAAAGGGAGGTAAAGATTCGAAAAAGATTTCATTTTAAAGGAATTTTTATGATCTTTCTCGCGATATAAATTGTATAACCCTCGGATTATTATTTTAAATGCAAACTTTAAAAAATGTTACAAAAACAGCTTAAAAAATTTAATTTAAAAGATCTAAGAAGAATTTTTCGAAAATCTTTCTTAGTGGACCCCTACACTATAAAAAGAATCGCCATGCAAAATTTCCGCCCTTTAGGTCCAGCGGTTTGGTCTGTGCGTTGTATGTCAGTCAGTCAGTGAATGAGTCAGTTACGGAACTGTTTTATATATATAGATAGATTATTGGAGTTTCAGTAGCTCGATCTGTCAGCCAGTCAGTTACGGAACTGTTTTATATATACTTATAGATTAGAAATTAAATTGTCATTTATTTAGACATTCAGCAGACCTTTACTCCTTTGACTTTTAAAATCGTTCAAATTCAACTATTTTCAGTTTTCTTTTTAGTTTTCAATTTACCACTTCCTCATCTGTTTTAGTAACTTTTATTATACAGAAGGTCGTTCGCACTTTATGTAAACGATTTTGATAGTTACGTTTTATGTATAAATGGCATATTTTTTGCGGCGATTTGCTTCTATCTGATAGCCATGTCTCTTGACAATAGCTCTATCTCGAATTTTCCCATGAAAGTAACTTTTTCTTAGCACTGTCACGTCAATTTTACCCCATTCCTCTTGGACCGTTTTCCAAAGTCCGTTCAGTGTTCTCGGATGCCGTTTTCGTAAGGCTCGCTTCAATAAACCGAAAGCACAAAAGTCCACTGGAGAAGCGTCAGGTGATTTTACAGGTATTTCATTAAATGGGATACACTTTATTCCTGTTTCTGATTCTTTCTTTGCTATATAAGCGGCAGTTGATTTAAGGGTGTGACTAGAGGCTTTGCGCATATGAAGATGAACTTTATCAATGTCCTTTCTATATAATACCGGAAATTTTTTCTTCAAAAATGGGTTCTAAAACATTCTGCTGATAATAGAGTGAATTAATTTTGGCTTAATGATAATTAAGCCAAAATTTGGCTTTTTATTAATTTTCACGCTAATCTGAATATATTTTTTTCGCATTATGCATTCTGAAAGTATTAATATCCTTTGAGCGCGATGCTGACAGTCACTGGTGTCGGTGTAATGGTCCCGCTTCAAATATTAACTTAGGTCTCACGGACGGACGTTTGGTCTAGGGTTTATACAAAAACATATTTTTTGAAAAACCGGTTTTCGAATTACAGATTTCCCCCAAAAAAGAACGGTTTTAGCCGGTTTTCGAATTTTTGTCAAAAAAAAAAAAAAAATAGAATAGGGAAAAATATTTTATTTAATTTATATAAAATAACAAAAAACGAAATCAATATCAAAGTCAAAATATAAAAAAAAATTAAGGATTACACATTACTTACACAAAATAACGAAAACTCAAACAAAAATTTCAAATTTCAAATAATATTTATATTTATTTCACTAATTTTAATTTCTCCTAAGAAAATAGGATTTAAAAAAACTTAAAATATCCACTGAACGGTGGCTAAGTCTTGTTCTTATTTTGGTCCCAATATTGCCTGAAATTGAAAAGACTCGTTCACTAGCTACTGAGCTTGGTTTTATAGTTTTCAGGCCATCAAATAACAAATCGAAGTTTTTGGTTCCTTAAGGCCGTCTGCACACGGAGCAACTCAAAAGAAACTGATAACTGACTCGAATCACAAACCAGTCTGGCGGTCAAATCACAAACCAGTAACGGCGCAACTGGTTCGCGCCGTGTGCGTGGCTCCATTCAATTACATAGGTTACGACTCATCACGGTCTGGTTTGTGATTTGAATCAGATATCAGTTTCTTTTGAGTTGCTCCGTGTGCAGAAAGGCTTATTCGTTGCCTCAAATGATGAAAATTCAGCTATCAGTGTCTTTGGATTTGTAAGTTTTTCTTCAGGGTCTTCAAGGAATCAAATAAGTTAAAAATTAATTTTTACTCAATAATTTGAATTCTTTTAAACCGGTTTTGAAAAACCGTTAAACCCTAGTTTGGTCCGCGTTAATAGGTACTGCGAAATGCTGGTGTCTTTATGAGAGCGAAAAAAAGTATTCCATTTAATTTCCATTGCATAAATAACACGTGTTTTATAGGCATTCCTCGACTTAGTCCGCTCGCACGTACGACCAAAGTTTTCATTTATTTTTTACTTATTTTCATCTTTTTTCTCAAAAATATTGTCCCTTGAATATACAGTACATACCTATATGCATTACATGACTATTAAAAACTACCTTGAATAACTTTGTTAAAAAATGCAACTTATCATCTGTCGCAAATTCCGAACCATTGGAATTCACTAACATAATAAGTAGTGATGGCGAAGAATAATTTATGCCTTCTAAATAAAGTACAATGTACTTTAAATTACGTATGTATGTATGAAAGTAAAAGATATATGTATGAACAAATACAAAACAAGTAATACAAAAAAAATTTTTTAAGTCAATTCTTTCTTAGGTCAACAAAGAAAAATTTTATTTTAGTTACTTTTTATTAAATAACTAGCTGAAAACCCGCGCTTCGCTAAGGAGTACATTCAAATTAAATACAACGGTCAATGTATGCAATTAATGCCAAAAAAAATAAATATATATATATATATATATATATTTATAATAAATACGACGATCAATATATACAATTCATGTAGAAAAATATATATATACAGTCGAACCTCCATATATCGAAGTAGCAAATTGCCGGAAAAAATTCGATATATAGAAATTTCGATATATAGAATTGAGCTTAGTTTTATCATAATTCTCCTAAAAAAATTAAAGTTAATTTTCGTTTACGAAACTCCATTTCTAATTTATATGCGAATCTCATTAAATAAAAGTTAATAACTAAAAATTGAATTAATATGAAGGATTTATTGAGTACTACATACCTTTAAAAAAACAATAATCCAGACAGTGGTTACAATGATCACAGTTGCATTCTTAAAAAAAACTACGAATATTTTGCTGAACAGCCAGTTTTGTGGAAAGTTCAAAGAAATGTTCGTATGTATTCAGTCCACTAAAAACTTAATCAGGGACATTTCCCTCAAATTGAAGTCCACGACATATTGTTTCAAGAGCCAAAAATTGGGATATTTTATTCTAAAGTGGAAAAAAACTCCCAATTTGTCTTGAAAAAAATTTCGATATATAGATATTTTTTCGATATATAGAAACAATTTTTCTATGTAATGAACATAGAGATTTGCCAAGAGTTCGATATATAGAAAATTTCGATATGTGGAAGTTCGATATATGGAGGTTTGACTGTATTTATAAAAAAATCGTAAGGGATATTTTTATAGACAAAATAATGTCCAATCGTCTGCCGCATTAGCAAGAAAAAAAACGTATTTTTTCGTCTATTTAGTTGTTACGCACGTGACGATAAATTTATTTAAAGTACCAGAAAAAGAAATCACGTGATCGGCATTTAATAAATTAAATTCTAAAAATGAATCTTTAAAAATTCACAAAAAATCAGAAAATGGAGGTAAAGATTCGAAAAAGATTTCATTTTAAAGGAATTTTTATGATCTTTCTCGCGATATAAATTTTATAACCCTCAAATTATTATTTTAAATGCAAACTTAAAAAAAGTAAAAAAAACAGCTTAAAAATTTAATTTAAAAAAATCTAAGAAGAATTTTTCAAAAATCTCTCTTAGTGCACCCCTACACTATAAGAAGAATCGCCATGCAAAATTTCAGCCCTTTAGGTCCAGCGGTTTGGTCTGTGCGTTGTATGTCAGTCAGTCAGTGAATGAATGAATGAATGAGTCAGTTACGGAACTGTTTTATATATATAGATATATAGGGAGAGTGTGAACTAATAGTTGGAATTGAAAAATGCTCGAAACTCTACTTACGACCCAATCAAGTTACGACCAATGTCTCGGTCGTAAGTCGAGGAATATCTGTATTCACACGCAAAACTGAAATCGACTAATTTCTTTCAGATTGATTCGTTATGCTGCCGAAAGGATAATCCCTACGAGAAGGGGTTACGGTCATCGGTCGCGCCATGGTCTTTCGACGAGGGCAGAGTTTGATAGATCTCGGCCTCGACCGACCAATCCTCCGTCTTACGGAGATATATTTCAGTATCCGCATGTCGAATACATCTCCCCTCCACGGGCCGGGAACGAATTACCTCCTCCTAATTACGAAACCGCTATCCAGCTCCCTCCTGTTTACGAGTTCCTAAATCCGGTGCCGACTCCAGTAGCGGTGCCAACTCTTATGCGAATGCCGACCCACGGAACCTCGCAATGTATCGACGCACAGCCCTATTGTGTCTTTAGTCAGCCACCACGGAGAGCATCCAGCGCTATCAATCCAGGCCGTTCGTCGACCCCTCCAATACACGCCGAACTGACAAATCCGGAAAATTCTGACGTTCGGTAAGTTAGTATCTTAAATTGTGCAAGTTACCCGATTACGACACTACGTGTGACAACAACAAAAAAAGGGGGAACGTATTTTGTTTCTTTTGTGTGGGGTAGCAGGGCGTACGCACGCATTTCGTTCAGTGGCGTAGCGAGCATAACTGGCGCCCGGGGCACGATACCTTTGTGGCGGCCCCCCCCTGAAAAATATATAGTAATATACTATATAGACCCTATATTGGCGCCCTCGATAAACATATAATAACATAATATATAGACCTTATATTGGCACTCCCCCCCGAAAAGCATATAGTAACATAATATATAGACCTTATGTTGGTGTCCTGCCCTAAAAACATATAGTAATATAATATATAGACCTTATATTGGCGCCCCCCCACAAAATAATATAGTAATATAATATATATACCTTATATTGGCGCCCTCCCCGAAAAACATATAGTAATATAATATATAGACCTTATATTGGCGCCCCCCCCCACAAAATAATATAGTAATATAATATATATACCTTATATTGGCGCCCTCCCCGAAAAACATATAGTAATATAATATATAGACCTTATATTGGCGCGCCCCCACAAAATAATATAGTAATATAATATATATACCTTATATTGGCGCCCTCCCCGAAAAACATATAGTAATATAATATATAGACCTTATATTGGGGCCCTCCCCTGAAAAACATATAGTAATATAATATATAGACCTTTTATTGGCATTCACCTTGAAAACATATAGTAATATAATATATGGATCTTACATTGGCGCCCCTCTGCGAGTGGCGCCCGGGGCATGATAGACCCCCTTGCCCCCCCCTTTGCTACGCCACTGATTTCGTTCTATGCTTGTTGCTTGGGTTGGTCAACACGATGTCTGCTATACTATAACTCTAAACCAGAGCTCCGCAACCTTTTATCTTCCACGGCACAACAACGTTTTTTTTCGATAATTCCGCGGCACACCGGCTTGCAAATACATAAATTACAGTAATACGTATATGTTTTTATTAGATTAAAAACACAATAAAATAGCTCTATGTATCGAGATAATTATAATCATTTAAGTTTTATATAAACCATTTTGAATCGTACACCAGCACAAGAACAAAAATATAAAGTTATAGTTTACGAGTAAAAAAATTTTCTCTTTAAATTTTTATATTAAAATTTATTTTTTGGTCTTTACTTAAGCCTAATAAATCAAAGTTAATTTAAACATAACTAATTAATTAATGAGACATTTGAGCTTGTTTTGACGAACATACGTACGTTTTATATTTGGCTCTATATTAGAAAGAGCTAATCGAAGTTCATGGTCGAGACCCTTTAAACACGATCGTTTCTCATTTTCAATGACAACCAGTGTCGAAAAACTTTGTTCGCATAAGTATGTCGTAGAAAAAGGGAGCAAAATTGCAATGGCCTTGTCAGAAATTCATGGATATTCTTTCTTAAATGAAATTCAGAAATAGGACGCTCGAGCATACATACAATGTATGGTAACAACATGTTTTTTTTAGAATAATTTCGACCCAGAGAAATTACATACTAGCAAAAAGTTAGAGGAATATTTTACTTAGAAAAATTTCTAACTAATGCGGTGGTTAATTTTTTTTTTATTATTATTATAATCGATAAAATTACCGCGGCACAGTCAAAATCACCTCCTCTAAACTACTATATAACCCCCGTCAAAAATGACGGAATGTTGATGAGCGTTTCCTTCGCATAAGAGTTCATACGAACAAACAAACAAACAAACAACAACAAAAAAAAAGCATGAAGGTTCTATTTTTGAATGTAATGAAGAAAGATTTTAAACATAAACTACGCAATATGAATGCAGGTACATAATGTTATATAGGTTCCAGAAAAATACAACTTTCCTTAAGTGTAAAATTCTGCATCAATATTAAATAAATAAAAATGCAAAAAGTTAGCCAATTAAATAACACAAACTGAACTTAAACAGCAGTAAACAACAAAACAAAACTAAACTAAATCAAAACTAAAACAAAGCTGTTTCAAAAGTGAATGACTCGCCACACAGCAGGCATTAATTTATAATAATTACATAATAATTAGCAAAAGTGAAACACGATTTAATTAACGTTAAAATTAAAACATTAAAAATGTAGTTATTTAATGGGAATACGAAAAACCCTGGAGTAGAATGAATTCGAAATTCAAGCGAATGACTCAATCGAATAAATGATTCTTTTCAATGGATATTTTAATTTGAAGATATTTAAAAAACTAAACGGTTTTGAGCTAGGGTGTTTGCTTGAAATTTTCATATTTTTTAAAGGGCTTTCAAAATATGTAACTTTTGTGGTATTATTTTTCAAGAAAAATTTCAGAAAATGCCGTCGCAATGTTAAGATGTTCCCGGCCTGGTCCTTCCCGGAATGGTTACCTACATTTTTCTACTCTAGGCTTTTATATAAGTAAAATATACCATATCAGGGGTGGCCAAGGTAAAAAGCCTTTTGGCAAGAGATATATATAGCGCCAAAAGCAGAAAAAATATTTCAGGTAGTCTGTTCTAACGAAACTACCGCGGGTTAATAACGTAGGATTACTTATCGTTGCTTACCTGTTTTTTTTTCTTTTTTTTTACGCATTTTTGGAACTTTTCTGTTTAACTGTTTACTGCTACTGTTTTGGCGCGCTGCCAAAATGTTGAAATTTTGCTTTCCGGAGGACCGTTATTGAGGAACGTAATCCTACGTTAAAATGGTTATATTTGATATGATGAAAGAAATTTTAAGTGGCTTTGTTGTTGTTGTTGTTAAAAATATCGTTCTCCAATTGTTAGAATAATTAATAAATGATTTCCGCTTATAAGAATCACGTTTGTTAATACTGTTTTTGATTCTTATAAGCGGTTGATTCTTATAGCCGAAATTTGGGTTTTTGGACAGGCACACACACACACCAATATATACATATATAAGATAATTTACCATAAAATACTCTTAAATTTATTAAAATTATTTTTATTATCTTTTGTTAAAATTATTTTTTATAATTTTAAAAATACAACTTAATTTCTAGACCTATAAGTAGATACACATGATTTTAGTAAGAGAAGAAAAAAATCCAATATTTGTTACAACATACCTGCTTAACAGTTTAACATTTCAATTACAGGAAGGGTACAAGAAAAAGTTTTCTATGGTTGTTTGACGTAATGAAGTTTTCTGGAGAGTGTCTATATCTCTTTCAATACCAATAGTCTCAGACCAAGATTCACCTTCTAGCTTACGTTTCACGGTTTGATAACGTGCTGAATCTAATAATGCCACGTTTGCCTAAGTGATAGTGGACACTTCGCCGAAGTTTTATGTGTTTCAGGGTCCAGGAAGCCGCAACCAGGATGTAGGAGGTGGGAAAAAAGAGTCCCTGTCTTTGTTTGTGAGTGGAGAGAAGTAAAATCGGATCCGGATGGGTAGGATGCCCCTGGGTCGAGCTAATAGGACAGTGTTTAGCTAAGGCGTTTAAGGGAAACTGTTACGTTATGTCTAACAAAGAAAGGGATACATTTTACGACTGTATTCCATCAAATCTTATCACTCTTTCTGTAAAAAAAAGAAGAAAGAAAGAACTTCGTGCCTTTTGAGGGTTTAAGTGGCTTTTTTGGAAAAATGAAAGGAAAGCGAAGAGTGTAAACTGATTCTTAAAACCGGTGGATTGATTCTTTAAAGCGAAAATTTTAACATGGAAATAATACATTTGTTTTTGTTTTTGCGATATTGATTCTTATAAACGGTTGATTCTTATAACCACTGATCACTATAAGCGGTGGTTACTGTATATCCAAATTCTTGAATAGTTTTAATGGCTTTAATAATTAGTTTTCTTTTAATCGTTTATCGTTTTGTCAAATTTTTCAAACATGACACATATTGAGTTGTTGCAGTTCTTAGCAATTCGATCCAATGTTGATTTGTCAACATTTCCTGCGTCGTTTGTATTTTATCAACCTCAATGCAGAGAACAAGGATTCACAGCTAAAAATGGGTTTTATTCTACATGCCACTCATTTTAATTTTGAATATGTTGATTCTGACACAAGTTCGCGTGACACAAGAGACGCAGTTTGGCCACCCCTGTACTATAATACCACTGTAGATGGACAGCACGATACTGTATTTAAGGCTGCTGTGTGCTAACCCTATACGATTCGCTCACCTCAATGTTAACCTATGGAGAAAATGTGTTTACTATTTACAGCTACATTAATGCTGATAATTCAATAAAAATGGTGGTTTCAGACAGTCTGAACTTTTATATGCACCTTGCAACAGGATTCATTTTAGAAATTTCGTCCACCAAAGAAATTTATGAGCGTTTAAAAAACTATACCAGATTTGTTTTTTTCTTCACCGAATAATTTACATACTATTATTTGCACTAAAAAAATGCCTCAAGCTGCAAAATTTCTTTCTCTATGTTAACCTATGGAGGAAAAAAAAAAAAAAAATGCTTTAAATCGACAATCCTGGTACACATTTTCTCCATAGGTTAACAATGAAGTGTATAGAGAAAATAGCTCACTTCTACCCGCACTTGGGTGTATATAATTTGAAGTGGCACTCTAAATGAATTTGATACAAACACAGTTTATACATGAAACAATGTTTATTGAATTCGTTGCACATATAGAATTTGCTGTTACATCAATAAGCATACGTGTACGGAATATATATTAGCATTCAATAGAAATACACTTTGCAATACTCACAACCTAGAGAGTCAAACCAGCAGTTCTGCCACGTAAACTTTGGACCCCCTAAGCACTAGCGCCGGTTAACACCTGGAACTGCTTACCTCGTAGCTCCCTCTCGCTTATCTATCAACCTTAATAACACCTCTTCCACTTAATCAAGCTGCTTGGTATTTATACCAAGCGCGTATGCCGAAATTAGCATATCTCAAGCAGCTTCTTTAATTTCATTCACTCAAATGTTCGATTCTTGTGAATCGAATCTTACGTATACCTTACAAGTGGGCTAATCCAATAGGGTTAGTAGACACAGGGCTGTCCAGAGACTTTACGGGGCCTGGGGCAAACTTTTGTCGGGGGCCCCAAGAAAAATAAAAAATGAAAAGAGACGAAAACACACATTCAAATTAAGTTACTCATACTTAAAATTTTATTACATGAATGATTAACATAATTATGTTAATCATTGCACTTCTCTCTTGTTATATTCTCCAATAAATATGACATTTTCCATCCACAAAGATTTTCTGCTATCTATTTTAGTAGTTAGTACTGTCTTCAATTTATCAGAGAGAATGTCATTTTATAGCAGTTAGGACTAAACATTTATATTTTTCATTAAAACCAAATCCCGTATCTTTCAGAAGACTATTTTGGAGTAAGAGAAATCTAATGAACCGAATAAATTTTTTTTATATTTTTGGGAGGCCCCTTTTTTCAGGAGATTATTTTGAATTTTGAAGTACGGTACAAGTTTAGAATTTTCTTTTGGATGAAATCTAATAAATTAATTTTTTGGGACCCCTCCGTTAGTTAGGGGCCTGGGGCAAAGTGCCCCTGTTGCCCCTTTCTCTGGGCGGCCCTGAGTAGACAGCAGCCTTAACAGGTTAGGATTAGTCTCTCTGAATATGCCCTCTATAGGCGTTCTGGTTCCAGGGTAATCAATAGTCAATGCGATTTTAAAACTGTATAGCATAAACTTAAAGGAGAATGCACCACCAACCCTTGTCTAGAAACATTTTGATATGTATATTAAACATTATTTATTGTTATTTAAACGTTCTCAAACCATTTTTTCCTATGACGGCGTTCAGTTTTGACATGGCTCGATTACGAACGCTGGGGGCCCCTGGGCAGATGCTATTTGGGGGCCCTCCCTTACGAACATTTATAAAAATAGGAACTATCCATGGGCTGTACATACTATTAGAAGTACTAGGTGCATACACCAACGGGGTTTTGGGGCCCCCTAAGATCAGGGGGCCTTGGGCAAAGTCCCGATTTGCCCATGCGATAATAAGTCCCTGAGTTTTGCCATTCCTAGGCTTTTCTGGCGCAGGGCAAAACGATTCGCTGTATCAATGTCTCATTAGAGAGGCATGATGAATACGTTAAAGTCTGTCTTAGAAAAATACTAGTCACAAAACTAAAGTAGTTTTCACGTTCAACAAGGTATTGATAGCTTTAGTTTTTACTACTAAGGTGATAAATTCGCGATGCCGTGCTATAATATCAAATTGTAGTATTCAGACAACATCATGAAGTCGGCCGAATCTGCTTGATAATCCTTCATATAAATTTGTAAATCCATATATATAAAACGCGTAGGTATGCGGTTACAAAAATCGACGACATTTCTACACTCCGAATGGCAACGGCTGCAACTACCGGATGTAAACATTAACGGCCGTCCGTGTGTGTGTAGTAGCTCTACGGTAGCACGTAATTCCTATATTTTACTCGTGAATAATTTTAATTTATTCATTTGATATGATTAAGTGGAGATAGCTAAATTGCGAACAATAGTACATACAGAGAGTGATGTAATCCACACTATATTTTAGCACTTGCTGAATTTTTAGTCCATTTTATAAGTGATGAAATTTTCCCAACAATTTATTATTTGGTATGATTAAGCGGAGATATCTGAACTGTGAACAATAGTACATACAGAGAGTGATGTAATCCACACTATATTTTAGCACTTGCTGAATTTTTACTCCATTTTATAAGTGATGAAATTTTCCCAACAATTTATTATTTGGTATGATTAAGCGGAGATATCTGAACTGTGAACAATAGTACATACAGAGAGTGACGTAATCCACACTATATTTTAGTACTTGCTGAATTTCCATTTTTTTTAAGTGAAAAAAGATTTTCCCCAACAATTTCTTATTTGATGTAATGATAAGGTGAAGATATCTTAATTTTGAAAAATAGTACATTCAGAGAGGGCTGCCATTTTTAAAATCATTGGTGTTGGGTTTTTGAAATAATGGAAATTCAAATTTTTTAGAATCAGCCTTATAGTGAATTTAGCAATGATTATAAATTTTTGGGCTGATCTCCCACTACCCCTTCACAACGTATATGGTAATGGTAACATTCCTTACATATGTTACTTCCAGTTGAGTTGTTTTGCAAAAGATATTTATTTATTCATTTAAGTGTATTTTTTACTGGTCGTCAGTATCACTTTTTCAATTCCTACTATCAGTTCACACTCTCTGTATATATACCTTGTTCAAATTTTCAATCGTTAATAAAAGTACTTTTTATTCATCCACTCGAGTTCAAATACATTTTTTTAAACCTGTAGTGGATGACACTTGATGTTAATACAGTTTTTTCACATATTAATTCATTGATTAAATTTAATTGATCGATTTTAGTTTTAGACCTAGAGCGTCTCTTGCCCTTGAATAGTAATTTCCTTCTCGTTACTGTGTAAACGGTAGCGCTGCGGTATCGCGGGCTCCTCCCGTCCCGTAGGTTGCGAGATCGAATCCCCAACCTGACAAACTTTTTCTCTCTCTTCCCCCCCCCCCCCCCTCCTAATCTCGCACAGTAGGCAAGGTTCTGGCAGGCAATCCTTTTTTTCAATTCCTACTATTAGTTCACACTCAAATTTTTCTTTCTTGACCTAAGTAGGAATTGACTTTAAAAAATTTTGCTTTTATATTACTTGTTCTAACTAAGGGCCTGTTCACATAGGAGTCCGTTGCTTTGCGTTAAGGAAAAGATGACGTTGAGACGAAAATAAACCAATCATATGCCTCCAAACGATTAGCAATGAAATTTTTAACGCCTATGATTGGTTTATTTTCGTCTCAACGTCATCTTTCCCGCAACGGACTCCTATGTGAACAGGCCCTAAGAGTGTCCCTATCACTTTTACCACGTCTTCTGTTTTCATCTTTTTGTTGCAGAGTCGAGATTTCGGACTCAAGAAACCCGAGCATTCAGTTGAACGGAGAAGTAACGAACAGCGCTGTCGACAAGCGAAGTTATTTGAGCGATGATTCCAGAAGCAAGAAATCGCACGCCATCTGCACGTTCGTCGTATGGGTTGTTTTCACTTCCACCATGATCGGTCTCCTGGTGTACCTCCACTGCTCTCACCCGAACTGGATGCCGCAATGGGCGTTGATCCTCGTCGCCTGTTTACTGATCATGTCCCTCTTCAGACATGTTCCCGCATTACTGAGAGAATGATCTCGAAACGCTGATCAAGCATTGGTGTAAACAGTCCGTTTGTAATATACGAGCTGTTCTTATGTAATTATTGTACAGTACTATTCCGGTGTAATATTTTCGTTTGCAATAAATTTCCTTTTCCATATTGGGAATTCAAGTTTTGGAACATGCGTCACACGATGTGTTTTATTAAAATGTCCTTACCAAAGGCAGACCTGCCAACAGGCCCAGATTTCCGCACGGGCAAGTGGGCCCCAAAATTATGGGGCCCTCTAATTTAGAATTAAGTTGTACATATTTTTGAAAATTTCCTATATGTACGCAAATTAAAAACGGTTTCCATAATTTTTTTTTGATAATATATGGACCATAATTTCTCTTTCTCTCTATTTTTATTGAGGGGGGGGGGGGTAAGTATAGTTTTATCAAAAATTTATATCCACATTAATAAGGTTGAAACTATAATGATGGAAACAGTCAAAGATTTTGACCTATCTAGTTATAAAAATTTAAAGCAAGTGAAAGCATGCTTACGTCCGTAAGCGTTTCTGGTTTTATTTAGGTATTTATTTAATTTTTTTATTTTTTATTTTATTTTATTATTATTATTATTATTATTATTATTATTTTTTTTTTTTTTTGGGGGGGGGAGTTGTAATAACTCCTGACTGTGATCTATTTTGAATTCGAAAGAAAATTTCACGAATTCATTTCTTAACTTTAAAAAGTAAATTACTTAATTCGCACTTATTATTATTATTTTCAAATTTTTCACTTGATGGTCGAAAATGTTTTGAATTTATGGCGGGTCTGAGTAAGTGTCCTACATGTAAAAATTGGAAATCTGGTCATGGGGGGAACACTTGCCCCCCTTTGGATCTGAAGTTGGGGGCCCCCAAAGTCTGCTTTGCCCAGGGCCCCATTGGGTCAAAGTCGAGCCCTGCAGTCGAGTAATGCAGAATGCGAGACGTAGCAAAAATATCGACTCACTTCAGGTCATCTATGCCGAGGGAAACCTTAGAAAATTTGCTAATGTGCAAATCGAACCCACAAGGACACTCTTATGAAGAACAATTTCACAATGAATATTTAAAAAGAGCAAAATCATCTACAGTAAATGCTACAAAAATTCCAAGATTTGCTGGGGTCCCTGCTAGGGTAAATATGATTACAAATTTCAAATATATAACTTTTGTTTAATACTATAATTTCAAGATGTGCTGAACAGTAAGGAAATATTTTGAAGTATGTAATATTATTAAAGAGATCCTATAAACTATAAGTAACTGTACATTATAATTTTTTACTATACTGTTTTGTGTTATGTCGATTATTTTATGCACGGTAGAATATTGCAGGATTTTGTTCTTACTGAGGTTGGCAGGTCTGCAAAGGGTTATTAGAGGAACTAGATCCGATCGATTGCAGGGATGTGCCAGGGATGTGCCATCTCTCTGCCATTTTTATTTTTATGATAATTATGTTTGTGAAATATAAGGTTAAACCTGATGGAAATTGTTTATTTCACGCTGTTTAATGAGCGATAATTTACAATTCAAAATTTGCTTTCTGCGCATGCACAGTGACATTTTTAAATCTGGCTTTAGATACTCACTAAGCACAAGGTCGCTTAAACACATTAATTTGTTTCTGCGCATTATTATGATTTTGGTAATGATGTGTTGAGTATAATTTGTGTATTAGTACATTTATTTACTATCTAGCCGCCATGTTTTGACGGGTACCAACTAGTTAAATTGTAATAAAGCGTGCTTACCTTGGTTGCTCACCATATTTAATACTTGACAGAATAAATACACAAAGAAAAAATAACAGTAAAATATGTAGCTTATTTAAATACATTTATTGCTACGAAAGTTTAATGAATAGCATAAATTTCAATTAAGAGATGCATGTGTACAGGATTTTGCCTTTGTTTATCATAAGTTTGTTTATAGCATGGTTCAGCCGCTCGGGACTTTGCAACTAAAATTGCTTGCAATGTCTCAGGCTTAAGAGAGTTTCTGAAATCAGTTTTGTTTCTGCGAACCAAACTAAAAATTCTTTCGTTACGGTGGGGAAATGTCAATATGCCGAGCATATCAGCAGTGGCGGATTTACAGATTTGCCGCCCGTAGGCTATTCAATTTTTGCCGCCTCTAAATTTTGATATCTTAGTCCACAATCATATCAATTTTCTATCAATAAAATTCCAACTTTATGATTTGTGCTCCATCATCCTCGTTACATCAACTTTTCCCGTATGGTTAGTATCATTGAGAACTATGGTACTGTGTTAGATCCTTGATTACTTTTACAGCAAAGAATTATCAAAAAACATTATTTTAAGCAAAAAATATCTCAATCATGAACCACTTTTAAAGTAAGGTAAGGTATGTCTTAAAACTATACAATACTTACATAATATGAATAAAGCTTACATAAAAAATATACATTTGGCGAACGTTGATAAATATTTATTATTACACTCACAGTTTAAAAACAATACAATAAATATATCTTTTCTTAATTATTTGTTAGTATAATTTAAGTTAAATTATAAAAGCATTACAATACTTTTTTGCGAGACTTTGAATTCGCAAAATCATTTATTATATCGTCGTATGAAATCTTGTTCATTAGCTCTGACTCTATGCACAAGAGAGCTAAAGCGTTTAGTTTTTCTTGACTTAAAGTCGATCGTAGGTAGTTCTTTACTCTCTTCAAGCAAGAGAAGCTTCTTTCACCTGAACAATTTGTCGCTGGTGTACAAAGAGCCATACGAAGTACTATATCAGAGTTTGGATAAATGTTTCCTAGATTCTGTCCTCGCAGGAATGAAGACAGACTTTTTAATGATCCAGAAATTGGTTTTATTGAAATTCTTTCAGACGAAAGGTAGCTTTGAAAGTGTACGCATTCCTGAACTAAGGTTTCGAAATTTATATTTTGTGTGTGTATAATAATTTTTTTTTTAATTTGTAAATCGAAATAAAAAATTTATGAACTAAATTTGCCGCCCTAGGCTCCAGCCTACTCAGCCTGCTGGTAAATCCGCAACTGCATATCAGTCTTGAAAGTTTTTCCAATTTTAACCTTCCCTTTTCTTTTGAGAGGTTTGCCCACTGTCTATCAACTCTTTCTTCTGCTAAGCTGTCTGAAGGGATTTCGGCAAGCTGGAAGTTTAAAAATTCGGTTTCCAAAACATCAATGGTCTCAAATTGAGATTCATCATCTTTTCCAAGTAACAAATTGGGATATTTTCCCTCAAAATACCTCACAGCAGAACTTGGCGTTTTGAGACATCCACAACTTCAGCATGCTGTAAAAGTTCCGAATCACGAGGAAAAATTAGCAACTATATAGCAATAAGATGTTGTATAATATTTTCTAACACAAGAATAGAACAGTAAAAGTTCGCTTTCAGACGATTCTTTGACAAATTCTGATGTTTCGGAAATAAAAGCAAATTCTTCAGAATACTTAGGGATATAAGGTCTGGATCCTTCGCATTTTAGACATATTTAGCGGGGCGGAGGGAAACACCTATTTGACGGGCAGGGCAGTGAGGGCCTGTTCACATAGGAGTCCGTTGCGTAGCGTTAAGGGAAAGATGACGTTGAGACGAAAACAAACCAATCATAGGCGTTAAAAATTTCCTTTCTAATCGTTTGGAGGCCTATGATTGGTTTATTTTCGTCTTAACGTCATCTTTTCCTTAACGCAACGTAACGGACTCCTATGTGAACAGGCCCTTACACTGACGCGAATCAGCCTCCCCTCACGAGATATTAGTCACGCTCCAGGAGCGAGACTAATCGACCCGACTGACCGTCCTCACTTTCCCGCCTCTTGTCGTCATTTGTGCTACTTCCTGACATTCACCCCTTTCACCTCCCTCCCGTCGCCCTTCATCCCTTTGCGATCCGGTCTCCATTCCCCCTTTGACCCCCCCCTCTCCCCAACGTGGGGGGCGTCGGCCTCGTCCCTTTGACTCGGGCCCAAAAAACCGCTCCCGAAGCGAGCGCCACGAATGGGGAGAATAGTGGGGTTATCGGCGACATACCCATTTATCACTCTTTCCCCCAATTCGACTCTCCTCGTTCGCGTCTGTGTAACTGCGGGGGGGGGGGGAGAAAAAAATATGAATCTCGAAAACGCGATGTAAGGGAAGAAAAGCGATGGTGCTGCGAAAGTAAAAATTCGGGACAATTTTGCTTGAAAACTTATTTTCGTAACAAAGCTTAAAAAACGGAACGAATACTTTTTTTACGGAACACTTGGCACGTATGTAATATTAAGAGAGAAATACATTTTAAAAAAATGACTATTGAACCAAATAAAAAGAAATAGAGTGAATCAATAAACAATTTCCGTCAGGTTTAATCCTATATGTTACAAACGTAATTAAAAATAAAAATGGCAGAGAGAGATTCCTCGGAATAAACAAATTAACATGTTTATGCGGTCTCGTGTTTAGTGAGTATCTAAAGCTAGATTTAAACCCGTCACTGAGCATGCGCAGAAATCAATTTTCAATTGTAAATGATCGCTAATTAATAGAAATTGCAGTTACAAAAAACAAATTTGACACATCTATAGATTAAAATCTTTCGTTTAAGACCCAAATGAAGAAAATTGATGCGGTCATTTTCTCTCACGGACTGCCCAGAGAAACCGCTTAGCAACTTAAATACATAGATTTTCCATTTACGATGACAACAGTCAGAGGTGGGCGAACTGGGCAACCGCCCAGGGCCGCCATTTTTATTCCCCATCGCAACACCTTTCTAAATGTTACGGGTATTTTAAGAAATCACTCATTTTTCTTTGTTTCTATAATTCAGCTTATAAAAAAATATATGTTTCGAATTTTCGAAAAGAATCGTAGAAAGAATCTTAACTGACAAACTACCCTTTTGGCTCGAAGAATTTCTCGGTTAGAAAAACATGATCTATCCTCAATTCAGTCATAGTAAAACCATGATCATCAATCTTCTTTTTCAATATCAGTTTCTACTATCTGTCATTCACTACATACAGTCATTTGAAGAATTATAAACCGTTTTGTTGGAATCTGTCCGTCTTCCCGGAATAGTTGCAAACCGAGATAAACGTGAACATATGTTTGTGAACGAATACTAATACCATTTGGTCAAATGTTTGAACTATTCAAAGCAAACAACAGATAAGACATTTCACCAGGGCGTGTAAGACAAGTCAGTGAATGCGCTCCAAACCTGTTCGGAAGAAAGGGGGCTGAAGGTGTCTTACAAGATCCATTACTCAGAACGTAGGGAAATTTGATTGTCAGTAAATGTGTTTCGCCCAGGGCTGCTAGAACCCTAAGCATCGCCCAGGGCCGCTAAAACCCAGAGCCTGACTAAGGCAGGGGCATGCGGGGCAGTTGCCCCGGGCCCCTACATCAGAGGGGGGGCCCAAATCGAATAGAAAGTTTAGTATTAAGTAGTAAGTTCTTCATTACTGAAGTAATGAAGCAGAGGGGGGCCCCCAAAGAAGTTTTTGCCCCGGGCCCCGAATTAGGCTAAGTCGGGCCCTGCTAAAACCCTAAGCACGCCCCTGACAACAGTCATAACAAAGCGAATTGGAAGAAGAATAAACCAATATCCACATCAATATGTAAAGAGTGGTCACTTTTGGCACTCAGCCTAGTCAAGTACAACTGATAAGGTCATTCATTCTTTCAGCCACAACAGGACATCTATCTATTGAAGTTGCTAAGCCGACTTTTTGGGCAGTCCGTGAGAGAAAACGACTGCATCCATTGACTTCATTTTGGTCTGAAACGAAAGATTGTAATCCGTAGATGTGTCAAATTTGGTTTTCGTGACAGCAATTTCTATTAATCAGCGATAATTTACAATTGAAAATTGATTTCTGCGCATGCTCAGTGACATGTTTTAATGATAAACACGTTTTTTCCGAGGAGTCTCTCTAGATCTATCTCTGCCATTTTTATTTTTATGATAATTATATTTGTGAAATATAAGATTAAACCTGATGGAAATTGTTTATTTCGCGCTGTTTAATGAGCGATAATTTACAATTAAAAAAAATCGCTTTCTGCGCATGCTCAGTGACATTTTTAAATGTCTTTAGATACCCACTAAGCACGAGGCCGCTTAAACACAATTTGTTTCTGCGCATTATTATGATTTTCAACATTTGGCAATGATGTGTTGAGTATAAGTTGTGTATTAGTACATCTGTTTACTATCTAGCCGTCATGTTTTGACGGGTACCAACTAATATGGTTTAAGTACACTGTCATACAGAAAGCATCTATGAGCATGCTTTTTGAAATATCTCCACACAAATGGTAATTTTTTTCTACACCAGTAGTTCTCGACCTGTGGACACACGTGGTACATGCTGAACAGTACAAGGGTACATGGAAAAAATTTTAATAATGGTGAAAAAGACAGTTCTTGTTAAAAAAAAAAATATTTTTTAAAAAATTACAATTTTTTTTCTGGAATTATTACAAAACTCCAGGCAAGAATAACATTCTATAATCGAAGCAAGATAAATTATGAACATCTAATTGTGCCGTTTCCGAATGGATTCTACATCAATTCCACTTTGCCCCCCAAACTGTACGACAAACGAATTTGATTCACCTAGTTTCTCAGCTATTTTTTTCTTGTATGACTTTATTTAAAATAATTTAAACATATTTGCAAAATGTCTATTTTTATATACCACTTCATAAAGTTTTGATACCATTCATTCTATCATTCTAACTTTCTTCGTGTACAAGAATACATAAAGAAAGATTATAGAATGACACTTGGTGGATTTAACAGATTGTGAGACACATTTTCAAAGGCTCAGCTAAACTGAATTTAATAATGAAGCCGAATACTTCATCATTATACTGGGAATATATTATTGTGAAATGTGCAGTATTTAGTCTATTATGGTGACAAGACCCTATAAAGAATGAGTTTTGTTGCAAAATCACTATTATTGAATAAACTATTGGTACCTAATACTGTTTTACTGAAAAACTAACTTGTAGTTAAACCTACATTAAGCAACTTGTATTGGCCGTACAAAAAACTTCGCTTTTAGCTTCAGAAGGGTATTCTTATGTCTAACCCTTTAGCCTTAAATTGTAAACCCAAAGTCATCTGCATATTGTGAGCCAAGAATTACAATTCAATACTACTTCACCGATTTTAAATATTTTAACAACAACAAAAAAAAAAGCTTGTGAAAAGAATAAGGTTGTGCAGCGTTTCCTGGCTGCATCAACAGATGGCGCTAAATGTCCTGCCGAAGTACATTGCTACATTCTCAAAGGTGATATTTTTCCAAAACATGGATAAAATAATGAGTAATAGCAGTTTCGATATGTCCTACAGCAGCGGTTCCCAACCGGTGGGTCGTGACTCGATCCTAAAACTATCAGAAAAGATAAGAAAAATCGAGACTTACTTAAAAACAGCAATTTTACATATTGATAGATTGTGATAACTATTTTCTTAACTGTAATTATATCAAAGCTGTATGAATTTTTTTGCCTGAAAAATTAAAATGGTCTTTGAATACTTTTATAATTGTAGTTTTTATCTTCACCTAGAAAAACTTGTCAGTGAGTATGAAACCACTTGTTGCAAACATATATCTATTGTTAAATAAATAACTGTTTTGCTACAAAGTGCTCATATTTGTCAACCATTTTCAAATCAGAGCACAAATTGTTTATCAATAATTAATCTGTATCTTCAAAAAAGCATATATATATATTTGCAATATTTGATGGTAAATTATATATACATAAGGAAGGGATACGATACAAATAAGGTTTTTTACTCCACCATGGACCAATGGACCATGGAGGTATTCTGATAGCCCTTTAAGACCCAGCCCGCACGATCGTGCGGGTTAGACATTCATTTATGTTTTTGCTTCTCGAAAAGTCGTATGTAGGAAAAACCAGAATCGAATGATCGTGCTAGTTAGCAGAAAGTATAAAGTATCATTTTCTATTAAAAGATGGCGCTTGTAGTCCATATTTTACTTTCAGCAGTTAATTCGAGATTTGTTTACAAGTACAGAGGATACAGTTCGCCATTTTATCTGTCGTAAAAAGGTAATTATCATTATATTTCTAATTGCTTAGATACAAATTTTTATTTTATTGTATAAATAAGTGTAAAATAATAAAAAATATTAATTATGCAATATTTATAATGCTCGGAGGACTGAAGATTTCGTTACCCGCACGATCGTGCTACTTGGGCGTTACGTGAGTCACTGCTGCTGTAAGGGTAAGTGTTAGCAAAGTGCGTTTTTTTTTCTGTTTCAATATTTTTGATGATAGCCAGAATAAAAATGATATAGTTTCGCATTATACAAAAAATGCCATATTATTTTCTTGGTGGTTATCATAGATGAATATCTTTTTTTTTTTTTTCTTTTCAATTAATTTTCTTTTTCATACAAAAAAATAATGTTCTGGGTTTCCCGCTGGGCGTTTGCAAGGTATGGTTTGAGTATTTTGAGCTTTTTTTTTTAAACAATAGAATTTTCGAATACATTTTATTATTTTTCATGGAATACAATGCTAACTTTTAACAAACAAACAAAAAAAACTTTTTCAGATGTCAAAAAGGAAAAGATATCTCACACAAGAAGAAATTTTTCAATTGATGAATAAATCAGATTCTGAATTGAGTGATTTCTCGGATGATGACGATGCTGCGGACAAAACATATAAATCACATGTTCTGGAAGGAGAATCAAGTTCAGATGAGCATGATGAAGAAAAAGATGGAAATATTTTTGAGGGAGAGACAATTTTGGATCACCCTTCGTCACAAAAGTCCCCTGAACCCATTACCCAGAGTTCTACCTCCAAACCAGCTTCGACAAATGCTAAATGAAAGAAAAAAGAAAGTAAACAATACAAGTGGCATGTTAAGAAGTTCAAGGCCTCGCAAGTACAGATATGAAAACTGTGAAAGCACTTCGAAAACACGTTGCGAGAAATGCAACATCTATTTATGCCTGTCATAAACAAAAACCTGTTTTAAAGATTTTCACTGTAGATAATCAGTCAATAAACTTATACGCCAATAATTATCTTATTTGTATCAATTTTAGTTGAATAAGGTATGTTTCTTCTATCAGAAAATGTATAACTAGTAAAATTTTACAAGTGATGGTTTCGCAGGAAAAGCCCAACCCGCACGATCGTGCGGGTACCCCCCACGCTCCAGGGAACCAGCAAAATTTTTTTAATTATTTTTTTCAGTGTCATTGGGGTCAATATAGAGTTAATAGCCAAAAAAAATTAATATATAAAGGTAAAAATATTCCGGGTCTTAAAGGGATAAGGAAAGGTGGGGTCGCCAGCTGAAAAAGGTTGGGATCCACTGTCCTACAGCATGGCACCTTTGCCACATGGAACGAGTAGCATGTAGGGGGGAAAATGACCAGGAAAAAAGGAAATAGAAGTTTGAAAACAAAGCTCTGTTTTATGGCTAAGTATGGTGATTTAATATGTTATAATAAAACAGATGCTCTCTTAGAAATCAAGATAAGATAGTAATTACTCTCTACCCAAAAGAGAATGTGTGCCAAATGAAAAATGAATGTTTTGTTAAGATTATCAGGCATTTATTAAGAAAAACCCAAATACTAATTTCAACAAAAGAATAAAAGATTTATTACAATAATAATAATAAAAAATAAATACACTACACATCAGAATTATCCATTTTCATCAAAGTCAGCTTCCGATGGAGCTGTACTGTCCGTTTCAGGACCAGGTGGCAATGTTTCGGCAACGACACCCAATATCTCATTTAACTGTTCTTCAGTAAATCGTTCTTCACTTTCTTCAATAAGCTAAAAAAAGAGACAGTAATAAGCAGGATCAATATATAATTCAGAGCAAACGATTTTAAACAATGTCAAATGAAATATGAAGCATAAGTTTAACTTCAAGGAGAAAACAAAACAAAAACAGCCAGAACTTTTAAGGCGATCTACAAAGCTATATAATAAGAAAAATGTCAGTTATTTAACTAATTATTCAGCATTTCTAACAGAGTCAAAAATAAAACATTTACGTGTTTGCAACTTTAAAAGATAATACAAAGACTTAAGATAAAAATTTTCTTACATAAGCATTTTTGGTTTTTAAATAAGCTTTCTATAAAATGTTTCTAAAGTAACAAATATTTTAATTTAATAATTATTTTACTTGAGATTTTTAATTTAATGTGAATGATGCATAAGCTTCCATTTTGGGAACAATACCACCACAGCCTGATAGATTGCTTTGGTTTGGAGCACTTCGGTCAACCTTTTGGTACACGAGGGCTAATTAGACCAGGACCTACAGTTTAAAGCTGATTCCGAATGGCTACAAACATCCATGCCATCAGTGGGACTCAAACCCACAGGATCTGAACCGAATGCCAGTGCCCTGGCCATACAGCCATCACCTGACTCCTGATAGATCGAGCACACTCATTCCAAACAGGAAAAAGCAACATTTAGAATCTGACTTGTAAATTCTAGTACAGAGTTTTCAACTGCTCTTCAAATTTTAAGTCAAACGAATATAAAATTTTTATTCTACTTGATATAGCACAAATTAAAAAGAAAAAAAAAAACCCGCAATATACCATATATGTAGAGCAAGTGTGCCAAACTCGAAGGCTAACATGGGCCAAATAAATAAGGTTTAACTTTATGTGGGCCGTAAAAATAAGAAAAACTTCAAAATCAATATTTGTAGAAACATAGGTTTATTTTGAAAAGTATAGTATAAAAAAGTCGAGAACAACAATAATATCAATGTTTTCTTCCTGACACTCTTTGTTCTTGAACATTAACTTACCAGACTTTGAATAATTGCACAAATTAATAAACATTCCCCGAAAGCAAAATATAACCTGTTTTACACCCACCAAGTAAATTACTTAGTACAAGACCACTGGTCTGTTATGTGGTAGTCGGCTGCAAAAATACTCACTTCTAGTGAGGGGGAAATGGTGCACCTGTCCGTAAGGCACGTAAGGGTCTGTTCATATAGCTATAACTCTGCTTTCTAATTGATGTAAAATCAAAATGGCTTTCAAAAGAAAAAAGATTGAATTACACAATTCTCATAAAAAATAAAATTGACTAAAATAGTCAAAAAATGACATTTTCAACATAGGCAGTCACCTTAAATCATCGCAATTAGATATTTGGAGTTGGTTTCTGTTTTTAGTGAGCAGATTTGTGATGACACTGAACTCACATTCCACTCAATAGGATGAAGGAAATGCAATTAAAAACTTTTGTAGGGGAGACTGGGGTTAGTTGGCACACTGCTTTTATTTCCTGCCACTGTGGAGCTAGAGCGCTGTCATCTTGCTAGTAGGGAGTGTATGTTAAGGTGCACCATCCACCGAAATTTCAGTCTGCTTGAAAGCATTACAAAGGAAGGACCCCTGTTTTATTGTTTTTCTGACAGGTGAGTAAATTTTTTCATCGTAATTTTTTTTGATCTGGTGAACCTGTAGACCAAATTGAGGAGCTGCTGATGACGGTTTTCGAAAGAGTGGTTAACTGTGGTTACATGCATGTATCATAATCTTTTGTTTCTCATGTTTGGGATTTTGTGGTATCCATCTTGTTTTGGATTTCCCTGTGGGGCTAGTTGGCATAGTTAGGTATGGGGTCAGTTGGCATAGCTATATACAAGAGAGAAACAGACCGAGCAAATCGACCAATGGAGAAGGTGACCGAGGCCGTTCAAGCTCACAATGTTGAAGGCAAAAGCTTGGCTCAACATGATGGCTGGACCTGATTGACTTTCTTATTTCATGAACAGAAAAAAATCCTTATCTATTCGAACACCTGAGGCCACTAGCCTAGCTCAAGCCATCAGTTCTAACGACTAACATCGGAATCTTTTTCACTTTACTCCAAACAGTACTGAACAGGCATGGATTCGAGCCACAGGAAATCTATAATATGGACGAGACTGGGATTACATCCGTTCAAAAGTCAGACAAGATAATAGCATGGAAAGGGTTTAAGCAAATTGGACAGATCACCTCTGCTGAAAGAGGTACCCTTGTTACTTTGGCTATTTGCGTCTCGGCCGGAAGAAGTGCTATTCCTCCATTTTTCCATGAGTCACGTTCAATGAACATTTCGTGCGATCCAGACCAGAGGGCTCCAGCGGCGATGCCAACAAGACAGGTTGGATGGTCGAACGCAATTTTATGAAGTTTGCCCAACATTTTATCCCCTTTACCAGATGTTCACAAGCGTGACCTGTGCTGCTTCTCCTCGATAACCATGACTCGCCATTGTCCATCGAGGCCTTCGATTTGTTCAAAGGAAATTGGGTTACTGTCCTATCGTTTCCTTCACACTGCAGCCATAAATTGCAACCATTGGACAGAACTGTATTTGGACCCCTTAAAAAATATGTCAACACGGCTTGTGACGCTTGGATGACTAGTCATCCAGGCAAAACTTTAACCATATACGATATCCCAGCAATTGTGAAAACAGCTTTTCAATCAGCTGTGATTCCGTCTAACATTACATCTGGATTTCAAGTGAGTGGGATCTGTCCATTCAACCCAAACATATTTGAGGACTCAGACTTTTTGCTATCTTCCGTCACCGATCGCCCAGCTCAAGAGGCTACACAAACTGTCGATGAATCAGAGGTAAGGGAACTCAAAGAACCCGCTCTAACGACAAATGACCTTCCAGATACACTGACATTGGTGGCTACTCCATCATCTTCCCGACACATCACCTCAGAGGAAATTCGCCCTTTCCCCAAAGCCGGGCCGCGACAGCAATCTAACCGTGGCCGAAAAAGGAGGTTTTCTGCTATTTTAACAGACACTCCTACCAAAAATAGAATCGCGGTTGAAAGAACAATTACAAAAAAATCATGTTACCCCAAATTTTGATAAAATAAAATGTTTTTTCTCAAAAATTGCTATGTTTTGCTTAAGTATCCATATCCATGTCACGTTATGCCAACTTACCCCTAAGGGTATGCCAACTAACCCTGCACCCGAGGTTAGTTGGCATAGTTGGAAGCTTTTAGGAAAAGTGTTTTTGGGGTTACCTAAACACGGATTTAATTATTGGATACTACATGATTTTGTAGTCAAAGAATCAAGCTATCCACTGCATTCACCATAATCTCTCCAAGTATTGCACAAAAAAATAGAAAAATCAAAAACCAAAATCTATGCTAACTAGCCCCGGTCTACTAGCCCATAATCCAGGATAAAATATCAGTATCTGTTTTCAGTCAGAACTATTGGTAGCTGAGTTCAAATTTAAATTGACCGCCCCTCTGGATCATTCCAGGATCCCCTGGGGGGCAGTATCATCCACTTTGGGAAACCCTATCCTAGACAGATAAAAATTTGAAGATCTTGTTCAAACCATAAATATTATACAATGTTTTTCATATATTTCCACCATAATCTTTTGAGGTTACATTTTCCCCCTTATTTTAATACAAATATTTAGAAAACTGCATAAAAATTCAAAGACAAAATAAAAAATGGAGGTGTGAAAAGCCAGTTAAATACATGCTTTCTTCAAATAATTTTCTATATTAGATGAGAGCTATATCTAGAGCTTCATTTGAAAAATCTTTTAAAGGTCATTGAATGAAAAAAAATAGAAGAAATTTCACTTATCTTTATTGACAGGTGCTAGAATACAAACAAAATTGCAACCATTCAAGCCATTCAGAGGAAAAAATTAATTTTGTCTCGCATGCTGTTTATGAGGTAGAGTCAAGACCATCTGTAAGTATAACTAAAAAGTAAATAATTCAGCAGAGAAAGATAATTACTAACAGGAAGGATGCAGACAAAATAATCCGAAATCATGTACTTAGGGCTCAACACACCATAAATGTAAGATTCTGTAGCAGTAAAAGAACTAAACCACTACAGAAATTTTACTGCTACAGAATCTTGCATTTATGGTGCATTTAGCTCTAAGTGTGTGATTTCGGTTTATTTTGTCAGCATTCTTACAGTTCATAATTATCTTTCTCTGTTGAATTATTTACTTTTTAGTTATATTTATCTGTTTTCAGTATGAGGATTTGTTGTAACTGCACAACCGTTTATTGAAAAGTTAAAATTTTTCAATGCTAGGATAGTTTTTCTGTTAATTTGTTCAGCTGTCTATGCCTTCTTTATGTGTATTATTTTGTGCTGAATTATTTACATTATTTGAGTTATCATCTGTAAGTATATCTTTTTGAGGTATGTGCTATATCACAGCAATTTAAAATTAGTTTATTAATTGAATATAAGCAAATAAGAAATAAGAGTTGCAGATTACACTGTTCTGGAGGACATAACAAATGTTTTTCCCTCCTAATTTTACAGGGACAAACTGACACAAAGTTTCTTACATGGATATATCTCAGGAATGAGAGCAAAAAAATATATATGGCAATTTAAGGTATCTGCCAAAGATTTTTTTTTTTTAAGCGGAGGCATTTGTCGTCAAACATTCACCTATACTATGCCGCAGTTTACTGTCCAATTTATTATGGGGCGCCCTATAGGTGGACAGCATTATTACATATCTTAACGTAACTACGACATTAAGTTATCGTCTTTCAGAACTTTAGCAATAAGCTTAAGCATTTACATAACACTCATTTCCTAAACATCGGAACTTCATACACGTGCGTATCGTTCCCTTTAACTTCCCTCATGTTCTGTATACTGTTCTTAATTTTTGTTACTTTAAGTTAACCGGTCATTGTACTGTATGACGTCATTCATGATCGGATTAATCGGGATATTTTTTGCCGTGTTTACGTCACTCTTTTACATTTGCATTTTTCCATTAAATAATGCGTTTTCAGGAAGAAGATACCCTGCCTTATGTACAACATTTTTGTTATTTATACTGCGTGGCAGAAGCAGTTGGTGGCTATGTGCTTGCTGTGTGCTGTAGCTAGTACAGCCATAGGTGCAGTTGCTGCTGTAGGATGTTAGCTTGTTTTATTTAAAAATGTTTTATCTTATTATTTTTGTAATAAACCGTCGAATTTTTAAAAAACTCAGTCTGCTTATTTATGGAGCTTTTCTTCAACGGTGAAACATACCGCACACTGCATTTTGGAGAAGTTATTTCCGAGATAATAAGCATTAACCCTATGAAGGGACGACACAAATGGAGGCATTTTTCGTGGCGCGACGCTGGGATTCGATCCGAGTACTCTCAGCACCAAAAACCAGCGCGCTGTACCACAGGGCCGCCACAAGCCCTTATCTGCCAAAGTTGAAATGGCTATTTTGGTGTAAAATTGCGAAATCTTTTTTATTCCTCTCCTTCAAACACCAGTCCTTTAGGATTCTAAAACTGCTTTACTTTGATTCATATAATCATTGGATGAGAATTTAGGGCCCATTTAATAAACCCAAAGTGATATTAAAAGACCGGAAGTGCCATTCTTAAATGCATTCTCTAGAAAACTCATTTTTCAGTGACTTCTGTAAAAGAGAAAGCTCATCATTTAAAATGTTTTCAATATATTTCAATGAAATTTTGCGATAGTGTTTTACATAATATTACTAACTATGTTTTGACCTAAAAGCTAAGCTCTTTGTGCTTTTTGAATCATTTTACACGTATCTGTACTTATAAAAAGACTAGCTTAATACCTGTACTTTGCTACAGAGTACATTCAAATCAAAATACACCGATCAATCTATGCAATTAATGTAATATATATATATATATATATAGTTATAAAAAAATCATGACGGATATTTTTATAGACAAAATAATGTAAAAGAAAATATTCAAATTAAATACAACAGTCAATTTATGCAATTAATTGGTATGTTTAATAACTATAAAACATACTGATTTGAATTAAATTCTTTAAAAAATTCCATCTAAATGAGTCTAGTGGTTCAATTTTATCTTTTATCGTATTTTAATATTTTTTTTCAATTTATTTCATTGTTATGCCCATGATGCAACATTAATTTAAAGTATCACAAAAGAAACGAAACCACGTGATCGGCATTGAATAAATTAAATTCTAAAAATGAATCTTTAAAAATTCACCCAAAATCAGAAAAATGGAGGTAAAGATGCGAAAAAGATTTCATTTTAAAGGAATCTTTCTTGTGGTGTACATTTTATAACCCTCAGATTATTATTTTAAATGCAAAATTTAAAGAATGTTACAAAAACAGCTTAAAAATTTAATTTAAAAAAATGTAAGAATTTGTCCAAAATTTTTTTTCTAGTGCACCCCTACACTATAAGAAGAATTGCCATGAAAAATGTCACCCCTTTAGGTCCAGAGGTTTGGTCTGTGCGTTGTATGTCAGTCAGTCAGTCAGTCAGTTATGGAACTGTTTTATATACATAGATAATAATAATAATAAACAAATTAGTGTTCACTTTTTTCGGTATATTTCGGTGATTTGGGGAAATATTGTAAAACTCTTACTTCAGAACGCAGGTAAAAAATCACGGTAATATATAATGTAAAGGAAATTAAAACATATTAAGTTGAATGGAATGTAGGGTCTGTGGCGTAAGCACTCCATTGTACTAAAAATTATAAAAAATCCCCTTTATTTTATAATGTTATGAAATTTTTACCAAAATTATATTTGTTTTCGTGATTTCATATCCCATTTGAACTAAAAATATATGTATTTAATCAGTACTGTATATTTTGGAAAAAAAGTGCTCCAAATGTAGGCAGATACCTTAAATTTTTTACAAGCTCTTAAAAATACTTTGATAAAATAATCGATAATTACAGAACAGACAATAATCAATCATTAATAATAGATTGGTTTTTCAAGAAATCAAAATCTTTTTAAATTATATTAGTTCATTTACAGAAGAATATCTCAGAAAGTACTTACAAGCTGAATTTGTACAAGACTAGTAGGTCGAAGATTTATTATTTGCAGTTTTTCTCCCCTAAAATATAAAAAAGTTTACACGAATAAATCCACGATATATTTAATGAAGATAAACAGGGCTATTACTATTAAAAGAATAAAGAGATGGAGCACAGTTTATTAAAACAGCAATAATAATCCTAAAATTAATAAAAGTAGATAGATAAAAAGAAATTATTTATTTTATCTCATTAAATCACGATAGGAATTAAATTAAATTTGGTCTTGCATTGAAGGAATAAACTAGGCTCTTTTTCTAAAGAAAAAAAGTAATGACATAACTATATTAGAATAATCACAAGGTATGCTGTTCTAAGGTTATAGAGTGACTGTTCCAAGATGGGTTACACCAGGGGTCAGCAAACTTTTTTAGAAAGGGCCAGACTAGAAATTTTAGGCTCGACAGGCCAAGTAGCAAACATGAAGATATGAATGGGTAATTTTCTCATAGAGAAAAAACAACATTTATTTTTTCATAATGAAGTGATACTTTTACATTATATTTATACATATATTTATACTAACACTTACACACACACACACACTGTATAATTTTTGGCATAATTTTGGCTGGAACAGGTAAGGCATAATTTTTGTTTTTATGTTTCTCAATTCATATTTTTAAAAATGTTGCGAAAACGCAACATCAGTCCAATGTATATTACTTAATTCCAATGTGTATTATTAGTGCTGCCTAGTTTTTTATGCAGTAAATTGGTATTGTTTGCATTTCTGATAAGTTTGTCTCTAGAAAAAAGCGATTTTTGACATTGGAAGAGACATTGGAGTATTTTCATGGACTAGATGATGATATTTCAGAATCGTAATCAACAAAAGCTAATGATGAACCATAATTCGTCATTATCCCTCCAGATCTGGATGATTTGGCAGATGAAGCTATTGATGATAATATTTTATGTGAAAATGTCGAATCCCCTAAAGACATCGCAGGTGAAACCGACATTTTTTTCTAATAAATGTAAAAGTAAGCAATATAGTAAGAAAAATGAGCATATTGTATGGGAAAAATGGAGACTCTACATGGATGTAATGAATTCTAAAATAAGTTTATTAGAGTTTCAGAGATCTATATCTTTGATAAAAAGGCTTGAAGAAATGCAGATAAATTTTGTTTTACCTGAAACTTCACATATTGGAAGACCATATTCAATTCAAAATCTAATTCTCAATGAAACTCGGAACGACCGTATGGACCATATTATTACTAAAAATAGTGAAAATAAACAAAAAAAATGTAAACACTGCAAAAGTCAGACAATTATTGTATGTAATAAGTGTAATGTACCTGTTCATACAAAAAGTTTCAAAGCTTTTAAAATTTTTTAAAAATTTTTTATAATTTTAAATTTTTATACCGCTTTGGACTGATGTTGCGAAAACGCAACCATTTTGTAACTCTCGTAAAAATAAATTTAATTTTATGGAAACAGCTTATTTGTGTAATTATTGTTCTAAGAAGTGTTAAAAAACTGTTTGGTGCATTTCCAATAAAGGAAACATGGAGCAGTCCTAAATGGGTTAAACATCATTTTTAACATATCATCAACATACGCGAAAATACTACAGTAGCACCACTCATGTCATTATTCACAACTTTTCAACTCAACTATCAGTCGTTGCATAATAGCACATGATTTGAATTATTTTTCCTGTAAAAGAACAATATCATCCTGCGGGCTGGATTAAAAACAAGCGGCGGGCCATAGTTTGCCGACCCCTGGGTTACACAATTAACATACAACATTGATCAAAACAAACTTTTTTTTTTTTTTTCAGCCTTTAAAAGTTAACTTTGAGATTTATTTAACCCACAGAGATATAATGAGGCAATCTATACTTACTAACAGAGTATATAAGTTCTTATATATATATAAATACACAATCACAGAATATTAAAGATACATATAAAGCATTGGTTTCTACTCAAATACAATGACGGTGGCTCCAGGGGGGGGGGCAGTTATGGCAATTGCCCCCCCCCCCCCGCCCAAAAAAAATGTCTGGCAAATTTTTTTTCATAGACTAAAACTATATAATCCTAGACCTACTACTAAATGAGTTTAAATTTAAAATGAGAATATATATATATATATTAATTATATATATATATATAAAACTAAGAGCTGATGTTGCCCCCCCCCCAAAAAAAAAAAATCTTTAGACTGGAGCCGCTACTGAAATAGAATTAAGCTATTGAATAATCAGGAAGTTTTTTCTCTTTGGAGTTCGAATAGGAGGAACATACACGCACAACCATAACTAATATGCCATGAAGATATATTTTCAAATGTATATGTGTGAATTTACAAATTATATTTTATAACAATCTAATTTAAAATATAATTAAAATAAAACCATTTTTATTTAACTCGTAGGTTGATGCAGCAATGTAAATATTTTCTTCAAACATGAATGAAACTGAATATTATTGATTTGAGGCATGAAATTTGTACAGCAGAACAAATAAACAATTACACTTTACTTAGATTCTAACTAAACATATAAAAACATTTACTCTGGTGCTTCCATCTCAACTTTGAGAGCAATAATCTCCTACTCAATAAAAAGTAATAAAAGACAATTACTTACTTAGTCAAATTATATGCACTTATAGCAGTCAAGAAATTTTGGATGTGCTCCGGAGCTTGTGTAGCACAGGGTGTTTCCTCAAGATATTTTACTGTCTGTTAAAAGAAAAAATAAAATTAATTTTCAAAAGTATATAAATCATTAGTTATGAATTTAATACAAATATTAACTCATCAATCATTAACTTTTTGCAACTATATGACATACTTTCACTCACTGAAGTTACGGAGCAAGATGAAAATATTGTACAGTGGAGTCCCAATAATCTGAAATGATTGGGGGCCAGACCCTTTTTGGATTAAGCAAAATCATTCTTAAAATAAACTTAAATTACTTAATAACGTGTGATTACATACATATTACATGTGATTACACAGTTTATTTTATAAGGTCTGTCTAAACATAACCAAATCTCGGTAACAAATGGGTGATAAAAGAGCGGACCGCTGCTTAGTACAGTACAGTAGAGTGCAAGTTGTTATAACAACACATCACAGTGCTTGACAGTTGGAGAGGCCGGGTGGAGGAGGAGGAGGTTTGAAGTAATGCTCTGCTCTGCTGCAACTGAAGTGGGCATCAATTTTCTGACGCATTGACATAATTTGGCTTCAAGGGAGAGGAGGTATTCTTGTCTTTGACAAAAAAATTTAACAGATTTTTTCAAACTAAAGTATTTCAGAAATAATTGGTTCATTACATGTCTAACTTTGAATTTTCTTGTAATTTTCAGAAATACTTTATATTATTTAGTATCACTGTGGTTTTATTGTAACCTTAGTTCTTTTAGAATTTGGGTTTCGGATTAAGCAGAATTTTGGATTACTGAAGTTCAGATTATCCAGACTCCACTGTATTTCCAACTTTAATGGGTATCATAGCTCTGAATTATACACTTTCTATTATTGAAATCACAACCAAATAGAGCTTCTAACACAAGTAGGATAGTTGTATTTACCACTGAGTCATTTTTAGAACGAGCATCAAACAATTAAAATTAATTACTTAAGGTTGTTAATTGTGAAAATTTTCATCTTTTAATTGATACTAAGATATCACTTTGCTCATAGACATTTCTATAATATAAATATCAATATAATCACTATCATTCCAGATTTTGAAACAAGGAGAAACCTTTCAGTTATAAAAGGAATAGGAAATGAGAACAAACTCTATGTGAATGATCAAGAATACAAAATAAGTATAACACATATAATTATTACTAGTCATGTAAATCAGAGAACACCTATTCCAGAGTAATGTGTATGGTAGTATACTAAACTAGAGAGACATTAACATTGTTATTTTCATTTCATTTATCCTTTTATCCCTAAGCACAAATTGCAGCAATAACATAGATGCAGTTTATATAAGTCTAACAGAATTTTATTGAAGAAAAACCATCTTTAAATAAACCATACTACAGTGGGGTGAAACATTCTCATGTACAATATTGTTAAATTAAATTTTTATCATTATAGCTATAGAACAATGGTTCAAGAATGAAAGAAACAAGGTTTCTCTAGATAGGCAATGAAAATAAAATGTAAAAATGGAGCCTCTAATAAACCTACACATAACTGATTAACTGTATAGGCACAATACGCTAGATCAAAAAATTTTTAAAAAGCAGAGGAATACAGAGAAAATAATGCTTGAAGCAAAGGCAAAAGTTACCCAATCTCACTAGTAAAGTCATGAATACAGAATGAATAAAAGATCCTGAAAATAGATTTTTTTTTCTGCATGTGTTTTTTCTGATTATTAGAAGAAACTATTTAAAGACCGCGATTAAATACGTTAAATATATGTAACTTAACCCACACACAAAATTATAAGTTATTATATACGTCACTGTTATTATAACTTTATGCTGAAAAAGACTGATTTACAGCTGTACAGATAGAAGCGCTAAATTTACAAGATATCAATCTCAGATAAAATATAACTAAAAGTAAATAATTCAACAAAGCAAGAAAATAATTAGCTGGAAGATTGTAGACAGAAAATAAACTGAAATCACACACTTAGGGCTCAACGCACCATAAATGCAAGATTCTGTAGCAGTAAAAGAACTAAACCATATAACAAGGCAACCGACTGGTCTCTTCATCAGGAGGCCTAACCAAATCAGTTACCTGAAGGGAGAACTTTCTGATTAGGATGCAGGTCTAACCAAAAGACATCCCAAGGCTCCGAGATCCCTATTGAAACAGATAGTCAAATCAAATAAAAATGAAAATAAACAGACATCCTGCACTTAGGGCTCAACACAAAATGCAAGTACACATACAATCCTAAAAGAACACAAATGAAAAAACAGAAATTCAAAAAATTATTGAATTATTTACTTTTAGTTATATTTGTCCGTTTTCAGTATGAGGATTTGTTGCAACCGTGCAATCTTTTATTGAAAAGTTAAAATTTTCAATGCTAGGGTAGGTTTTCTGTTAATTTGTTCGGCAGTCTATACCCTCTTTATACGTTTTATTTCATGTTGAATTATTTATATTATTTGTGTTATAGCAATCTCAATTTATTTAGAACAGTGGCAGCCAACCTTTTTAGTGCATGTGCCAAATCAAAACAGTAAGAAAATTCAGCATGTCACTGTGAAAATATACTGTAGAAGTGAAGAGTGTAGTAGGTACATTCATACAGTATAATTTTATTGTGGCATGTCATAAACTTTTATTCTGTTCAAACAAAATATTACTTATGCAATTTAAAAGTTTCTTCAAAAATAAAAAAAGTTTAATAATTGAATAACTTTTCTATTTAAAAAACATTGACTTTTTTTTTTGTAATCAGTTTTTTAAGTTTAGGTTGTAAATTAGGAGTTCCCAGTCATAATAGATTGGCAAAAGGTTCATCAGTAACTTAAATGGGTCCAAAATGGTATCTCAATAGGTACTCATTGTTAATTTTTTTTATGATTTTGAGTAAAATATCTTTTTAAATTAAATTTCTTAGGTATAACTACTGTAGCATTACAAATAGTACACAAAGGTTTCGGCTTACCACCTGTAAATATAAAAAAATACTTCTGTTCCCATTCTTTTTTAAATTCTCGAATACTAATATCCTCTTTTTACAAATATTTGGTAGCTTTCATTAGTTTTGTTGTATTCATGGCTACAGGTAAAAAATTTTAGTGTTACAAAAAGTAGCTGATATGGTTAAATTAAAATAACTTACTTTACTTATACATGAAGTAAAACTTCAAAATAAAAGAAAATAACTTGAATATAATATAACAGTTACACGAAGTACAAAACTGTAACAAATTTTTAAAATTTCCTTTAATATTAATTCTGTTGACTTTCGTTGTCTTTGAAACTTTTAACCTGAACTACATATTGACTACCTCCAGCTCTTATGATTCCGCCAGAGGGACAATTATGGAAGGAATGTTAAATCAATGTTAAACAGATGTGGACCTACAGTTTAAAGCTGACACTAAATGGCTACAAATATTTAAACCAGCAGTGAGAGATAACTGTAATTGTTTAAAGTCATTTATTCAAACACAAGAAGTTTGTAGAATGATTCCACATTTTACACTGATGATAGCTCTTAAAGTGGTTTGGGAACCAGGTTAAACATGGAAAATAGTTTATTACTCTCTCCATATATATTTATGCATACACTAATAATATAAAATATAAACAAAAGGTAATATTTTTTTTGTCTAAACTTCAGAGATCTTTTAACATATCTGTGGCAAACATTAAATTAGTTCGCTTACTGCAAATTTTAGATTTTATATTGTCTAGCCTAAAGCTTACACTAATGGCTTTTAGCACACAATATATTAAAATCTTTATCAAAATCCTTGTTCTAAAATTCCTCCCATCATAGTAAAAAATATTAATTGCTAAGTTTTGCCTCCGTTAATAGGTTTTTTTTAAACAAGATATAAATTGTTGATTAGATAAGAAATGATGCAAATCCACAGTAACTTCATATTTCTAGGAGTGACAAAATTAATTTCTATCTTTTCTGTCCACAATGAAAAAATATCAGCTGAATAAGTAATGAAATTAAAATATTAAATAGGTATTTAACAAGACAGAATTATAAAAGAAAATCTTACTTCATAGACAATTGTGTTCAAACTCTGCAAATTCTTTTCCTTATCACTGAGTTGCTTGTTCATTTCATTTATATTTTGTCTAGTATACTTAGGTTCCTTCAGATTCTTTTTAAAATTCTCCAAAATTGATAACACCTAGTAAAAATTTTTATGAGCATGACTAACTAAAAAAAGAATATTCACACAAGTTACACATAAGGAGTTCTTTCACACACTAAATTATCAAAATTATCACTCTTTTTTTCAAAAGATTTCACTGAATTTAAAATACTGTCACTTTATACAATGGAAAACAAATATAAAAATACAAGCATAAGAAAATTTTGAAAAAAGACAAGTATTAATTTATAATTCCCCAATTTCTGCAATAAATCTTGATATATTCTTTAATTACATCTCCTATGATAAGTTTCCATATACCAAGTCATCTGCAGTTTATATCAATATTATAATAGAGATGGACAACTGAAATAAAACCTATGACCTAAATGTCTGAAGACTGAGGCAGAATAAACTGAAAAGGTAATGAATAGAAAGGACCAAGCTCACAATTTTAACAGGCCAACCTAAAAATAATGCCTTTGAAATAAAACACATAGTCTGCAATAGTTCTCAAAATCTTAAAACATACCTAGAATTCATTTTGGGATGGTCACAATTGTTAGATAAACAAACAGATGCTTAGCAGTTTGTTTAGCCCCAGATAATAAAATATCTCTCTATAACTATGTAGCATCCTACAGCAATGTAAAATCAAGTGCAGGTGCTTGGATGCAATATGATTCTGACTGTTTCGAGCCTATTTAATCTTACAGAAAATGGCCATAGAGTAATCAAATTGGGATCAATATATATGCATTATACAAATACATCTAAATGAATAAAACCAATAAAAATACTTACAGGAATCTCTGTCATTATTCAGAAATGAAACTTATTAGCCATATACTTTGTATTAAAAACAATACCAATAAGTTTCAATCTAATTAAGAAATCTGTATTTTATGAAAAGTAATATATGCAACACATATTTTGCATAATTGAAGAATATGATACAGTTTGTTAAGAATGGTAATAGATATTGTCAAGTAGCAACTATTAAAAAAAAAGCTTTAAAATATGGTGGTTGTTATCAAAATGTCAAACCAAGATGTTTCAATATAAATTCAGTTTTATTGGAGTAATTTCAGGGATCCAAAAATATGCTCAGTAATGACATTTCTATATTAACCTTTAGCTTACGGGGCCCATTTTTTCCGATTTCTTCTTTAGAACAAGAAATTTCCTAACCCCTTTGTAACAACGGCCATTAAGGGTTTTTATATATATATATATATATATATATTTATTTATTCTTGGGCCCGTATTCTTGGGATACATGCTATCCCACCCCGTATGGAAAAGGTTAAGGGGAAATTTGATAAGTTTATAACATAGAAAAGATATGAATCAAAGCTCAGCTTTATGGAACATCACCAAAATCGACCTTGCTCGCAGGATTAGATGTTATTTATTGTGCTTTGGAGGAATAGCATGAAAGAAAATGAATTTTTTTTCCACTTTTTATTTTTTCTTGGAAACTTTTTATCCCTTTATTACAAAGCACATAATGTCTTTATAGTAAATAAATTTAATTTTATTGCTGTAGTGCATAGATTTAAATTTAGCAAGAAAATGCTAGTCAGAGCGAAGTTTGAAGTTAGTTAGTAACACCAAGCAGTATGCATGAAAATATTCACTTTTAAACTAGATATTTACCATTTAAAACTATTGAAACCATCATTTCATAGGTATCAAATAAAAATTTACAATTTAAAATATGAAACAGCCTTCTCTAGGTATTTTCCAGGTTTACCAAATTATGCCAAATCAGATTATGTTTCATAGATTTATCCATGATTTTTTAATGATAAAATTTTCTAGGGGCAACATTCAACACTGCAAAAACTACAGATTTGCACTCGTATTGAAAAGTGTTGATTGAAAAGAAACAAAGACATTAACCCCATGCCATTTATGTTATGTTTTCTAAAAATTAGTAAATGTAATCCGTAAGCAATAATATAAATTTTAACAGTTCAAGCCAAAAAGCAAGAAAAAATGAAGGTGCGTATGAAATATAAGATATACATAATACTCAACCATATTTTTCAGAAGTCTCAAAATATAAAAAAAAAAACCCACCTCAATATCCACAGGAAAAAGGCATGCAGTTCACACATTAAGAATACACGAAAAACCACGATAAAATTTCACAGTAATCACTTCTCAGTTATATTTTACAAAATGTATGAATTAAGGAGCAATATGTAAACATAAGGGAAGGAGAAAAAAATATCTTACCTCTGCATTAGATAATAATGCAGCATATTCATTTAATCTAAAATAAATAAATAAAAATTAAATATCATACTGATTGCACAAAGTGATTTTATAAAAAAATTTCTACATTAATTTCATTGTTTAAAATACTAATCTAATAAAACGTACTAGGTAGCCCGTGTGAAAATTTCGTGGGCAAATAAAATACGATAAATTTTAATGCGGGGTTGGTGGTTTGTGTTAGGATGAAAGAAGAACCAGTCCATTTGTAGCTATTGTTCATGTGTCAAATAACAATGGTGCATAAGGATAATATAAAACCGATTACAAAACACCTTTAGACACAAAATTGGAGGTGAAGGAAAACAGGGGATCATGACATATGTACACCTAAAAACACATTTGTAGACAATATTAAAAGTTAAGTATGACACAAACTCGTGGAAAATGTGATATTTACATTACAAAACCACTTTGGTCACAAAATTTGACTGACCCCTATCGATGCATCCAGGCAAAGAACTCTGGGGCAATATGCAAAAGTCAATTATAACTTTGATTTTTAAACAAACAATACAATATCTCATTCTAAATTAACAATTTGTCAGAAGTGAAGAACTTAATCTTTAAAATAGTAACTCATTTATTGATTTTGGTTAAGTATGAAGGAAGAAAAAGGGATCATCACCAAAAATCACCTTCTAGAAATAATATATATGATGATGATGGTATGTTTTTTAAATTTGAAGGTTAGTGTTCAAGAGATAAAAGAAAAAGTAAATAAATAAGCCATGCATGCTTTCCATCTAGCAATAAAGCAAATCTGTACTTGTCTTGTGCACATTTTCCCATACAGTTAACGCAAGAAATTTGCTGACCCACCAGACACCAACCGTTGCCACAATCTCATTTTTTTTCTTTGACTTGCACATCTACATGATAAGACTTTTCTTTTGATTATCATTTCATTATAAGACAGATTAGAAGCTTTCCCTCGATAGCTTGGTAGAATTTTGTCATGTGCAATTCAAGTGTGTACATAGAATTGAATAAATAAAATTAAACTCTGTGTGTGTGGCTAATGTCCCTGGGGGATGACAACATTACACCCCAGTCCGGTGTACATATGAATATAAGACATAGAAACAGACAAATGACACAATCACAGAAGAATTTTATTGACAGACGATGACACCGGCGATGGACGATGGGTTGCAGCTCCCCTTTCTAGACGGGGTTCCAATTGCAGGCGGAAGACTGACCGGTTCCCCAGAATACAGCTAAGTCTTATACGGGAATCGAACCCGCACCCCCGGCATGGCAGGCTGATGCCTTATCCACTTAGCCACTGGGCGACAAAATAAAACTCTAAAAAGGTATACTGAAGAAAAATACTAATAAAATGTTCTTCAGGGAGAAAAAACAGATTTTAGCGCAAATTGTTTTTCCATGCAAAAAGAATAATCTACACCTATGCGGATGTTGCCAAGAAATAAACTTATTAATTCACAAAATGATAATAAAACCAGACAATTTTAAAGTTTAAAAGTTCAATGTGCGAGCAAGAATGGGAAAATAAGCACACACCATCTAGTGGAAGAAAAATTGTTTATAATGTTTATACTTCAATTCTAAATTATCTATTTGTATGAAGTGGAGATCTTAACCTTTAAAATGGTACCTCATTTATCAATTTTGGTTAAGTATGGAGGGAGAAAAAGGGATCATCAGAAAAAAATCCCCTTCTAGAAATAACATATATATAGATTATTCCCCACACAAATTAAATATATAAAAAAATTAACTAAGATAGTGATTACATAAAATAAAATTTGAAATAGAAATTTTTATAACTGAAAAAGTAAAAGACTGCTAAAGAATAAAATAAATATCTGGCTCATATTTGTCACGCCAAATCTTCCATGCATGAAAGTTCTACAGCATAAGTAATAAATAAAAATTGTTTAATATTTACAAATATACTGTCAATCAAAATTAGTCTTCTAAAATAATAATCTGGGATTGCTTGTATTAATTATGTAAATTAATGAGTCCCAAAACTGATTTTCAAGATCTCATTCCTAGGTTTCTTATAAAATTTTTGAGAAAATGAAGAATGTCTCTTAATATATCACATATTTTTCTTCACTGACCATTAATTAGATACCTTAATTTTTACAAACTACATTACAAAACTTCTCCCCTTTACATTACACAAAGATCAAAAGCAGACATGCAAACCTTATAGAAGTTTCATCAAGTGTAAAGTATTCTAGTTCAGGGATTTATGGACTGTCTTCAATAGAGGAATTTTGAACCTTTTCTACAAAACCTGTAGTGTAATTTTTTAGTTTTCCAAAAATATAAAAATAAACATGGTCACCTCACAAAAATTCCATATGGCAACTATCAGATGCCAATACACCATAAATACACAATTTCTTCCTACAGGCAAAAGTACTATGTTATCATTCCTTCATTTTTTGCCCGTAGTCCAAATTGCTGAATATTTCTTTATCCTCACTATTATTAAGCTACTGTAATTTGGAAGTTTAAATTAATTATGGAACTTCCATGTACTTCACATTCTAAGTGTGAGTTTTATAAGAGTGATAAGGGATTTTGGTGAAACAGGTTTCTTTTATAAATGATAACAGAATGTCATTTTTGAATAAATATTTCTATGGACATGTTTTTCCCATAGACAATATTCTTAAATGTGTATTGCCTAGCCTGGAATGTAACGCAACATACATTTAAGAATAAAAAAATGTTTCATGAGAAGTAGAGTAAAAGGGTCTCCAAGAAACCAATGATCGTGAAAAAAAAAGAGGTCCTTTCAGCAAAAGCAGGATAAAATATTGTCACTTGAGTGGGTAATTAGGTAACTGTAAAAAAATTATTTTTGAGATATCTGGCTATTTATGGCTAAATTACATAAGAATTGAATGCAATAACTAGACAACTCACTCTGCTGCTAACCTAATGCCATCTGTTGGTTAGTGTAATAATTAGACAAACAGAACGACAAGTATTTTCTCACTGCAAGAAGTAGACATTTGAGATCTTCCAGAACTTGAAGAATCGAGTTACCTAGTTCTTCCAATCAGGTGACGATATGCACTACAGCATGACAATGTATTTCCTTTATAATATTTAACAAAAAGTGAAAGAAATATAGTAGACAGATATATTTTCAAAGATTTTTATAAAATATAGGTTGGTAACATAGAAACTTTTAAAGGAGGCTCAACCATTCATTTAAAGTAAGTTCAATTATTGTAATACTATTACAAAGGTCCAACTTTTGGGGGATTCAGTTCCCCTCTCACCACTCAAACAACAAAGTATGATCCAGTGAAACAAGTTTTAGCCAAAATGGGGACAAGAGGCGAAAACCAATATAACTGTGTCATATTGATGATAAAAATGAGAACTGTATTCATTCTTTCTAATAGTAAATTGAATAATACAAAAACGGGATGGAACACTCTTTAGATCCACTGTTTAATTTTTTCACATGAAAATGTTACGAGGTCACACTAAAATACTTGATAACAATTACATGTTGGTAAAAATTAGACCATAATACATTTATTAAAATATAACTGTCAAGCAATTTCGATAGTTTTTGCATTACAATTTTCACAAACCTTAAATTTTAAAATAGCCCCTTAATAATAATTCTTATAAACCCATCTCTCCATCAATATTATTTAAAAGTCTTAATGAAAAAAATGCTAAAATTTCATCCTTGCACAACCTATCATGAACCATATACTGCCAGATCAATCAGGACTATTTAAATTTCAAAATGAATCTTTTTTCAACTAAAACTTTATGAATGGGACTATAAAACAGTTTGTTTTTACCTAAAAATTATACAACACTAAACTTGTACCTTTCAACGCTCATTATATAGTACACTAAACAAACCAAGCCGAAAGACTAAATTATGAAATTTCGTGGTATTTTTTTTCTTTTAATAATCTAAGATAATATAGACAATAGAACTAGTGGTACTACACATTAACTGTATTTATAGAAATGTGTCACAAAACTTTCCATATTTAAATATTAACATATAAAGTAAAATAATGCAAAACGCAAAATACTTACACTTCCATGCCTCGCGTCTTGTAAACAAAACAAACCCAACAATTTGGAAAGTGAGTTGAGATGTTGGTAGATTATATCGAAGACAGCAGATACAGTTTTTCAACCACAGAAAATAACAACCTATAAACATTGATTTAAAATGCATTTACCATATGCATTTGAATTATTTTATAAAAACTAACTATAAAATCACAAATAGTGATCAAGATGAAAATTTTTTTTAATAGAACTATTACATATTACTCAAAAATATTAATCAAATATATGATAAGAATTATTTTTTTAAATGTAAATTTATGAAAATTTTAAAGGAATACAAGAATTTTTTTTATAATTTCTATGCAAGTATTTCAAAGGCATATTTCGCGTCAAACTGAGTTAGCGCCATCTAGTGGCGACATTTTGTACTATGAAGAGTTTTGTATGACTCATTTTTTTATCTTGCGCGAAGTTGTGTCAAGTGTCGGCTGCGAAAAAGTTTCCGATTGAGTCATGTTTTGATTGACGTAGATGTGTTATCCTGCCTTTTAATCGTTTCACTTATTACCACAGTTTATTAAAATTGCGGGATCGGAATTGATACTCCTTCGGTCTGTGTCTTAATCTGACTGTGTGTTGAGATACAGAATAAATAAATAAATAAATAATCTCAACCGGTTTTGTAATAAGTGCATCTACCCTTTCTATCTCAAACATTTTTTAGAAAAGTTATAATATTTCGTGAAAATATTCTTGAAGATACAAGCTCTAATAATGGAGGATCTAGGTAAGTCTGTTTTAAATGCTGGTGTCACTTGGGAAATTATATTACTGTAACATTTTTTCATTTAACTATAAAATCATTAACGAAAAGCGTTTCATTTACTAACTTTCTTATATATATCAAGGTTACATTTTAAACGTTCCTCGGATTCTTGCATGCATTCGTCAAATTGTATAAGTGGAAATACTTGCATTCAAAATTTTATGATTTGTCTGTGCATATATTCTATTCGCTAAAAAAAAAAAAATCGTTTAAAAGACCACGTAACTGCTGAGTGAATTTTGTTTTCTTCCATTTTTAGAAGTACATAGTGTGAATGTTGCCTAAAAGAAATAAATTATTTAATATTTACAAGTATGTAGCGCACGCTGGGTAACATTATAAAACAATTAACTCATAACCTTTTGGGTATTCTTCAGTTTCGTGACATAATTTTGATTTTTATCGAATCTTATAATCTTAAGATATTTTATTTCAGTAAATCTACTGAATTCGTTATTTATTTGTTTGTTTTTATGACATAAAAAATTAGAGGAATGCTTTACCTTTATTTCTTGTTGCTGTTTTTCTTTTAAAAAATATATCAGTCATATAAATTATTTTATAATCTTACGTTAGTTCAGTTATGAATTACTTCATTTGAAAGATTTGGTAACTTTATTTTGTTTACTGTATTTGAATGACTCTATTACACTATAATTAGCATTCTAAGTTTGCCCCCACATTCATTTTAGAAATTATATATTTAACTTATCTGAAACATACTTTGATAATGAAGTTTAAACAAGCTATTCTTTGCATTGCATCTCTGTTAACAGCATAAATTTTTTATATTTTAAGAGGAGGTTAAGAAATAGAGCAAATGTGTAATCTTCATAGTATTTTGTCCTTATAGTTTTTAAGTTTTTTTTTGTTTTGTTTTTCAGTTTTCATGACACAAACACAAAATATAAGTTTAGACATATTTATATTCTCTCTTGTACTGAAATACCTGTTAAAATATTATTTCTACTAGAGCAGAAAAACCTGAATACAGAATTCTAAAAATGGTTTAATAACTTTAAGTTTTCAAAACTGAATACTAACTCTTTAGCGAGATAAATATGTGTTAAATAATCTTTGGTCCATGTATGCATGTATGATTTTATTGTTGAATGTTAGAAAGCTGGTTTTCCTGGCTAATAACATTTTCTAATTGTAAAGGATATATTGATTATAATTTTATGAGATATATATATATATTCATTGAGCATCATTTTGGAAAAATTGTTCTAGCTTAGCTAAAATTAAGCTCTTTGATTATCAGATGAAGAGTAACATTTTAATTTCAAAACTATCTGAATATATAAATAACGAAATTTTGAAATATTAAAATACATATTATGATGTAAGCTGTCCAAATTATAATTTTTAATGAAATAAAATAGGAAATATTCAATATAAATACAAAATTATTAGTGTATATAACATTATCTGTATGCTTTAGAAATAAATTCATTTTATAAGGGAATGTATATTTGATCCATATTTTTATATATTTCTCATGAAGACTAATTTGAACAAGATTATTACATGTGTATAGTCTTCTTGGAGATCTCTGAAAAATATTAGCTCATTTTATACCATTAATAAAATTGTGTAGATAATGGATCACAAGGTCATTGGTTATTCAATAAGTTTTTCATGTCTAGAGATTTTAAGCTATATTAAGATGAAAACAATGTTTAAGCTTAATTGCTTCTTAGGATTTATTTATTACATAAAGCTATGCCTCATATGGGTGTAAGATTTAAAAAGAAATTACATAAAGCCTTTTTTATGTGAAAAATAATGGGAAATATGTATGACATTTTATTTTTAATCCAACATATACCTTGTAAAAATGTGTGTGTAACAACGTTTGCACAAAATTAAAAATGTCATTACAAATCACAGTTACACTTTAGCCTACAAAAAAAGTTCTTTTCACTTTCACATGGTATGATTCAGAAGCATGTTTTTTCTTCTTCTTTAGTGAAAGTTCCATTTCCTGTCATTGTCACATTTCTGAGTCATTTAATAGGAAGTTGGGGACTGCGTTTCATGCATTTATAGGGATGAGTTAGTAATTCCAGTGAATAATCCATTACAATGTAGTGTAGTGTGTATGTGTGTCTGTTAATAATTTAGCTTATCATTGGGTTTGAAAATTTGTGATTAATTTATATTCATATTTTAAATGGCTAGCCAATATAATGCTGAGATTCACAACATTGTGTTCCCCCTTTTGTCAGTTTTTTAAAAATATATACTCAAAAAATTAAACTAAAATTTCATTTTGGAAAAAGTTGTATATTCATACAAAATTTATAAATTTACTTCAAAAAGTGTAAAATTTAATTTTGTGTAAATTTAAGTAATTCAGAATTATTTGAGTTACTAAAGTTAAATAATTAAGTTAAATGTTGCTCCAACATTCAACCCTAAGGAGCGATTTGATTTAAATTTGGAAGCTGGTCAGATTAATTTTCATTATGATGAATGTATGTGAAACCAAGCAAAATAAAATCAATGTTTCAGTGCATGGATTGGAAAAATGTGTCTTCTGAACTATTTATGTTGGTATTCTGTTTTTGCAGGATTACAGAGTTTGGTTTTTGTATGAAGTCATTTGCCTTTTTATCCTATAAATTATTTTTTTCCTCCAGTTCATGCACTGGATCATTAGTAAAAGATGGAAAATTTTTACTCTGTGTTTCATCTGTTGGGAATGTAAACAGGATTTGTACCATAACTCAATAACTAAGGCTAACGTGACTTATTTTTCTTGTGTCCATTCAAGATACTGTGGCAGTGTGCACCTGATGAAGTTCCAAGAGATCAGAGAGATCAAATATTTTCTGCTGCATAACAAAATTCTATAATCGCGAAAAACATACGTTAATGAAGGAGACAGCATTACTTCTTGTAGTATTGCTTTCACTCGTGGCTTTCATCGAGACATTTATTTATTTATTGAGTCTTTTTTTTACGAGTCGTTTAGAATGAATACGTAGATGAATTTTCCAACGCCATGGTGTGTTTATCATTGAGGATGGTTCACGCGTTGCGAATCAAATTACCGTGTAATGTTAATGACAAGATGAATTTCGAAATCATTGTAAGATACGTTTTTACAGGTTCGTACTGTATTCTTACACGTTTTTACAGTACAGTCGAACAGGGCCCGATTTAGAAAATTCTTGACTATAGGCACAACTCGGGATGGGGCGTAAAATTTTCAAAATTGACACACACAAAAAATAATCGTGAATCATTGTGAAAGTACCATTTTACCAAGATTTGGCTATTGGAAGCGTAGACGCCTAGAACATTATCAAATAACAAAAATCAATACAACATATTAACTTCATCATAAAAACACCAATACAATGCAACCAGAAAAACTCATTAATCCCTTATATATACTATAACATACATATGATGAACTATACATATAACTAAACATATCATGAACCAATCAATCAATCATATTTGAATGGATATGTTAAAAAAATTGCTATTAAAAAAGGTAAAATAAAAGAAATTGAATTGGGAATTTTTTCTTTCTTTTCTTTTAGAATAAAAATTTTGGGGGGCCCCTACGCCCGGTCCTAATGGAAAATCAGGGCCTGCAGTCGAACCCCGTTATAACGAACTTCAAGGGAATATTGGTTTTGTTCGCTTTATCGGAACCGTTTGGAAAAATGCTAGAGTTCACAAAATGAACTCATTCGTTGCAATGTTTATTAAATAATGATGTATTAACAATTATACAAATATATCTCTATTTTTTTTCGGGGGGGGGGGGGAGATATATTTGTATAATTGTCCTGTAAAAAATTAACTTCAGAAAAGTTAAAAAAAAAAAAACTACTCTCTCTCTCTTGAAACGTAAATCTTCATTAGGAATTCCAAAATAGGCGTTTGCTAATCCGCGTGTAGAAGAATGCCGAACGGGAAAATCGCCATATTGTGACATGCAGGTGTGAACAACGTTCGAACCATGTCGTCAGCGTCTGTGGTTAAGGTGTAGGCAATGAATGAATCAGCCGCTAGTGTCGCCAGCTGTTGGAAATAGGAATCGCAATTTCGGAAATGTTGGTGTAGCGCAAAAAATTCCACAAATAGTGAGACGACGTCAACACGGCATGGCGCACAGGATCCTGGGAATGTTTGTGAAGATAAGTTAGAGTCAAGTGTCGAGGGCACTGGAGAGAAAGCATTGACAAAACGAATTTATCTATCTATAT